>PVIW01000499.1:0-298971 GCA_004026585.1 Noctilio leporinus
GACACCTGTGAGCTGGCCGGAGGACACCTGTGAGCTGGCCGGGGACACCTGTGAGCTGGCCCAGGGATACATGTGAGCTGACCCTGTGACACCTGTGAGCTGGCCAGGGACACCTGTGAGCTGGTCAGAGACACCTGTGAGCTGGCCGGGGGATACCTGTGAGCCGGCCTGCTCTATCGTGTTTGAATATCGGCTATGAGACCTCTGTGTGGCCTCATCTAAGGGCAGAAAAGGTTAGCTGAAGCCATGAAGATAACCAATCTTTGTTTGAAATGATCTTTTCCTTTCTGGTGCCATTTGACTTGCGGAATTCAAAAGGGACACTGAAACGGCTTGAAAATCTCCTCCCCCGTGTTCTTGCTCTCCACCTCCCCCAACCTCTAGGGGTTCACCCCCGTGTCAAAGGAGCTTCCTTACATGCGACAGAGGCCTGCCCTGTCCGACCCTGGGTCCGGAGGCCGGGGCACGAGATGCTAGGCCGGTGACCTGAGGAGCCTGCCTGCCCGTGTGGGTTGGGGTGTCGCCCTTTCCGGTGGAGATGATGACAGTTTCCTTAGGATCAAGGAGCCTGTGACGGTGGGGGTGCCGTTTCCTCCCCCCCTCCTCCCACAGAGCTTTTTAAAAAATGTTTCATTCTTGTATCCCAGCGCGTTCTTTCTATGTAGCAAGGGCTTGGCTTAATTAGGTATTTAAATGACTCTCAGCGACGCTGTTTCTTTAACTCCTAACTGCAACCAACACAGACGCAACATGCTGTTGGCGGCATTTAATCAACAGCAGTCAATTCATCATTTTCACAGTTTTAGCGGGCGGTTATGAATCACTAAAATCACAGGTATTGTAGACGCAGCGCCGCGGCGCTGTCATTAACCGACGCGGCGCGCGCAGAGGGATGGCTCAGTAATTGAGTGGGGCTAATAAGAATACATCATTTAGCCGCGTGTGACAAACTGCTTCCAAACACGAGCATGGAAAATTCACGTTTTGCTTAATAAATAAATTACACAGCCAATGTATTATACATAATTTGTGTCCTCGTGGGTTTGAGTGATATATAACGCACGGTCCAAGTCGTTTATTTATTGAGACTAACGACACGTATTGCAAGAAGGGAGTGTTCGACACCGGGCAGAGGCCGGCCGCGTGGCACCCGGGCGGGCAGCGGGCAGGGCGAGTTTGGGGACCAGGCCCCCGGGGTCGTGCCTCCTTGTCACCAGCTCCGTGTGTCTGCGGGACAGGATGGCAGCCATCAGGAACGTGGGCGGCAAGGTGGGACGCAGTTTTGGAAACGAGAGAAATAAAAATATCCTCTCAGGTCTTAGAAGGTCATCACGTCGAGCCCATTTTGGGAAGAGGCAGGTGCCTTCGCTGAGGGTCCCCGCATCTCCCTGACATGGGTCATCTTCAGGCCACTATTTGGAACTGGGTCACTCACGCCCACAGCTCGGAAGAAGGAGCCCTGGGCTTGGGCATCAGTTCAGTTTCTTGCCCTAGTGAGCCGGACTCCTCAATAAATGAGCAAATAATTCACAAATGCATGTAAAACAAACAACAGACGAAATGGACCATAAAAACAGTCAAACCCTGTGCGGGAGATTGGAACGAACGGTGGAGGGCCGGCTCGCTCTGTGACCCTGGGTCCTGGCTCGTCCACCCCTCTGCCCGTGCCTGGACCCTGGCCTGACCACGCTGGAGGCTGCCCTGTGGTCGGCACGTCACCCACCCTGCGGTTGGCACATCACCCACCCGAGGCCCTGCTGAAGCCGGGTGGACTCAAGGTTAACCCACTGGCACCAGGAAGCAGTTGGAACAACTTTACCTCTTTATCAGTGGTCATGATTTTGGGTGTTGAAACCAAAAAGGGCAAAGACACCGATTGAACTAACATTTTGCACCCTATTCGGACCAAGGGAGAGAAAACATAATAACTTCCTAAGTGGCATTTACAAGCAAAACCAGCTGGAAACTTAGCAGGTTAAAGCTAAGTGGGTACAGGAAACAGACAAAAATCGAAGATGGGAAACGATCAGGATTCAGGAAAAGAATGGGCTGCAGCCCTGGCCCAGGGGCTCCGTGTCCCGTGAACCAGAAGGTGGCCGGTTTGATTCCTGGTCGGGGCACATGCCTGGCTTGCGGGTTTGGTCTCTGGTTGGGGTGCCTGTGAGAGGCACCTGGTTGATGTTTGATGTCTCTCTGTCCCTTTTTCTCTTCCCCTTCCATTCTCTCTGTAACCAATTAAACATATCCCTAGGCAAGGATAAAAAAGATAAACAAGACCACAGCATTCCAAAAGTGCAAAATTAAGCATAAAGGTCCCTAAGAAAAAAAGGTGTGACTATCATTTTTACGTATCAAATTCCAAAAGGGACCCTGAAAGAACCTTAATGTCCAGCGTAAATGCTGACTGACAAGTGAGCCGCGGTGAAGGCATCGATTTAACGGGACCTGTGACCTCCAACGTGCTGCCGTAAACAGAGGTAAAAACGGGACCCTGGCCCTGTCCCCAGCCGCTGAGAATCAGCCTCTAAGTCGCGGTCGTTTTAGGAAAGAGTGAGTACTTAGTTCACAATGCAGAGATTTTTGGTCTTCCCAAAACACCTCAGTGGAGAACCGCTCTGGACATTTTTCCTAGTCTCCCTAGTTTGTAACTGAGGAAGGGAATAATGATTTATTATGCAGAAACATTAACAAAGGTGCAAAACACAGCTGGTCTCAACTCTTTAGCGAACACCTTCCGTAGTCGTTGGCGTCTAAAGAGAGCGAGCAGCCTTCCCGGGAGCCCCAGACTTTGATCTTGGGCCTTGAAGGAACTGCGGCCTGGCGGTGAATTCAGCTGACCAAGGTGTTCCCCCCAGCGAGGCCCGCCTGTGACTCAGGACAGGCAAGCCAGCCAGCGACAGAAGTGACGTTGTTCACGGATGCAAGGCCCCCTCCCCGTTGGGGCGGGGTTCGGCACCCCTGAGCAGCATTTGGGTGACAGCTGGTGAAGCTGGACAGCATCACCAAGTGTCCGGTCGACCGGAATGTTTAGTCAAAAAGACGCACACAGGCGGGGCAGCGAGATTGACTGATTTCTGAGATGTTTAATGAAGCCGTTGGTTTGGGTTACCCTTCTCATTACATGCTTCCTTCATGATAAAGTGATCGGGGAAACGTACGTCTTGCTGGGTTTCAGGAATAGTTTTCGGAGAGGATGTTTGTAATTCTAGCCAGTTCAGGTGCTGCCTCAAGTGAGAGGTAAAACCGATACCATTCTCGTTATTTTCAGTGGCTGCTTCTCAGTGTTCTCGCCCATCTTTCCCCCGACAATGACTTAGAAAATTTTGAGCGACTGTAACTTAGAACACCAGACTAATTTATTTTTAATGCACGGATGTGCACACAGCCACGCATCCATGCATGCTTTGATGCAGGAATGCTATCCTCCATGCACGGAGACCTATGCAGATGAGACAGGAGAAATCTCCTTCCGACAGGGGAGTGCCGTCTGGAAATGCAGCAGGAAGAAGTGAGGTAGGAAACTATCAGCGGATGTCACCCTAGCAGGTGAGGGTGTCCTGGTAAATAGCGTATGCACATAACTGTGAAGTAGTTCCCCACAAATGCCTTATTGTTGGCAAAGGGACCCAATCATGGCGTTACGGGGCTGCCACCTGACAGGCAGCCAGTGGTCACTCCAGGGTCACTTGGGTTGAGACCAAGCGCCGTCACAGTGGACACACCGCCCTTCTGTGCACTTGCTGCTAATAATGCAGAACCCAGATTCATGGGAGGAGACCCCCAATAAACCCGGACAGAGGGGCTTTGTAGGATGCAAGCAGCCCGGGCCCTTCCATGGTGTCCAGGCCAAGAAAGACAAAGGAGGCCTGAGCCTCCCATTGGTTCAGAGGTGACCCAGAGTTCTGGCAGCAAGATGCCGTGTGTGGTCCTGCAGCAGATGCATTTGGGGTGATCCCAATGGAATGTGGGTGTGGATTGGGTTACACCTTTCTATCATTCATAAATTCCACGCTATCAGTAACTGGGCTGTGCGGGAAAATGCCTTTGTGTTTAGGAACTCTGTATACTGACGTGTTGAAGGGTATAAAAACAAAGTGGGCTCAGTTTGCTCTCCGCACAGAAAAGAGGCACATTCGGGTTCAGGAATCAGGCTGAGGGGTTCT
Organism: Noctilio leporinus; assembly: GCA_004026585.1. Taxonomy (NCBI): domain Eukaryota; kingdom Metazoa; phylum Chordata; class Mammalia; order Chiroptera; family Noctilionidae; genus Noctilio; species Noctilio leporinus. The sequence continues at coordinate 4,164 of PVIW01000499.1, forward strand.
GGGACTCCCCCCTACAATCCCCGAAACTGTTCTGCAAACTCGAAAGTACATCGAAATAAATGATGAAAACTCTCTTCACCGCTTTCCCCGCTTCCAGTCGCTTCCCCATTGGAAGCCGGCCTTGGGGGGCAGCGTTTAACCTGACCACCCACGCCAGCCAGGGGGGCCCATGGCCGCCTTCTCCCCGGCACATCTGCTCTTTCGTTTCCTCATCTTGACGGTGCAAATGAGGGCGAACTTGCATTTCTAGTTTCGAAACCTGGACTGGGGTTACCCGGAGCCGTGAGGGTGGGATCGGATGACTTCTTTAATCACAGGGGTTCTCGCCACAAGACCCCCACGTGTGAGTCTCCTTTTCCAGGCCTTTCGTGTGCGGCAATCGCTTGATTGTTTTAACGGCTCGGTGGCACATGGCCTGACACGTTAAAAAATGTTTCAGAGCTATTCCATTCCGTCCGAGTCCGGCTCCATCGAACCTTCCTTTAATTTCCCTGCAGGATATTGGGAGGCTGGGAGGCTGTTTGCAGACTCGCCTTTCAGCAGGCCCAATTGGAAATATTAATGCAACATTTATCAATATTCCCCGGGAAGGACGTGGGCCCTGTGTTCAATGCAGCTGTTCGTAAGTGAGGAATGTGGCTCTGTCCTCAGAGCGAAGACGACCCGAGCTTTGATGGCTGTAGGGTCATAAAAATGTTATTATTACGTACGTGGAAGCACATGCAACGTTCAAGACGGCTTTACCTTGGACGGTGTTGAGCAGTACAGTCGCGAATAGCGTGTCCGCGGACAAACGGCAGCGCAGGTGTACCCGTCGGTTTTTGCTGGGGCAACGCCGCCTGAGAAACGGCCCCCCGCCCCTCCGTGTCACTTAACAGCAAGGCTACTTGGTTGCCCACGGGCCGTGTCTGACGGCAGCTGGCTTGGTCACGGCTCCCTGCCTCCCTGAGCGAGGTCCCGACGATGGTGGCACGTTAAGCCTCAGGGAACAGACTGAATGCTGTCCCAGGGACTCTGATCTGTCCTTCACCCCATCCTAAGAGCTACGAGGGTAAATACGAAAATCCCTTGTTTACGTGTGTGGACGGTGCATCTCCCAGAAACATGCGCAGGGCCCCGCCCAGCAGGAAGACACGCACCCAGCTTCGTGGGTCCAGAGCGGCGTTGGGCGGGCACAGGGGTCCAGCCGTCGGGGTCCGTCCGGCGACTCACAGGGCGACAGGGGTTGCAGGGAGACTGGCTTTGGACCAACGTTGGGCAAAACGCCTTCTGAGAACTTTATTTAAAGATAAATTAATAAGCACTCACGGTGTTTGCAGGACAGGATGCTCCACTGGGAGCCCAAGGGACTGCCGCCTCCTAACTTTGCATTCGTCCCCCTTTTAAGTTGTGACGTATTTCTGCTGTGTGACAAACCTATGGAAGCTCCTGGAAAATCCTGGCTGTGTTTACCGTACGAAGCAGGAGTGACTTCTCGATCCTGTCACGGGGGGCAGCTGGCGGAGCCTGACCCTCAAAGGTGGCCTGGTTCTGCCGTGTCCGGACGGTGACAGCGCCGGCCTCTGACCTGCATTCCTCACGGCCCAGTCGTGCTAAGCGACACCTGCCCTTTTCCTGATCATCTGTTCGGGGCAGGCTGACCCCACGCCACCCGCGGAGGGCGGGGCGTGCGTCCTGGGCTGCAACAGCCGGGCAGGGAGGCCGATGCCATCACTGGGCCGGGAGCGGTGAAGGGGGACGTCTGTCAGGGTGGCCCGGAACCAGCTGCCGGCCGAAGGTGCCCAGGTGGCTGTCCCAGGGCAGGAGGTGTCCGGAAGGCGGAACGCTCTGCTCCGAGGGCTCCACAGCTGCACCTGGGCCACGTTCCCATGACCACGCCTCCTGTGTATGCGGAGGCTGGTCCATCGGAACCATGCGGAACCTCCGTGCGGGGGAAGGTGGCTTCCTCCCACGTCTCCCCGTGCATCTTAGCTTATGGGGGTGGCTTTTCTTAACGCAGGCGGCACCTTATTTCTCCAAGCGAAATTCCTCCAAGGGCAGTGGTCTCAGAGGAACGCCGTGGCCCGGAAGACCACGGGGACACTGCCTGGGACACGCAGCAGCTGCCCCTGGTGTCCACTGAGCTGGGGTGCCACTTCCGGCCTGGCCTCAGCCACACGGGCTGCACCGCACAGCGCGCCTCTGGCCGTTGGGCACCAGGGGGCAAGTGACCACCGTGGCGTGAGCGTAGCCCGCGCGTGTGTCCACGTACGTACCTTCAGAAAGCAAGCCTGTTCCGACGTCACTTTGTAGGACACCAGTCAGCAGTCTGGCTGCGGCTTCTTCCCGTCAGAAGTGAACTCCCCGGAGCTCTGTTCCTGGAAGAAAGTCGGGGTTCAAAGGCGGGGCTGCTCGGAGCTGGAGCGGGGAGAGTGGGGAGGTGGGCGCCCCGGGCGGGAGGGAGGGAGGCTCCCCGCGCGCTTGCGGCCCCGCGCTGCTGCGTGTCATTATCAGCTGCAAAACAGCGCAGCGTGGGCATCATTACCGTGCATTAAAGAACACTTCACGTGTAATTACAGGACGAAGAGGTGCGTTTACCGCTCACCTACCGAAGCGTTCACGTGGGGCGTGCGGGAGAGTGTTTCAAACACCTCTTCATTAAAAACCTGCAAGCGTGTGACTTTCTCTTTCCTCTCATGGAACCCCCCTCCTTTCTTTCCCTCCTGACACGCCAGATCACGTCTTAAACTCTCCTTTTAATTAGGAAGCAGCCCCGAACGGCGAGGAGGCGCAGGACAGGAGGGGGTGGTCGGCGCGAATGCTCTCAAGAGACGCATCGGGAAGTGGGGGTGAGGGGAGGGAAGCAGCAGGGGCTCGGGTGTGAGGACGGGACCCCTTCTGAGCAGGGGTCGTGCGTGATGCTCACAAGGGGAAGAGCTGTGGCCAGACACACGCCTCCCCAGCGGTGCTGGGGCCTGGCGGGGGCCTGTCACCTTTCCGTGGGGGTCAGCCCGCGGCCTCCCGAGCCGCGTGGTCCATGTCACGTCTGTGAGGTGGCAGGACCGGCGTCTGTCCATGCGAGTTCTCGTGGGTTTTATACTGTGTGTACCTAAAGACAGCCTTCCCATCGGACGCCTCGCTGGTGACACGTGTGTCACGCACGGTGCTGTGCTCAGGGAGGTGGCCCAGAGTATAGTAAGCAAACACATTTATTCCCATGCTTCGTCCAAAACGTGGAGTTTCAAAGAGTTGGGTGTTGCAGCACCTTCACGAAGTTCAAAGGAGCGGAGCCGGGAATGGCTGAAAACAACAGTAGCTGCCCCAGCACACGGGTTGCACACACATACGTGTATACACACACACTTATATGCATACACAGGCATGCACACACATGTACACGCAGGTATACTCATGCATGCATGTGCGTATGCAGGCACACATCACGGTAAGCACATATGCACACACACATATAAACACACATGCATGTGCACACATGTACACACACCCATACTCCTGCTGGGCCCATTTTGCTTCTGGGGTACCGCACAGTGCCCGGTGTTTCCTCAGGTCCCCACTGTGAAAAGGGTCCTGCGCCACATGGAGTGAGACCCCCAAGCCCCGCCGGTGCCCCGCCACCCGCAGTGACTCACCCCCCGCGGTCCCCGAAGGGCTGTGCGGTGGAGTCAGGTGAACTCAGCCTCCCAGCATGCCTCAGCGGCCTTCCCAAGTGTCCCTGTGGGCAGACGCGTCACCCTTGTCCCCAGCCGCGGCGGGTGCAGGTGGCAGCCTCGCCCAGCTGATCTTCCCTCATTTCCTGGGGCCCAGGGCCCTGAGGACGTGTAGGTCCCGCCAGGGGTTCCTGAGTCTCACGTTTCACTGAAAAAGCGATGATACATTTTCTAAGCGGACGTGCGGTGTCAGCTAAGTGGCCAAAACCGCCAGACGTGCCGCTGGAGAGGTTTCCAAATTGTGCAGCGCGCAGCCCTCGGCCCGAAAGGCAAGGGGTCCAGGGCAGAGCGGCCCTGGCCTGGCCTGAGACCCAGTGGCTGGTGGGTGGGGGCCCCTCGCTGGTGCTGGGCAGGCCGGGGGCGGCTGCTCCTGGTGGCCGTGTGTGTGTATGTGTGATTTTAAATTTTTCCAGGGACGACCCAAGGACTCTGACCCCTGACTAGGAGACATGAGCAGAAGAACAGCCCACAAATGCATCATCTCAGCCCTTCCCCCCGGCCAAATGCCATGTGTCATCTTCCCGTCCCACCTCCTCCCATGTTCCCTGCATGGCCGGGACCCTGTAGCTCAGGTCAGAGGCTCCGTGTCCCCTGGGACCCACCTGCCTTTCCCCCCCTCTCCCCTCTTCTGCCTGCAACGCTATGTCTGAGGGTCCTACCCGACCTCCCTTCCCCTGCGCCCCTGGCCCACCTCGCTCCCTGCCTGTCTGATGCCCGGGGCTCCATCTCCGCTTCTCTCCTGCCCTGTCACTCGAAGGACTCGGCAGAGTGTCAGTCTGCTCACTCGTGGGTCCTCCGCCTGCATCACGTTTCAGCCCCCGTGGCTCCGGCCGCTTCTCCCCACGGGGCTGGCGCGGTGACTGAAAACACCGGCGCTTGTGGTTCCGTCTGCGGGACTGAGCTCACTCCGGCTCACTCCCCCTCCCCGGGCACATCAGGGGGACACCCGCCCAGGGTCTCCGACCACCAGCCTCATGGCTGCATCGAGAAAGGGGGAGATAGTGAACATTTTCAACGAATGCCATTTTTTTCCCCAAAGTTTTTAAAAATATGTTTACACCGTCATCGACAGTGCCTAAGAGTGTTTATTGCTTTAACTCCTTGTCAACTATGAGAACTTACTCTGTCTGCCTCCCCGGATAAGGGGGTATTAACGTGTGTTTTTGTGATTGCCGATAAGGTGAGCAATTTCACATATTTATCGTCGATTCGCTTTTCTTTTCCCGGCAAACTCTCTGCTGGTCCCTTTTGTTCAATTTTCCTTCCGGTGGTAATTCTTTCCCTGACTGCTTCGCAGAAGTCCTTCATTCTGTGAAATGAGGCTTTCGTGGTTCTCTCGGCCGCAGGCCACTTCCCTCTCCCGCTCCTTCTTGGGATTTTTGAGGACTAGCAACCCTGAACTTTAACTCCAATATATCATTTCCCCCCCTCAGGGCTTTGTGAAGACATTTCCTACCCTCCTATAATGTTTTCTTCTATACTTTAATTTTTTTCCTGAAAGTTTAACTTTTGCTTTTGAGACAAAGCCACTCCTCCCTCTCCGGGCCTGTGCGCCCTGCTCGGTGAAGGAGGCCCCGCGCCCCTGTTCCCGTCACCAAGCCTGAGGGCCGCGGGTCACCCCGGCAGGGTGGCATCTGACGCCGCAGGGTGTCCTCACGGGAGAGACGGTGGTGGGGGCAGGTGACCGTGCCCTCCAGAACCAGGCAGAGCCGCTTGGTAACCAGCTCACGGCTCTGCAACCGGCAACCTTTACTAGTCGAGTGTTACAATGTCTCTTAGAGTTGCAAGTATCTAGGAAGTGAAGAAAGACAGTGAAACTAATGTTTATTTACTGCGCTGTAATTTGAAACATGAGAAACGCGGAGGTTGGAAGTGTTAGGACAACATTTGCCGCCTCGCCCTTGAACTTGGGGGAGCCGGGCGCCTTTGCCCTGCTGCCTCCTCCGTGTCCTCTCTGCGTGCGCCCGGCCCCCCGCCCTCTCTGCACTGTGCTGGGCGATCTGCACATTCGTCCGGCCCGGCCACACCTGCACCCTTTGCCCCCTGCCTTCCCCCTTCATGGCCCCAGGCCACCTTCAAGAAGGTCCCTGGGCCTGGGGACGCTTCCCAACAGCACTGGCTTGTGGGCCGTGCGGCTGTTTCAGTCCTCACCTCAGTTCCATGCTGGGAATCGAGGGCCCCTCGCCTGCCAGACCCCATTGAAGAGACCCCAGTGCGTGGACACGTCACTTTGAGTCCCAATGTCTCAGTGTTGGTCTAGGGCTCTTGTGCAGGAAGGCTGAACACACACACGTATACTCACACACACACACACACACTCACACCTTCTCAAATAGAATTTTGAAGTCTTCTTTTTTAAAAAGACTTCCTTTTTTAGTTATTTTTTAATTTATTATTTTCAGACAGGGGCAGGGAGAGAGGCAGAGAGGAAGAGAGACATCCAGGTGTGGCTGCCTTTCACCTGCCTCCAGCTGGGGACCTGGCTGGAGACCTGGCTTGCAACCAGGTTACGTGTCCTGGCTGGGAATCGAACCAGCGACCTTTGGGTTCACAGGCCGGTGCCTTATCCACTGTGCTACCAGCCAGGGCAGGTAATTCTTTAAGTCTCAGTTTAGCTAACGTCCACCAAGAGTAAAGTTTGTCTTGGACAGTGTTTTTCAGTTCTCGCGCCACAAAGAGGCCATGAACACACTAGGTAGGTGCCTCATGGATGTGTGTGGTGACTAGGGCAGCTGAAGTGGATTCTTAGAGGTAGAACTTGTAGCCACATTTCTAAAAAGAAGAGAAGAGTTGATGAGCAGTTTGATGGACCTAAAAGCCAGTTATGAAGTGTCAATGGAACGCTTTTTATTTTTTAATTTTTCCCATCAGATTGTAAACACGGATGCTACAGGATCTGGTGAGATTCTGCCTGAAGTATGTTAGGGAAGCACCAAAGACCTTACATGGACCACATGACACATCCTGGGCTGGCCACGTGGCCTTGCACACGTGATCAGAATAAACCTCGAGAGGCAGTAACGAGGCTGCAGACCGTAAACCATCTCCTGTCCTGGCCCATCCCTGCCTTTGCTATTTGGACCACCTTTAATGTTGCTCTTAATTAATGATCCAATCGGAGATGAAACAGCAAATTCACGATGTTTACAGATGGTGCTTAATTAAGAGATATCACTGATCTGAATCCAGACTGGCAAACGTTCGACTGGCTTTAAAGATGTTGGGAATAATGGTAGAAAACGGTCAAGCAAACTGAACTCTGGTTAGGGAAACTGACCGAGGGAATCTGGGAGCGGAAACATAGGAAGGACAGGCACAGACCTGGGTGCTGCTCTGAGCACCCGGCAGTGAGGGGTTTTTCCCCAAATGTGCCATTTCACGTCAAGATGGTACATAGTTGGGAGGCTGTCTCGGGCATACTTTTGAGCTGATCTCACAGATGTTGATGGAACGTCACCGGAAGCTCGTGGGATTGGACTCTTATCACAGAGGTAACAAGGGCTCATGTGTAGTTTTTACTTTGCCCTTGGACCCAATTTTAGACTTGCCCAAAGCTGCATCAATGATTCAAAGAATACCTGTGTGCCCTCCACCCAGACTCCCCACACGTTCACATTTGGGGACATTGTCTCTCTCCGGAGAAATCTGTTTTTCTGAGTCATTCCAGGAGAAATGGCAGATGTTGTTCCCCGATACTCTTAAATACTTAAAAACAGGGGCGCCCTCTTTTACAAAACCATGGTCTAGGTGCAAAGTTCAAGAAACTTAACTCTGGGATTATTGTATTCTCAGCTAATCTGCAGGTTTTATGAAACCACCTACTTTCCTCAGAATGTCCTTTATGGGGAAGAACAAATGGGACGTGAACTTGCGTTCTGCTATCGGGGCTCCTAGTTTTTCCTTGTTCGGTGACCTTGATATGTGTAAGGTGCACACGTTACGGATTCACAGGATGAACCTTGATTTGCTTTTGTCTGATGCTCCTCTTTTTATTTTTCTTACTATCACAAAAATGGTGTATTTTTAGTAATATATCAGGGGGCACAGGGGGTCAAAGCCTGATTTCTGGTGACACTGACCTCGGTCAGCTGGTTTTGTGGCTCTGCTGATTCTCTGCTGTGAAGCGCCCGCTTTTACAATGAAGCTGCATGAATGTTTTACTTTTCATGGTTAGTCGGTGTCTTGCCAGGAGCCGCCTGGAGGGGGGTGACTCCAGGTGCTCACGGACCCCCACGGAGGGGCGCTGCGTCACGTAGGGTCCAGCTGGGGGTGCCGTGTGCTCTCACTGGGTCTCTCCCGGCCCCAGGCTGCGCCCTGGTTTCCCGGGGGGTGGGGAGGCACTCCCGCAGGGCCGCAGCTACCCATTTTGTTCATTTTCCCTTTCCCGCCCCAAGGCTGCCCCACCATGTGTGTTCACCAGGCTTCTTCCCGCCCACGAAGTTTTTCTTGGACTTCATCTGTCTCCCTAAAAGCTGTGGGGGCGCCGGGCGGCTTTCCTCTCGCCAGGTAATTTAAAGTTTGGCCCTGATCTGTCTTTAATGGCAGTGGAGACAGGAGTTTTTAAAGTCGGGAGAGCCTCCGGTTTCTCCCAGGTCCTTGGAGGCAGGGGTGGGAGGGTCCCCGGCATGGAGAGATGTCTCAGCCGGTGGGTGGGGGGCTCTATACTCCGACCTCAGACGCAGCACCAGGAAAGGCCCCGGGCTGCCGCACGTGCGGGCCAGTGACCTCCACCAGGACCCCGCATTGCCAGCCTCTGTGCACCCCTGGGCCCCCTGGGCCCCTTCTCTGTTCTCTGGGAGGGAGGACACCTGCCCCGGGGCCCTGCGACGGCTGAAGTCCCGGAAAAGCTGCAGGGGCTGCTGACCACGTTTGCTGCCGCCGCCCGCGGGTGGATTCGGTATCTAGAGTTTCTCTTTAGAAACAGGATGACGCTTCGTAGATCAATAGCTTCTCCTTCACTTGATCTTCCTGGGGAAGATCGTGAACTAGGACAAGGAGACAAAGGAGCTTTAGGGATCCTGCCCTATTTTCCCCGCCTGCCTGCCGCTGCTGGCGGCCACGTTCCGGGTTGCGGGGGACCCTCCTGCGCCTGTTCCTACTGCAGGTAACAGGACGTGCCAGGCCCCGAGGAGCAGGTGCAGCCCAGCTGCTGGGTCCGAGTCTCCTGTCCCCCGGAACTTCCTGCAGGGCAGCCTAACAGCCCGACCTGCCCGCCCTGCCCACCCTGCCGTCTCCGTCACTCTCTGTTGGCGGCCACAGAGGCCCCCTGGGCACCTGTGCTCAGAGCTGCGCACCTGCTCGGCTGGGTGGGGGTGGCGGGCCTGCTGGCCAGCGGGGCCACAGTCGGTGCTGTCAGTGCCCTGAGCCAACGAAGACTCCATGCTGGCTTCCCTGCCAGACCCCAACCCACCTGTAGTCAGCAGCCCACCTGCCGGCCCATCCGGGTGGGCTTCCAGGAGGAGGTGTGAAGCTCCCACTTAGCACCCTGGGAGTCGGGAGCCACTCAGGAAACCTGCTTGAAACCGCGAGGAGGTGAATTCAGCCCCTCACAGCCCACCTGGTAGCACCTGAGATCCATAGCTGAGGGTCTGTAGTTGGAGCCCGTTCCAGCTCAGGGGGACAGCACTTTGAAGAGGAAAAGGTGCATTTGTAGCCACTCACACTCGAGAGACCCGGCTTCATGGACAGCCTATGTGAAATGTCTCAACACAAGTCACTTATTTAAAACAATGGAGCGCCAGGTGGCTTCCTGGTGCTGGATGTGGTCTGGGCCCCTCTCTCCAGGGGACACAGCCCTCAGCTCCCCACTTGGGACGCTGTCCCCTGGCTGCTTCTGGCTTCTGTTGGCGAAGCAGGGTCTCGGGTCCGCGAACCAGGCCCTTGGGGGCCCTGAGTGGGCTCTCGCTGGAATGAAAATGGGGAGTTGTTTTGGTTTGTTTTCTGGAAAGGGAATGGATGGAGCAGGTCTCCCCCGGGGGCTGTGCTGCAGCCCAGCTGGTGCTGACCACTCTGGGCCCCAGGTCTGATGGCTCCGTGACTGCATGGCACGTGCCCCTTCCTGCCAGGGATGTGGTGTCCCAGCAAATGCTCTGCCCAGCAACGGCCCCTCAGGGGCATCGTTCACACGCTGGGGCCCACATCTGGCCCTGCCCGAGAGGCCGTGGCCGAAATCAGTTGTGGGCCCGGGTGGCGTTCAGCAATGTGGGCACCGGGGGGCGGAAGGAAAAACAACATTAAATTTATCATCAGATTCTTACTTTTCCTATTCTACCATCATTTGCCCAAGTAAGTGTTGCGTCTAAAGACCAGAATGCTGTGCTTTGGGGACAATTATTATGTGAAGGATTCCCCTCTCCCTGTAACCATCCGGAGGGGACAGGAAGGATTGGTGGGGCCCCGTCCTGTCCCATCCTGGGTGCCCCGCAGCCGTGAGGGAAACAGGGGCGCAGGGCCGGGAGGGGTCAGGTGGCATATAACGGCCCAGGAAATTCATGGCCCAGGTTACTTCCACCGGCACCGAGCTGTCTAACTCCGGACACCTGGGCACTCGGACCAACACACAGGTGGAGAGGACGCGGCCTCTGGGTGGCCGGTCTAACCCCGACTCCCCGCCGCTGGGAACGGGAAGGGGGCTGCCAGGGGCGGGAGGGGCAGCATTCAGCACCCGAGGTGGGGGGACCCTTGCGACCGCTGGCTCCCCAGGTGAGGGCACTCGGGGTGGTTTGAGATGGTTGGAGGTGGCAAAGGAGGTAGAAGGAGAAGCTAGAAGGGGAGAGCCGCTCCGTCCCAGCCTTGGGGCCTGGCTGCGCCTGAGGCCGTGATTTAGTGTCCCGGCCGAGATTGAACGCGGTGCCACCAGTGTCAGGTGGGCCATCCCGGGAATGAATGAGGAGCGGGAGAGGAGACCCGAGATTTCCCGGGTGGCCGGGTGAGCGCGGCGGCTTGGCTGGCGTCCTGTGGGGAGGAATCTGTGCGCCCTCCTCGCCGGCCCCCGGACGGTGCAGGCGTGTGCGAAGCCTGTGAAATATCTGCGCCCCGCGCGGGCGGGAGGGCGGCGTTATTTATGTAGCACCGCGGAGCGGAGTTCTGCGCCGGCGATTACACCGGCTCTGAGAAGTGGGCTTCCAGGAGGAATTAAACATCGATGAACAGCTGTTGGAGGAAATTGCTTTCCGGTGGGTTTCTCTCTCTTTTTAACGTGCAGAGTGTTGGGCCGCCCCGGCTTCCCCGGCTGGGAGGGTCACTGCGGCCCAGCCAGGCCCAGGCTGGTGGCCCAGGAATCCCTGTCCAGTCCAGGCTTGTGTCGGAAAGGGAGGTGGTCCCGAGCCGTGGCCCCAGGGCCGGCCGTGTCTCCGGGCCATTGGAACATCCCGCCAACACGCGGGTCACGCTGGAGTCCCGGGAGCCCGTGACCCTGCGTGCACAGCCCAGGGTCTCATTTGTCCTACAACTTGTCCAGGAGAGAGTTCCCAACACCCTCCCAGCACGGCCTCCCGGCACAGCTGGGCCCCCTCACACGGCCCCCGGCCCTGCCCGGCCCGGCCCGGCCCTGCCCTCCTGCGCCCCAGCCCGGAAGCCCCTGCGCAGCGGAAGCGGCCTCAGCGAGGGTCTTTCCAGGCCGTATTTATTAATTTTTACCCTATTCTCTGGAGCGGCAGCCTCGTGATGGGAGTTTCCAGCGTGTGGACGGCAGACTCTTCTGTGGGAACCTCAGGATAATCACAATAACCCTCACGAGGAGGCCGGGCGTGATCACAGGGCTGCCTCCATGTTGCACAAAGCGTGAAAGTCAAGGTGGACGGGGCAGGACAGCGTGGGGGCGGCGGGAGGCTGAGTCGGGGCAACTGACCGGCAGTTTCAGGGGCTTCTCGGACCCGCGAGTGTCGAGGGTTACGGAGCCGCGGGCGCAGGAGAGGGTCTCCAGCGGGGTCCCGGCTCAGGCGCCCCCCCGCCCCCCGAGCGCAGGCCTGGCACGTCCGTCTCTCGCGGGCTGAGCTGGGTAATGGAACGAGCTGTGGAGAATTATCCAATGCCTTTGAAATTTCCGAATATTCTATTTCTGCAAATAGCCGACGGAATGGCTCAGGTATTATTCTGTTTCCCTCCCCCGGGCCGGTCCCCACTGTGCTGTTCTTGCCGAGTGATTTACCTCCCGGCTCCCCGACCGGCAGGACGGGCTGCGGCCAGCGCAGAGGCAGCTGCCCACCCCCACAGCGGCGGCCATCCCTCACCGCCTCCTCCCCACCAAGGCGACGATGCAATTCCGAAGGGGTGACCCGGCTGCTGCGGGAAACGAAGTAGCAGCGTGAGCCTCCCCCGCCGACAGTCGGCCAGAACCCCATCTGCAATTTTTCTCAGCTTCGCCGGCACCGGGATGTCTCAGCCGGGGAAGGAGGATGCGTGTGCGCGTGCGCCATGGAGTCCTAGAAATGGAGGGGCGCCTGGTGTCCTTCATTTCCGTGCCGGCGGCACTGTGTAGCCCAGGAGACATGCCTGGTAAAGGTGCTGCCTGCCACTCTTGGGCCCCAGGCCCAGCCGGTCCCCAGGGCGGCCCTGTGCCCCACAGTGTCCTGGAATTGCACCCCCAGGAGAGCTCCACCCGGACAGCCCTGTGCAAACCCGGGGAACCTCCCGGGTGTTAGAGACCCTGGAACACCTGCGCCCCCACCTCTGCCCATCTGCACTTGGCATGTGACTCAGTGCCTACAGACACGTGTGTGCGCCGGCACGGACACTTGTTACCCACCGCAGGTGACCTGCAAGGGGCTCTACCTGGGCTTCTCTGTGTTCTGCTGAAGGAAACACCGGCTCCGCCCAAGAAGAGAGAGGTGAAGGTCTTTGTTGCTCTTCCATGACAACAAGCATGAAATTGTCATGTTGTCACCCTGATCGTGTAAGAAGTGTCGTGTGGGGAAGATCTCTACATCTATTTCAAAATTCTTCCAAGAGGCTTCCCTTTCGTGTGTTCCCGGCCCCTCAATAGTTACAAGGTTGACCCCCAATGTTGGGACCTCCAGGCCCACTTCCTGCCTGGACGTGGCGGGCTGGGGCCCCTCGTTCTTGATGTGGCCCAGCCCACCATTTGTCTGCAGCACCGCCCCTGACCACGTGGCCCGGGGGCTGACCCAGCATCTCTGGCTTACATCACCCTGCCTCACGATTCTAGGGCCCATTTTTGATTGAAAAAATGATTGTTTAGGTGTTAATCTTTGGGGATGACATTTTAATTTAACGGAGACCATCGGACACGTTACAGATCGGCCTTCTGGCCTGGCTCGGGTCCGTCCCTCCCGGGCAGGCGTGGAGTTTTCAGGGTCCCAGAGTTCAAGAGCGCTGACTCACGTTCACACGTGTCACTGGAGACGGACACAGGGACCCCGAGTGCCAGCTCATTAATTTACAGTGAGTAATATAACTGTCAGGTCGACCAGATGTTCCCGTCGTCCTGCCCGGCACCTTTGCTCCCTGAAGGCCGGCTTCTCGGGCAGCCAGACACACAGAAGCGCCCGGGGGACGGACGGGCAGACCAAGAGCACCAGGCTGGGCGTCCGAATGCCCAGCCTCATAATGTGCTGCACCTGTTAGGGGTGGGCGCTTCGTCCGGTGACAGTGGACAGGCACTTCAAAGGGGTGGGCGACCGGGCCTAGGGGACCCCCCCTCCCCGCTGTGCTTCCGTTTCTGACCCACTTCTCTCCCTGCCCCCCACAATATGCTTCCTAGGGGTGTCACTAGTTCGTGTTGGACACGAAGCCAGCCTTTCTCTTCGGCGGGATCTTGACTGGGGAGGTCAGGCCGTGCTGTGCTGTCAGGGTCGTTGGCGGGTCCCGCGGAAGCTGATCCCAGGCTCCTGGAGGGCCGGTGCTGGCACCTCGCCACCCCCTCCCTGTCCCCACGTCCTGCAGTCGGGCTGCTCCCTCCCACACCCGCAGCTCTGCTCAGCCCCCACGGCTTCTGCTCTGTTCCCCCCCATCCGGCCCCAGCGGGGCGGCCGCTCTCCGGGGTCCCTCCAAGGCTCCGTGAAGGGTCCAACGGCACACGGAGCGCAGTGTGGCTGCACCTGAGCAGGGAGAAGGGGCTCTGGCTTCTTGTGACAGCGCTGCCGGCCCGGTGCTCTTCCTTCAGAATGTCACTTTCATGCTTGGGGTGGATACGGCCAATCCCCTTCAAACCGTTCCACCCCCGGCCTCGATTCCGCCCAGTTGCCCCCGTCCTCTGGGTGCCCGTAAACCTCTGCGCCGGACCCCGCTGGGCAGTCTTGTCTCTGAGTTTGGTGGGAAAGCCCTCACGATTTGATCCTGGGTGACAACGGTCTTCTCGCCACGAACACCTCGGTGCACTCAAGTGCCCCGGCTAAGAGAGAGTAAAAACAATACACGTGGTGAGAATTACACCGGTACCCTTGTCAAGACTAATCAATGGCGGGAAGAACTGTTCATGTAAATCATTGCCAGTTTTGGTCTCAGTGATTCACGGGTTAGGTTCTCCCGCTTGACGGGAACCTGGGGGGCCTTTGCCAGGCGCCTGGGGAAGCAGCTCCCGCCTCCCTTTGGCTGGGCGTGGTGGGCATCTCTTCACGCCAGCCTGGCGGTGGGGGCAGACCTGCCCTCCTGGGGCTTTGGGGGGACAGGGGCGGTTCTGTCCCCGTTCGGGAAGGGGGCTGGCAGGTGAACCAGAGCTTCGAGAAGACCCAGCCATGCCCCGCAGCAGGACTGAGTCTGAGAGCTGCCCGGCCAGCGTGGACACCTCCCTGACCATTCCCCCAGACTCTCTTTTTCAGGGTGTTTTAGGGGGGGGGTCCCTCGCTTTCACAGGACCCACCCCCTGCCTGTCCACCAGAAATAACCCTAGCGCTCGCGGAATCACACCAGGAGATAAATAATTAGACATGCTAACAACTGAGAATGTGCTGATGAGGTTGTCCAGCCCCTAATTGGAAGCCGGAGCAGGAGCAGTTCCTGCATAATTAGCACGTCGCACGGCAATGCGGGGCCGTTGCTTCCCGACACGGAGCGCTGCTCTTTGCTGCCGGCGCCCGGTGGACCCCGACGCGCGAAGTGTGGGCGCACGTGCCGCTCTTGGGAATTACAAAGGGAGCTGTTACCTTCTGAGCAGGACAACGCGCTCCACGGCAGATACTGAGGTGCGCAGGCTAATTTAGGGGTCCTCTCGTCACCCCCAGGAAGCACAGCGTGGGCGGGCTGTCCTGGTGGAGGGCTGGGGACCCGTCCCCTTAGGACCAGTCCTGGGGACGCGTGACACATCGCCTCCCCGCAGGGGACAGCTCCCTTCCTCCAGGAGCAGTTGTGTCCTGTTCTCCACGGTGCAAACCCACCGACATCTTCGCTGACATCTGTGCCATGAAATAGTGAAGACAGCGCAGAGAGATGCTGTCTGGTACCTAATGACCTTGAGCTGAAAGGGGAACAGAAACAGCTCATTAGAGTGATTTAATGTGGTATTTTGTTAAAACTAAATCAAAATAATCTATGGAATGTGGCTGAGATTCATCTGAACTTGAAACGCCCAGGACTGTGCTTTATCTCTTTGTTTTCATTTTGAAGCTAAGTGGAATTCTAAATTTGAAATACTACAGAGCGGAATGCTTTCCAAATTAAAAAAAAAAAAAAAAAAAAAAATTTTTTTCCCAAAAGAGGCTCAAAAATCTGGAGAGGGCTGCCTAGCAGGAAATAAACAAGACTTGGCTCTGTATTTCTGAAGCTGCATTACAAACAGAACCAAAAAGAAAGAAAGGGAAAGACACATATAAATATATGCATGAAATGGGGGTGAAGGAGAAGGCGATTTCAGAAATAACAGCGAGAAAAATAGTTCAGCAATTCTCCCCAGCTCAAATTAGCCCTTTTTTCCGATGCAGTTATCTATCGGCTTCTTCTGGAAGGAAGTTCATTGTGCGATTTCCCACATCTCTTCTGAAAAAGCTCAGAACTGCACTTGCAAATTGCTGGTAGGGAAATCCTTGATCTTTACCCCTATGGAGTTTGTCAAAAGACACCGTGAAGCTGGAATTGGTGCATTAGGATGCGAATTATTATTATTTTTTGAAATCGCGCTCATACAAAAAACACCCCGACCCCATAGTTGTGAGAGGATTCTGAATCTCTGTAGTTGAAAAGGAACCTACTTTGCTGGCTCTGTTGTCTTTCCCAAACCCTTTCTCCCATGTCTGTGGGCCCGTGGGTGGAACCGCTGTCCGTTTGCAGTAACTGTGGGTCAGACACACAGCCCCGGACAGACCCGGGTCAGCACCGTGGCCCTGGGGGGTGCGAAGGGCCAGGACAGCCCACCTATCAAGTTCACACGCTCTGCCGGTGCCTGGGTTTTAAGTGAGCATCGTTCATGCGGCTTATTTTCACCATTAATTAGCTTTTATACCTGCAAAACCAGGAGAGAAGTGTGTTGCAAGAAACTTTCATGCATATATGTATATACATTTACATATATGAAAAAGTCCACCTCTCTGCCCACAGTTTATCTACATCCGTTGAATTTCCTTTGGGGAGAAGGTTGTCTAAGACAGAATCCAGTGACAACAAAGGCTCCTCCTTCCCTCACAAGTTAAGTTTCCCCCTCGTGCGTATCTACAACAACGCTGAGAGTAGACAAATAAGTGGAGAAACACGTTTAATGACGTGCATGTCTGTCAGTACGACGAGGTGGGGCTCACGGCTTTTCGTCTGTGTGAAATTCGGTCTGACTCGGGGCGTCTCCACCACGGTGTTGTGCCCAGGGGACTGGTCACCTGAGCACCGAGATCACCATGGGCTGTGACCCAGGGCCGTTCGGGAACATTTCGAGGTCATGCCTCTTCGTAGATGCCTCACTGACGCAAGTCTTACGGGTCATCGTCACCGAGGGGGCTGGGACAACACTGTCTCACCGTTTCTAAGGGGTCGCTGGAAGTCACCCCCTCTGTGACTCAGGTTGAACTGCCTGTTCCTTCAGCTAGTCACCTACTATGCGCTCCGCTTAAAGCAGGTGGACCAGGGTGGATAAGGACACACCTGGAACCCACCTTCCATCCCCAAATCGGGCCACGCGGGCTGCGTAGGAACGTCAGACCCCGTCCAGAGCCCAGGCCTGTCACTCGTGGGACTGCCGTGGGGCTCAGCGGCCTGAAGCCCGAGCACCTCCCTCCGTCCGGGCAGGTGGGCTTGTCCACCGCAGACCGGCAGGAGGCGAGATGGCTCCGAGCGGGGGCACTTCATGAAGATGGATGCCAAGGAATGGAAGCAAAAGGCAGATGTCCTTGAACACAGCCAGCGGTTTTACGTGGGGGCTTAGCGTTGAGGTACGAGGAGGGAGACGTTGGAACGCGGTTGGTCGCTGGCAAGGGGAGTGACAGGGGGGGCTGGTACGTGGGGATCACGCCCCAAGTTGTTCTCCCTTCTGCAGAGCAGCCAGCATTTCAACACACTGAGGGTTTTCCCAACCCGATTCGTGAGACTCTTATCAGGCTCCCACTCGCACAGCCTCCCTGTGTCCGCCGGGCTGCCCCAGAGACCTCCTCCAACTGCACGCTGACCTCTACCAGCAGGAAGGCCTCTGCCTGGCTGGAGGCACACGCAGCCCGCAGCGGGGCAGGGACAGGGCAGGATGGGGCCAGCACGGAGGACCCTTGGTCGTAGGAGGGGCTGCCCGGCCCGGTGGGGCTGCCCTGGGGCAACACCCAGTGGAACGTTTCCAGGAGGCACAGCTGGGTCCTGCGCCCTGTGCTCTGAGACGCCCCCCTCTTCCTGGGGCTCCGCCGCCCACGCGGGGCAGAAGCACCGGAACAGCGCGGGACACAGCCACCCCGGGTCCCAGCCAACTCCAGTCCCTTCCCAAGTCCGCTGACAAACTGCATGTCCAACGCGGGGCTCCTGCAACGGGGCTTCTTTATGCTTTTCCCCGAGACCAGCCCTCCCGGCGGTTCCGGCCAGCAAGTTCCGCCTGCCGGGGCCGGGCCCTGCGCCACCGGTGACACCCTGCGCTCACCCCGTCTCCGAAGCCCCGTGGACGCCAGGGGGACCATTGTCGGGGGCCGGAGCAAGGGGGGGCCTGGCCTGGTTTGGGGGCTCCACCCTCTGTCTGGCGTTCCCACCCCGGGTGGTGGGCAGCTGTCTAAAATATTACGTTCTAGGATTATCTTCCCCTTTTCGCAGCTGTTGGTATTTTCAAGTGAGAACTTCCCCGAAGGAAACGGGTTGGTGAAGCTTATTCTAAATTCCGTAATTGTAAACCGGTGCTTTAAACACTCTCGGCGAAGACTATCCGACGCCCCGGGGTTGGGGGCTGGAAACCTGAGCCCCCCTGAGTCAGACAGGCCGCATGGCCACCCGTGACGGGGTTCTGTCTCCGTGGGACCCCGGCTCTTTGGCCGAACCTTCCTTCATCTCACTGCGCCCCAGCCTGGAAGCGGCTCTCGGCTCCGGCAGCTCGGAAGCTGCAGCTCTTCCGTGGGATCGGAACCCGAAGCCTCTCAATCATTTTTCTCGCCTGGAAGAAAGAAGAACCCCTTCTTCCCGTCGTGACCGGCCTGGTCACGGGAATGGAGAGTCGGAACTGCGGCGGTTCCCCGGCCTCTCCCCCCCGTAATTGAATTTCCATGCCTTCTCCTTTCGAGGGGTTTGGCCGTTGCACATTTGTTAATGATATTTGTTGCCGTCATTGGAACAGCCAGACTAATTCCTGTGTGGTTTATTAAAGGGTTCGCAATCCTGCTCGAATAAATTAAAACGGAGAGTGCTTTTTCAACGTCAGGCTTACGCCCGGCTCCAAACCTCAGCGTCTGCCTTTGCAAATCTGAAATTCATTTAACTTCCCTTAAGAAAAGGATAAAAAAGGCCATCTTGAATGTCACTTTTTGAACAGTATCTAAAAAAAAAAAAATCAATTAAAAAACAGTGGAAACAAAGAAGAATTGATTTCTACGGAACGTTTTTCAGGAACGTGTGATTTCAAAAAAAAAATCCAGGATGCCTTAAATACCGTCACCCACCAAACATACACTCAAACCGTTTCCAACCTCAGGCTGTGCTGGTTTCACATCATGACGTTGGAACGGAGGCTATAAACATCGTTCCTTGTGTGTTCGTGTTGAGCCCACACACGTGAATTTGGTGGCTGCCGCCTCCGGTGCACGAGAGGGTCTAGGAGAGTTTTCAGGTACATCTTCCTCTTCACCCTGGAATGTGACGTTTGTCAACTCACCATGCTGATCAAGAGGGCCAATGCCTGGTCAATACTGGACTATTGGCTGGTCTCGGTGTTCCTATCGGGCCCCACTTAATCTTACTTTATTATTGTCCTGAGGGCATATCATGCACAGCTCCATGCTAGCGGCCAGGGGAGGGGTCAGTGGGTGGGGACCTGGGGGTCCCCGCGCTACCGCTGAGCGATCATGAGGATGATGCACACAGCCATGGTCACAGTAGGAACGCCAGTACTTCTTGTGTGACGGACAGCGGAGAGGGACAGCACGAGGTATGTTCTCCGTTACTCTGTCTACCGTAGCAGCCGGGCGGGGTAGGAGGTCCCATTGTTCCCATTCCAGAAACATGTACTTTGGTCCCATCGTTCCTGCTGGTCCTTGGGGCCCGCGCGGGGAAGGTGCTCGGGAATCGGGCAGCTGCTCCCTGATGGGTGAGCGCGCCGGGCGAGCCGCACTGGCTCAAGGATTGCAGCTTCCACCATGGGGTTGGCCGTCCCCCAGCTGGGGCACCCCTGTTCTTTCCTGCTGTTCCTTTTCTACCTGGAGCCCATGTGAGGGCCATTGGCCTCTTATCCACCTTGACCTGAGAGCACGAACGACCGAACTGGCTTCCGAGGGTTGGTCATCAGCCTCCTCTGGCGGCAGCAGACAAGACAGCACTCAGGACTATATAAAGTGAGGAGTGATCAGCATTGATGTTTCTGTCCTGGACACCAGGCAGGTCCACATTTTGGCAGAAAGAGGGGCACAGAGATGGGCAGAGGTGGGAACAGTTGCCGGAGACTTTGGGTGACATTTGAGCAGCCGTGGGAACGGGCGCCTGACGCCCAATCAGATCCAACCCTTGGTGTCCATCACCACCTCCAGCCCAAAACCCTAATTCGCATTTCGGCTCGTTCAGCGCGTGCGGGACAGGTGTCCCAGCAGCTCAGAGTTCCAATCCCGGCAGCGTCAGCCTCCAGGTAACAAGACAGCCCCTTGTTCTGACTCCACTTCACTTGGTTCCCAAGAGCAAGATGATCGATAAATGTCTCGTGCTTTACGCTTTTCCGACTGGTAGCTGCAGACTCATGTAGCTCGGTCCACCTCCTCCGGACACCTTCAGTCGCGGGGTCTCACGGGTCATTTTAGAAGCAGAATGATTTTCAAGGATGTAATTTCACTCCTGGGCAAGGAGGGAGGTTAGGACGAGAATCGGGCTGCTCAGATAATTCAGGAGTTCCAGCTGTGGATACGTCTGCATCGAAACGTGTGTCACCCATTCCCGAGGGATAGGAACCGTTCACATGTCAAAGCTGGCAGAGGTGTTTAAGGTTGTTTATGCATTCATTGAACTATTTATACAAGTTTTCTTCTGCACACCCCACCACAAAATTATGATACTTATAGGTAGGTAAAAGGGGACTCAAATGGTTTTTTGAAGTGGCCCATTTATTTATTTAAAAATCTTTTTTTTTAGTCATATTTTTACAGAGAAGGGCTGGGAGGGAGGAAGAAAGGGAGAAAAACATCCATGTATGGTTGTCTTTCACCTGCCTCCAGCTACGGACCTGGCTGGAGACCTGGCTTGCAACCTGGTGATGTGCCCTGGCTGGGAATCGAACCAGCGACCTTTGGGCTCGCAGGTTGGCGCCTTATCCATGGAGCCACCAGCCAGGTGGCACTGATTTAAATTTGGATGTGTCAATAGAAGTCACCATTTTCTAGAGCAAAAAAAATTAAACGTATAATAAAAAGATACATTTTAATTATAACTGAAAAAACATGGTGATGGCAATGCTTGGTGATTATTCAAATCTCTTTCAGAGATTTACAAGTGCAAGGCGTGCGGCATATTTAGACACATCGTTCCTACTGTACATAAGATGCTAAGTAGTCTGCAGTATGTAAACACTATCAACCACAGTGTCTTCGGTGTAATTAAGCTACAGAAGCTAACATTTAGCGGAATATCTTAATTTATGCTGGAGAACAGAAAAAGGAAAACAAAAATCAGACGAACACCAGATTTCTTTGCCTTTTCTTCAAAATACGTGACAATATGTTGTCAAAGTACAAATTGGGTCACCAGAGCCCCGGCTGGGGAGCTCCGTTGGTTACGGCATCATCTCAATGCACCAAGGTTACAGGTTCGATCCCCAGCCGGGGCACCTACAAGAAGCAGCCGATGTTGCACAAAGAGGTGGAACAACAGACCGCTGTTTCTCTCCCTCCATCTCTCACACCAACACCGGAAATGCAGCGCGTCCCAATAACTAGGGGGCGCAGGCACCCGGGCGCGGGATGGGGGGTCCGCAGAGGGCGTGTGCAGTGAGGGGGGCTGCTCCGCCTCCAGCCTTGGTTTCCGTGCACATCAACCGCAGGCCTTGCTGTCGCTCCTGCTTCCTTCTTTTTCCTTTTCTTCCAAGTCCGGGAGGTTTTTGTGACAATTCAAACATCAACCCCGTCTTTACCTTGAACGTTTGGTTGTGTTTCCATCGTCTCGTTCATCTTCCCACCGACCGCCAACCTCACTCGCCTGTCGCACCCACGCGGGTCTGGGCGCTCGGGGCTGCGCCGTCTGCGGGGGGTTCAGCCCACCTGTGATTTAGGGGGTGTCTGACGTCCGCCTCTGCGGGGCCCCGGCTGCAGCCGCCCCTCGTCTGCTTTCTCCATCAGGCTGACCCCACAGCCTGTCTGCCGCCTTCGCTGGGTGTAATCAGGGCCAGGTTTACACGCGGGATTAATGTGAAATAAACGTTTCCCTGACAGTGGGGATATTTTCCCGTCCACATTATCAAAATCGTTCCCTAGGAGGGGAGCATTTTATGCGTCTCCCGAGTGTCCTACAAACTCCACTCCTAATGGCGTGTTCCCGGTGAGATGGATGGGCTGCTGCTCAGCACCCGGGGCTTAGGAGCGCGCTGGCGTGTGTGCACGTGTGTGCACGTGTGTGTGCGTGGGCAGGAGAGGAGAATGCTGAAGTCTAACTGGAGTAACACAGCACCACTGATTACAGCCATCTAATTAATCGACTTACACTGCAGCCGGAGATACTTCCGTGCGGCTGCGTTTCTCTAGGTGCAGGTGATGTAAGCCTGTCCATGCTTTTCTCATGCAGCGTTTTCTTGAGCACCTGCAGGACCTGGGCTGTCGGAGCAGGTTGGAGCTCATCGTGGCAGCTTCCTGACGCCAGCCAGGGCCTGGCGGGGAGGAACTGGGGCTGAGCAGCAGAGCGACCGTCTGTCAGAGCAGATCTCGGACACGTGAGAGGCCGGTGTGCTGGGAGGGGAAGCTCAGTTCCCACTCCTCACCCCGTGCTTTTCGCTGGTCGCCATGCAGCTTGCATGCCTGTAGGAAATCTCGTTTCATAGCCAATGGGAGGTGCCACGTTTCTGTGGCAGCTGCTGAGTCTATGTGGACTGTATATGTGCCCTGGGTTACCTATTTGCATCGCAGCTTTAAAAAATAGAGAATTTCTGCCCTGGCGGGTAGCACAGTGGGTAAGGTGCCGGCCTGCGAACCCAAAGGTCGCAGGTTCGATTCCCCAGCCAGGGCACATGACCAGGTTGCAAGCCAGGTCTCCAGTCAGGTCTGTGGCTGGAGGCAGGTGAAAGGCAACCATACATTGATGTCTCTCTCCCTCTCTGCCTTTCTCTCTTCCCCTCTTTCTAAAAATAATAACATAAAATCTTTAAAAAAAATAAAAAATTAAAAATAAAAAAAAATAAAAAATAGAGAATTTCCTCATGGGGGAAACATGGCTGAAGGGACAACAAAGTTGCCTGTTCACAGGTATAGAAGCTAAACTATTACAGACATGAAAATACGTGTTAACATGAACGGATGAGTTTCAATATGCTCTACGGAGGACGTATTACTTGTTGAAGCCCCACGTGACCCCAAGACGGGCGCCGGGGCCTCCCCACTCCACAGGCCAGGACCCTGGGGTGCAGACTTGGGGGACTAGCGTGCGCAGGTCTCGGCTGCCCGGAAGCCCCGGACAGGCCGTCGGAACCCAGCCGTCTGCCTTCAGAGGCCCCGTCTGAGCTAAGCGGGCTCCCAGCACCACCAAAATGGCTCTGAAAGCTAGAAAACGTGAGCACGGCAGCCCTCTGCCCCCTTCCTGTCAACAAATCTCGCCAGAAAGTCAACGGACGGACGGTGTGACCCTGAGAAGCACTGTCCTAGGCACCGTGAGGAGCTGAGAATGGCTGACGGTGCAGGACCCCAAGTCCTCCCAGCCCCTCCCGTGGCCTGGTCCCCGCACGAGCTGGGGTGCTGAGGGGCTGTGAGAAACGCCGACAGCACAGGCTGGCGAGTGGCGGTTTCCACTCGACGACACGCAGGGACAGTGACAAAGTGGGGCTCCTGCAGCCTCGGGGTTCCGTTCCCAAAGGAGTGAATCAAGGTCCCGGGAAGTGAGGGGAGGCAAGGCTGTGACTGCAATACACACGGCTGTGTTACGTATGAATGATAATTAGTGGCATGTTTAATGTTTACAGAGCAAGAGTCCTTGATTCCCTTCTTCATGTGCAAAGGTGATGCTTTTACTCACTGGAAGAGAAATGCAAATTAAAGCTACACACTCTGCGACCTGCTTGACAAATGCTCAGAGTGTGAGGAGATGCTGGCGATGAGTCCCTGGGAACATCAACATTTTTTGTGTAGGTGCCATTTGTAAGGGTAACTTGCCAATATCTAACAAAATCACATGTATATATATTGATCCTTCGGCCCAACAAACACGCCTCCGACACACCCACCTGCGAAAATGCGTGAACTTAAGGGTGAGGCTGTACAATGCCGTGAATGTGAAACGTCAGCAGCCACCTCGGCGGCCAGAGTAGGTGGTTGGATGAGTAAACAGCGCCTGAGCCTGCGGAAGGGGGCTCGCCAGTCTGGGAGTGAGGCAGCGTCTGCACTCACACGAGGTGCAGCTGTGGGCACTGGGGCAGGGGTGCAGCCGTACAGACATGTGCAGACGTGTGGGCACGTGTAGCCGTGCAGGCGTGTGTGTTCATGCAGCCATGCAGGGATGTGCAGACATGTACAGACATGTGCGTGTGCAGCTGTACAGGTGTGTGTGTTCATGCAGCCATGCAGGATGTGCAGCTGTGCAGACATGTGAAGACATGTGCGTGTGCAGTTGTGTGTGTTCATGCAGCCATGCAGACATGTGCAGATATGTGCGTGTGTAGCCGTGCAGGTGTGTGTTCATGCAGCCGTGCAGGGATGCAGCTGTGTGGACATGTGCGTGTGCGTGTGTAGCTGCAGGTGTGTGCAGATGCAGCGGTGTAGGTGTATGTGCAGGGATGCAGCTGTGCAGGTGTATGCGTGTGCAGCCATGCAGGTGTGTGTGTGCAGTGGTGCAGGTGTGAGGGGAGCAGCTGTGCAGGTGGGCAGTGGAAACAAAAAGGGCAGAATGGTGGGCACATTCTGCTGTATTTCAGGTATGAAAAAGGTGGAAAGTCCCATAAATGATATCTCATAAGGCATCCATGTGATGGGAATGTTTCCAATGTCATTTATAAAGATTGTATATTCTGCCCTAGCTGGAGGCTCAGTGGATAAGGCGCCGACCTGTGAATCTAAAGGTCACTGGTTCGATCCCCAGCCAGGACACATAACCAGGTTGCAAGCCAGGTCTCCAGCCAGGTCCCCAGCTGGAGGCAGGTGAAAGGCAACCACACATGGATGTCTCTCTCCCTCTCTGCCTCTCTCCCTACCCATCTTTCTAAACATCATAAATAAAAATTAAAAAAAGATTGTATATTCTGATACCAAATCTATTAATTATAATAATAAGAACAAAAGAAAGTAGAAAAAAAAATCTAAGAGTACGACTATAGGATTTTAAATGAAGCACTGGCAAATTAAACCCACCAAGAACGCAGATAGAGATAGTACTAGCAAATAAAAAATACAATTTATCACATCCCTACGGGAGCCACGTTTGTCCTGGGCTCAGACATCACTCCTTCACATCCCAGCTTCACCACCCACTAGATACCAAGTCCTTCCAAACCAGCTTCCTTGTTTGGCAAAGAAACACGGGAAAGCGTGTTCAAATCCTATTATTGTTCAGAAATTAAGTGAGATAGACAACACACTTAGCACTGAATCTGCCAGCGAAAAACAAATGTTGGCTACAATTATTATGTTAAAGGGAGAAAACCACATAATTATTTTGACAAATATCCAAAAGATAGTTAGTAAAAGGTAATGACTTTGCCAATTAAAATATACATTCTGTACGTGACCTAAGATTAGAAAGATGCTGAGACAAAGGATATTTATTTCAAACTGCAAACAAATCATCGCACCCAATGTGCAGCATACTTGACTAAAAAGCCAAGCGTGAGAAGAATTCCCGAGAAAATGAATAAAAGGATTTGTATCTTTATTACGATTAAATATTTCCTAGAATCTGCTAGCCACTATAATACGACAAGGAAAATAAATAAGGGTGTTCATCAGAAAGGGAAGGGAAAGTGTCCTTATTTTGCAATAACATGATTAGTCACCTAGAATATCCCAGAGAATCGAGTTCACGTCTTACACTAACATTCACCATTTCCCCAAATCTCTGCTGTGATAAAGCAGAAAGTCGCATTTGCCAACATACTTCCCTTGAAGCACCATTTCCCGGAAACAAGTGCCCCATGAAGTAAGTGGCTTGGTGGTGCCCGCACGTCGGGGACCTTCTACAGCCTCTTCAGGGTTTCTCAACGCGCCTGGTTAAAGGCGCCTTGAAATTCTATGCGTCAAATTAACCAGAAAGCACTCGAAAATGCATTTGGGCTCCTTTGCACATTTGAACCGTGTTGTATGTGGTATCGGCAGCGGGCTATTTGCTGGGCTGTCACCTGGGTGACGTTTGCAGGTGGCTGGAGAGACGGAAGCTACCGTGACAACAGCCCACACGAAGGGGGCTGGCCGCCCTGAGAGGCTGCGGAGGGGCCGCAGGAGGCCGTGCCGAGGGGCCCGGGGAGCAGAGGGCACCGTCGGGAAGGGACCGTCTGCACGGACCGTGGCGGGGCGCGCGGGGAGAGGAGGGCGGACAGGGACACCAGCGGGTTTCGGGGAAATGCTACCCCAATTCTAGGAGCAAGGGGCAACCACGAGAAGGACTTAACCCTGAGGCTGGAAGAATAACAGCTGCATTTGAAAGGATTACTGCTTATAATTGTCAATGAAAAAATGAACCAATACTAGCACAGAAGAGACACGGGGGAAAGTAAACAGGCAGAGACTTGGACAAGGGGAAAATGCGATGGGACTGCGATAGGCACCTGTACGGGGGATGCAGGGGAAGATCAGGGGCATTTCAGGTGCGTTCGGAGGAAGAGGACGGGGGTCCGACCAGGCCTGCGGCTCCGAGCCAGCGGCCCGGAAAAGGCAGGTCCCTGCATTTCTTTGCTCCCGTCTTCCCTGTCAAGGAGAATAATTCTCAAACTGAAAAGGGTAAACATAAACGTTGCTTCGAGGTGGCAGGACCCGAGCTCAGTGCAAGGGCTGGGACAGGGCAGCTGGCTCCTGGCTTTCGTGCCGCGGGCACCGGCGGCCAAAGCGGCTGCGGTGCAGGTGCCGTGCAACCAGCAACGGTGGGACTGGGCTTCCTTGTCTTGGGCCTGACCTTTGAGGAAAATCTTTCAGCTTCTCTCCGCTACATGCTATGCGAGGGGCCATACAAACTTGTGTTATGCCCCATGCGGTCAGTGTTCTGCTTTTCCTTTTTTCAACGTATGGCTGCCTTTCCCCTGCCTCCAGCCACGGACCTGGCTGGAGACCTGGCTTGCAACCTGGTTCTGTGCCCTGGCTGGGGATCGAACCAGCGACCTTTGGGTTCATAGGCCAGCACTTTATCTGCTGTGTCAGTGTTCCTTTTATCATGCAAGTACGCTGCGTTCTGTCAAATGCACTTTCTGCATCTGTTAAGATGACCATACGGTTCTATCCTTCACTTGGTTCATGGGGTGAATCGCATTTGTTGGTTCGCACACATCGCACCGTCCCTGACCCCCAGAAAGGTGTCCACCTGACCCTTCTAATGTGGAATTCAGTTTGCTAAAATGTGTTGAGAGTTTTTACATGTGTATTTATCAGGCCTCTTGCCCTGTGCTTTGCTTTTCTTGTAGTTTTCCTTTTAAGTCCCTCACACAGAAAGCAGGGGAGCCCTGCCTCTTCAAGTCTTTGGGAGACTTTGAGAATCACTTTTTAAATTCTTGCTGAAAATTGCCCAGGGAAGCCATCTGGTTCTGGGCTTTTCCCTGCTGAGAAGCTTTTGATTACCCCTTGTGCATGGGTCTGTTCGGCTTCTTTTATTTCTTTAGGATTCAGAGAAAAGGTGCTTCAGTCTTGTTGGACAACAATTTGACAACATAGGTCAATATCCTCTGATGGAATAATTGGACTTTCTAAATTGGTTTTCTCTGTAAAATGAAAGACACATTTTTCACTTTCGCCGGGAACATCATGATTTGGATATTTTGAGTGGGTCAGCGGTCTCACACGTGATATAACGTGGATCGTTCTCATTTAATGTCTCGATTTGATCATCGCCAACATCGGCTTCTCTACACGACGGTGGGGCATCGTCCAGAGAGAAATCACCAGCACAAAACGTCACCAGCCACCTGTGACCCGCTCCATCTGTGCCAGCACCTTCTCTGCACCTGGCACACGTCTATTTCTGCAATTCAACTGCATTTTTACCTTTCTTGAACTCGTAAAGCATACTATGCCGAAAGGGTTGCATGTTCTCTTCCAACTTCAACATTAGAACGGCTAACACGCAACGTAACCAAGTTTGATACGTTTTTTTAAAATGCACGCGGACATGAGAGCTGTCGCAACGCCATCTGCCAACGTTGCTTCGAATGACGTTAAAGACCACTAGGCATGACGAGAGCCACCGCAGGGCACGATGGAGCATCACGCTGTCCGTACCCCCTTTATTTACGAGGCACGTTACACAATCCAGAGCCATTATGAGTGGTCTTCGTTCCCATTCATCTCCTGCCTATGTTCCCTGTTTTCTGCCACGGTCCTGCATGGCACCCAGGACAAGCGGGACACGCTTACATTTTAGGGAAAGGAGGCAGGTGTCTGAGTCGGGGTTTGAGGGCCTGAGGTGTCTTGACGGGAGTCGCGGGCCGGGTCTCTAAGGGCCGACGCCAGTGGGTGCCGATTATCAGGGAGCCTCTTGGAGCTACATGCTTGGAATTAGTTTGTCAAATGATAGCCATGGAGGCACCATTCGGGGCCTGCACTGAAAATCCCACCGAGGGCGGCTCGGGTTTGCCCGTGATGTGCGTGCAGCTTTACGGACCCGGTGGCAGGTCTGCCGAGGCCCGCGTGGCTGTCATCCTTCCCGATAACCCTTTGATCTGCGCAATGGTGACTACAAAGCCCGCGGCCGAGGTTCCAGGGCAGGGAGGCTTCCACAACGCGTGTGCGAGAACGGATGGGTCCCGGGGCCGCCTCGCTCAGCCTGGAACAGCTGATTGGGCCCATTCGGGTCAGCAATTAGCTTTGAGCTATTCAGAACCTCTGACAGGACCAGCGTCGTCTGCAGACCGGCCCTTCTTACAGGCCACGGCCCCGCCGTCCGCCGTGGCAGCACCTCCTGGGCGGAGGCCTCGGCGTGTCCTTCCACTCGGTCAGACCCAGGGGCCTCTGGGGCCATGGGAGGGCGGCGATTTCTTCATGGGAGGAATGTCGTTTTCAATCGTCTCAATTAGCAGTTTTTGTTTTTTTAAACTAAAAATCACATACTGGAAGAGTCCTAGGGCTACGTTCTCTTTTCCAGGGATGAAAAGAGTGTGAAGTATTTTGCTTTAGCAGTGATCTACTTGTTATTGTTTCCAAGGTTAATAAGAGTGGTCCTGGCTGGGGTGGCTCAGTGGGTTGCGTGACGGCCTCTCATCCAAAGGGCCACCGGTCAGGGCACATGCCTGGGTTGTGGGCCAGGTCCCCGATGGGGGACACGCAAGAGGCAACCAGGCATTGATGGTTTTCTCCCTCATTCCCTCCTTCCCTTCCTCTCCATCTAAAAAAAATTTTAAAAATCTTAAAAAACAGTAAGAATAAAGTGGGGAAAAATAACATGTTAGAAAGGTCACATCTGGGCTTCAGGCGGCCAGTCAAAAAGGGAACTTCCGAAGCGTTGCCGTGCGCCCTTTCTGCTCCCTGCTGTTGGCTCTGTCTCAGGAAGGAGACGTTCTTGTCCTTCTGACGATTGTGGTCCCACAAAAAAATAGCCTGTCTACAACGACACCTGCTCCTGCTCCATGGTCCAGGCGTGGGCGCGATGGAAACCAAAACACCGAATGCAATATTGCTGGTAGCTTGTGCCCAGGTTTTTATTCTCCATGTGTATGTTCCTCCGGGTGGTTGCTAGACTTGGGGCCTCCCCATTCCGCCCATTTAGGATTCTAAATAGTCCCACTAAGTGTCCGTGTGGATCATGGCTATGAAACACACGGACGTGCAGCCTGGGGTGCTTTCTAGAGTATCCCAAGCGCATGTTAAACACCAGTGAAAACCGGAGGACAGCTTGGGAGGCCCTCTGCTTTGTTATCTTTCGAGTTACAGGAGTACTTTGCGTAGCTTAGTTTGACCTTGGAAAGATATTTAGAATTTCACATCGTTAGGAACGGAGAGCCAGATACTAAACGTGATTTCTTCTCTTGCAAGTGTGACCGATAGCCAAATAATAAAGCTCAAATATTTACCCAGGCCACAGCTCCCCGGTTATAATTGGGAGTGTCACTGAGTGCGGAAATAAATAATTCCAGCCTTGTACTTTCTCAATGTCACCTCCATTTCAGTGCCACGCGGAGCAGGGAAACCTCAGCTTTTCAAATACTGAAGCTGCGGTCTCGCCAAATTCTTGAAGAGCAGTGCTTCCATAATTTAAAGGAAAGGAGAGGTTTGACACTTTGCGCCTAGAAAGTCCCCTTGCCACCTCGCTGTCGCCAGTGTTGGCACAGCTGCCCTTCGGGGGACATTTATCTGTGCCAGGCACTTTGCATGCATCATGCAAACACGTTAGACTGGCCTGTGTTTCAGTGCATTTGCGGAGACACAGGGAGCAAGGCAGGTGTCCGCAGGCACACAGCTGGGGACAGAGGGAGCCGGGGTGCGAGTGGACAATGCTGGTTTCAGAGGGAGGGAGGAAGAAGATGGGGGAGGGGCATGGATTTGTGGTCCCAGGTAGTCAGTCATTCGTTGGCTGCTTCTCCTTCGTGCCCTGACCGAGGCTCGAACCCGCAACCCCGGTGTTCCAGGACGCGCCCTCACGGCTGAGCTAGCCTGTCTTAAAACCCACCCGGCAGGTCTGCCTGTCGTCGTGGTGACAAGCCCGTCCCTTGCATGACCAACCTCAGAACAAGCTCATACTCCTCACGCGAGGCAGGCGGAAGACGGACATGTATGAAGGTCTTACAACTGTTTACCGTTGAAAATAGCTGCTTCAGGGGGCGGCCTTACCTCTCAACAGCCAGGTGCTCCGGGTTCTTTTTGCAACCATTTCGAATTTTAGGTGCCCAAAGTTTTTATTGATGACGGCCCCGTTTTCATCATTTCAACAGCCAGGGACGGGCGTGTTCCCCTGGAAGGGCTCCCTGCCGCCCACCGGCCCAGGGCTGCGTCAGCCCAGTGTCCTTGGGCCCTGGGCCCTCAGCTCCATGTTTAGCCCAGAGACGCTGGAGTTTCAGATAGTAATTTCCCTGCAGCGCGGAGCCGGTGAGAAACGTAGTCAAGCTCCGAATCCAGGTTGCGTGCGTTCCAACGCCCCGGCTTACGGGTGGAACTTCAACCTGGAGCTGAATCATAAATAATAAAATGAAAGTGCAAACAAGGAAGCGTCTCCTTCTCTGCAAGAATAGACTTGTCCAAATTGGCTCAACGTCTCCTTCGTGAGAGATCATGACTAAATTAAACGCGGCGTTAACCAAACCCGTGGCTCCTCAAGCATAGAAACCGCGTGTGTGTGTGTTTTAATTCCCAGCGGTTTAGATGGTTCCTGACTTATCATTTCTATTTAAATAATGGGTGACGTTGATAACAATTCTGTTAATTTTAAGGTATCTGGGATGAGGCACCTGGATATGACGGAAAATTAACAATATGAAATGATACCTTAACATTCCAAGGCCCAGGAGAAATCTAGGGAGCCAGCATCATTATATTAACAATACTATCTCCTCAGAGATTCTTTGCAGTATTGAAAATGTGGACAGAAACGCGGAAGGCACTTTGTATCATAAATGACGAGAGAAATAAAAGCAGCGAGAGCTTATTTAGTTTGAAAATTGTATTGATCCCTATCTCCCCTTATAATATATTAGTCTGAGCACAAAACTAACTTTCACTTTGTCCAATTACAGAGAGAAGGAAAGAGAAAGTGTACATTTAGCCTTTCGATATTGAAGTTCTAGTGTGGAAGCTTCAAACCTAGTGCTTTCCATCTGCCACGGGAACTGCCTTCTGTGGACCATTGGAGAGCGTTTTATGAAAATTAATTACCTAAAAATGCATTGCATTTAAAAATCTATTGCCTTCTCTACTTGAAAGTTCCTGAAAGGCATTTTCATTTATCTTGACAACCCTCTTGCTTAAAACAATGAAAGGGTGCGCTAGATAGTTTTGAACCAGAAAACTTACTGCAGAAATAACTTTACTAGACAGTAACTATGGATATTTCTTAATTTTTATCACAAGCATGTGCATTCTGTCTTCCACTCATTTAATTCCAATACTGAGCAAACCCTCATTTACTACTATATGTATATATATATATTATATATGATAAATCCATATTTACTCCATTTTTTGTTTGGATTTGCTACAATTATTTCCTTCTACTTCCACGGTGAGGCATTGGCTACCTTGGTTTCTCTACTCTCTTTCTTCCTTCCTTCAGTCCTTCCTTCCTTCCTTCCTTCTGTCCTTCATTCCTTCCTTCCTTCCTTCCTTCCTTCCTTCCTTCTGTCCTTCCTTCCTTCCTTCATTCCTTCCTTCCTTCCTTCTGTCCTTCCTTCCTTCCTTCCTTCCTTCCGTCCTTCCTTCCTTCCTTCCTTCCTTCCTGTGTGTATTCAATGGTATAGGTGAATGTGACTACTACGAACCCACAAGCCCTGGAGGACGGATGTTTCCCACAATGTTTCTGGACGGACAGCACATTTGCTGGGCATTCACAGAAGCCAACATGGCTTTACCTGTTAAGGAACTTCCAGCCTCCCTGGGGAGCTGGGACAAAAGGAGGCACCGAGTGGCGTCCCCCTGGAGACAAGCGTTTGCACCGTGTGGCCTGCTGGGTGGCTGCGGGGACAGGCGTGTCCTGGAGGAACGGCGGCGGAGCGGCTGGATCCCCACGGCCGCCTTCCTGTCCGGGCACCACACTTAAGGACGTTGTTCATGTTTCTTCTTCATGCTCGTCACGTGCGGCTGGCACCGCAACATGGGGTTGCTGCCTGCGTCCTGCGCGCAGTGGGTCTGTTGTGTGGCTGCTTCCTTTCCCCGCGTCTCGACGTGTCTCCGGAGTCCGCGACCAGAGACCGGGCACATGGAAACATACCCTCAATCCTTCCAAGTCTCTAAAGTCTTGAAGTCATTTTTTCAGCTTTATTAAGATTCTCGACTTCTTTTCCCATGGAACGACAGCATAACACGGGCCCGTATTTTAAAAAAAGAAAAGAAAGAAAGAGCGTTTGCCAGCAATTTTTCTAACAAGGCAATTTCAGCAGATCAGATGTCTGCCAGGAGTGAATAATTTTACCTGCGGCCTTTGTTCTCCTGGGGCCCTTCCCGGACCCCGCTTTCCTCCCGGCCACGGAACTTAAAAGCGGGAGCTGAACCAAATGTGTGGATGTGGAATTCGCTAAATTGCTTCCTCCGACTTCCTGATTTCTCAGTCAGCAATAGTTGGGTTATAATTGAGCTTTCATAACGGAGTGGCTCCCAGAAACAGTTCCCCAACAGGGTTGGCCCTACAGAAGGTGTGTGCACGTATTTATTCTAACTTACTTGATTGGAACCATGAGATGAACCAGTCAGATCAACCTGCCCCGGTTCTGGAGGGGGGCAGACCCCGGGGAGGGGCAGGGGGGGCCACCTGTGATGAACCAGTTGCATCTCAGCCCCACACCCACCTCACCTCCGGTCTTGGGGTCCCCTTGGGTGAGGAGGAAAAGAAGGGAGAGAAGTGTGGAAAAAAGCGACTCGTTCGGCGCATATCTAAAGCTGGGGAAAAGTTTATTATTTAGGTAAATTTTGGGCCCCTCCTCTGGGAGCAGCAGACACACATACAGTAACTGAATTGTTTCAACTTATCCAAACAGCATTGAAACGGAGTTAATTGTTGCGCGAGAGGAAAACCCATGCGTCTCCAGAGACTATTAGTGTCATTTAAAGGGCTAAATGTATCATAAAACCTGTCTTTAACAGCATAAAATTGTGCAGACCAACACAATTTTAGCTAATGTTTTCCACATTTCTTGAAATGAAAAAAAAAAAAAGAAAGAAAGAAAGAAAGAAAGCGAGAGAAAGGAAATATTGGTTGCAAAGTACGTCTATTAGGTCAGTTAAGTTATTAGGAATATTTGACTCTGAGGAACTTCAAATACTTCTTAAAATGAATAGGACGTTGAAGCAGGGGACTTGGAAGGTAGATTTGAATGAAAAATGCCAATTCTACCAGTTAAGCCTGGCCGGTTACGTTTCTTTCACGCTGTGGATTTGAACAAAAATGCACCCCTAACGCAAGGAACGGAGTCAAACCACTTCCACTTTGTGCCTTCAAAACGGGGTGAACTTGGCCGCTGGGTTCATCGGCGCTTTATTGTCATTTTATTTTTCGGTCTGGGGGACCCGTGCCTCCCTCCGGCACTTTTCTTATTGTTACATATGTTGGAACCTGCTGAACGGGCACACGGCCCCCTTCTGAGCAGCGTAAATAATGGCCTGGAGCTCCTACTACAGAAAAAGGTAAAGAGAGAGGCTTCAGCGTGGCTTTTATTCCATCAAAGAGACAAAGAGATATTTCTTTCTTCTCAAGAAGTTCAGAACATAATGGGGAAAAATAAAAAACGGAGACAAATAGTGAATCAAACCTCAATTGGAAGAACAAATCTTTCTATTTATCTGTCTCATCTTTTCACGGGGGAGGTATATCAAGAATCAAGGAAGGTATTTCAAATAACTTCGGCTCACATAATTGGTGGTTGGGTGATGGTTGCCATGGTAACGCATGATGTCATGTCTAGTGCCATCAGCTGCCCTCAGCTTTCCGGACATGGCCAGCCTGTCGGGTCTCCCCTTCTTCTCCCGGGTCCTCCAGGGCAGCAGGAACGAAAGTGAAAACTGGGTCCATGTTGTTTTGTCCTCCGGGAAAGTGTCTGAATCGGGACCTGATCATCGCACGTGGGAGCTTTTCCCGGGCCTGCCACACTTTAGGTTTCCTGGAGGCGCTTTGGTGCGGTGGCTGGTGCCCCGGACCCGCGAGCCGGGTGACATCACCAACCCGAGACCTGTCTGGTCGACGCCCCGGGACGCGCAGGCATGTGCTGCGGGCCTTGCTGCTTCGACAGGGACACAGGGCCCTCCTTCCCCAGCGACGGGCCCAGGGCGGAGCGACCTTGCCCAGCTGGGGCGCACGGGCTCTCCCGGCCCGGAGGAGCTGTGTCACCTGCGCAGGGGACCAGCCCCCTTGGCCAGGAGCAGGACAACAGGGTGGGTGGCCGGCCGGCTGGGACGGGACTCCTCCCCCGAGTCTCCTGGACTCTCGGCCTCATTGTGCGGTGGGTCCCTAATTCCAGAGGGACCTCCAGCCTGCGCCCCCCTCCCTTCCCACAGAGCAAGTCTCTGTCGCCCTCGCTCCCCCGGGCATTGTTCGGCTTGCACCCCAACATGCGTCTTGTCCTTGCAGTTCGGGGGACAGGACACGTTTTCTCCCCCCAGCAGCCTGCAGGTCTCTGGAAGTGGGACCAGCTCTGACCCGTGTGGCCCAGTATTTGGGACCTACTGGCAGACGCTGTTCACTCCGAGGAGAAGAAATCAGGCTCCAAGCCCAGGCCCGGAGTGCGGGTGCTCGTCTAAGCCGGGGGCCGCGCCCCGATTTCCGGATGGTGCCCTGGTGTGTTCTTCCAAACAGACCTGCGCCCCACCCCGGACAGCAGGCACCGGCTCTCACTCTGGTCGCTCTCATGGGGGGCTCGTGTTTTTCTGTTTCTCACACTGTGGGATTTGAATGCCCCCCTGCCCTGGGTTCGGCCGCCCTCTCTGCCCATTTAGGAAAAAAGCCCCAAATCCCGCTACTCCCTGCACCCTGTAGATTTTCCTTGATATATACCGTGGAAGGGGTTTCTGAAAGCTTCTGAGAAACACGTAATAAATTTGGTGCGTCTCTTTTTCTTACGGTTTCGTGTTGTATTTAGAAATACGATGCCCCTGTTTCATTTTTATATTCCCGTAAGGATGGCACGTGAGTCCGTATTGCATTCCGGAGGGAGGAAGGGAGGGAGGAGGGAGGGAGGGAGGAAGGAAGGAGGGAGGAGACATGCTTTCCTTTAGCTGCCGATCAGGCAGAGTTCCTGTCCCGGGTTCAAGGCCGGCGCAGGACTCTAAGGGCTACGCTATGAGCACGTGACAGGACAGCTGCTCAGGAGAAAACTCAGAGGACCCGTATTTAAAATGACACTCTTACCGTGACGGCCACACGTCGCTCTGGGCAGCCATGGCAGCCTCCTCCCTCAGCGCCCTCAGTGAAAAGGCAACGAGGTGCCTTCTAACCTCGGAGCAGCGTCTCCGGGCCAGGCCTTGGGGGGGCTGCAGAGCCCCTAGAAGGTGCGTTACGCGTCTCCTTGCAGCCTTGGCCGGATCCCCCGGAGGGGGAGGCCAGGGCTGGTCTTGCAGGTGGCAGCTGTCTGCCAGGAGGACAAGGTGACGCTGGGGGACTTGCCCCGTCGGACGGCCCCAGATGAAGCCACCAGCCTTTGCTGTAGTTTTGCGGTGCACAGAGGCTGGACCCGGAAGCCACCTTCGGAGACCCCAGCGGGCCACCAAGCTCAGGGCGTAAGGAGGCAGTTCAGTCTCACCCCTTTTGTCAAATACTCCGCAGTTGGCACAGGGCTTTTGTTCTTTCTGAGTTTGAGCCGAAAAATCACATTCTGAGGTGTTGGTGGTTCTCCCCATTTTACAGCTGAGGAACAGCAGGTCTGGGGACCTGTCCAAAGTCTTCGGTGGACCCCAGAGCTAGGGGGACGAGTCAGGTCATCAGGTCCATGGTTGTTTTTCCCGGGTCCTAATTTGATACACATGGGAGGCATCCTCACACGACTCCATCTTCCCATCGGTGTCACGATGCTTCAGCGTCATCCCTGACCCCAGCGCCACAAGCTGAAGACTTGCAGATGGTGGATTCCCAGGGACGCCGTTGGGGCGGCTGAGCCCGTGGGCGGCAGCCACCTTAGTCCCCTGCGGCCGTGAAGGACCCGGCTGCCGGCCCCACTCCCCTCACCAGGCTCCCCACACGCACGGTCTGTCCTTCCTACCTGGTGGCACGTGCACTGTGAGGGCGGGAGTCTAGCTGTAGACACGTGTTTCCTTCAAGTAGCTTTTTAGGGGCATCGCCACGACTGGCTCGCACGTTGGTGAGGTGCGGCCCCCAGGGTCCCCTTATTCCGGGGAGGCCTGTAGGCTCCCCACCCCGCAGCGCACGGCTGCAGCCGTGCTTTCCGCTGGGGGTCTGCGAGGCGGGACCGGGAAGGAATGGGACCAGAAACGATGTTCAAAATATTCCTCCTGCAAGAATAGGAAGTTAATGTTCAGAAAGGCGCTATCGGAGACTGAATGGCATCTTCGGAGTCAATGTTTAGTTTATTTAGTCATTCTCTTTTGACTCACACCAATGTTCCTTTCAACTTTTAAACAATTCAAAATATTTTCTTAATTATGAAAGGGCACTTTGAGGAAAACTGGAAAAAATCACACAATATAAAGGTATAAATAAAACGCTTTTATAACGCAAACCTGCTAAAATATTCCTGTATTTCAATTTCATGTATATGTATAAGTATATATACTTACTAGGTATAAATATATTTATTTAATTGGGGTGCTCTCCTCTGGGAAAATTTGTATCCTAATTAACATATCATAAGCATATCCCTTTGCATCAGTGGTCAAAGCTTATGTAACGAATACCAATTAATGGGCATTTAGGTTATTTTTGAATTTTTGTTAGGATAAGTATAACTGCAGAAACATACCTATCATTTGTATGTCATATATATTCACATTAATGTATAAACATGTTCAAAGTATGTTTATATAAATATATGGATCTAAATTATAAAAATATGCAATATATTTAGAAAATCATTTTTTCACTTTTTATTTGGCTCTGAACGAAAACCTAAAATTTTATATATGATATGTACGGATTTGGTCCTATGTTCTTTGTGGGTTCTTTCATTTCAGGTATAACAATTCACTTTCCAACCAATATCATTTTTATTATTCTTTATCTCCCTAAAAATATAATTACTGGTTCCATGGGCATAAGGCCTTTTGAGGCTGTGGCGACATTTTGTGGTCTGCAGTGGTTTTTCCAATTCTGACCCCTGCCCACTATCAGGGCCCACCGCACCCACGCTAACATGAAGGATTATAATGGTAAATTATTCACCATTCTAATCTGATTGTAACATTCATGCATCTTAATCACAGAAGAAACGCCCATGTTCCCAGAGCGGCGGGGACGCAAACCATCGCAAACTATTTTCACGGCGTCGGAAGCTCTGCGTAGCGTGAACTCACGCAATCGGCCTGCGCACCGAATCGCACCGCCTATTGACCTCTCTTCTACACTGTGGCAATCGATCTTGCCAGCCTGGCTGCTGGGCATCTGCATTTCCCAGGAGCGAATCTCAAAACCACGCAGCAAAACCGACGTGTACGACACGCTGGTGTTTCTCGCAAGTTTGGACTCCTTCGTGACTCAGGCTAGCGTGTGCTTTTCATGTTTTCTTCTTGCCCAAATTCTCAGCGAGTCCACTGCATCCGACCCTGTTCCTCCGTTTCCCGGCACCGACGGCGGAACACGTTTCCCGCCTCGAAAGAAACAGGGCGTCTTCCGAGGAGGAGAACCCAAACGCTTGACCCTGACTTGTTTCCTGTCGGCTATGAAAACGCAACTGTGTCTCATCTCTGCAGCCTTCCTGCGCCTGTGAGCTTCTCCATGTCACGAAACAGCACCACGGCGTTTTTGTCTCCTTTCGTGTGATTTTGCCTTATTTAGCGTTTCACCTGTCGTGCTGCTGGCCGGTCCGAAGTGTGTCTTCTCTCCTGCCAGCACGTCTCGTCCCGTCTCACCGCTGTAACGTCTTTCCAGTCTTCACCCCGCCCGCCCCCTGCTCCTAACCGAGTTTTATTTCCGTCTCGGGCGGCCTCATGGTCATTAAATAATGGTGTTTCTCCTCATGTTTCTAGGAACCCTTGGTTATTTTCTACGGGGCCTATGGGATGCTGTGGATTGAAATGGACTCAGGCAATTGCTTACGTTCAAGACTGGGCGGCCACGGGGCCGCGCGGGAAGGATGGGGTCTCACGTGCTCTGCCTCCTGACGCCGTGGGTGTAGCTGGGGGGAGCCAGTGTGCTGGTCCTGAAGGCAGCAAGGGGCAAGCGCCCACTCCCGTGAACTTGGCTGGCCCGGTTCACCGGGAAGCAGCCCAGTCTCATCCCGACGCTGCCCCAACAGTCCCGCGGGGGCCTGCTCAGCACACAGCACGTGGAGACCCCCCAGAAATGGTGTCTCACCTGCTCTGCACGCTGCACATGGAGGGATGACACTGCGTCTCACTTCCCTGAGGTTTTTAACCGTTTCTGGGAGCCGCAATTTACTTCCATGCCCGGTGCCTGAGTTTCTTTTTAAAAGTATATTTTATTGATGATGCTGTTACAGTTGGCCCAATTTGCTCCCCTTCACCCAGGCCCCCTTCCCTCCAGCAGTCCCACCCCGCTTAGTTCATGCCCCCAGCTTGTGATCTAAGGTCTTTAGCTCCAGCCTTTCCTACATTATTAACTCCCCCTTCTATTTTGGACCCACCAGTAACGTGTCCTCATCCCTGCATCATTTCCCCACGTCTTCCCTGTCCCACTCCCAGCTGATCACCCTCCCAGGGTCCCCCTCCCCATGGTCCTCCTCCTATTCCGGTTGTTTGCTTTTGTTTTTGCTTTTTACGTTCTGTGGTTGATAGTTGTGAGTTTGTCATTTTCATGTTCATAGTTTTGATCTTCTTCTTAAATACGTCCCTCTAACATTTCATGTAATAAGGGCTTGGGGATGCTGAACTCCCTCAGCAGTGTGTCTACCTACACCTCCATCTGGGCCGGAAGTTGTAAGTATCACCTGAATTTGAATGTTCCTAATGATACATTTCATGATTTACCTGATTGGGACACACGCGCACACACACACACACACACACACACACACGCGCACAGAGTTCCGTTGACTCAGCATTTGTTCCCCATAATGAGAATACTTTGAAAGATGCTCTTAATTCTACCTGGAACGT
Organism: Noctilio leporinus; assembly: GCA_004026585.1. Taxonomy (NCBI): domain Eukaryota; kingdom Metazoa; phylum Chordata; class Mammalia; order Chiroptera; family Noctilionidae; genus Noctilio; species Noctilio leporinus. Next base: position 43,648 of record PVIW01000499.1, read on the forward strand.
AGTAGTTTCTGTTCTTGAAGACCTGCCCACACTGCATTAGGGTCTAGAGACAGAAGCTCTGCATACCTGGAGGAATGATGTGGCAAAAATCCCCATGAAGGCACCTTCTGTCAAGTTGCAAAATGCTAAGAAAGATGAAAACTAGATGGTCCCAAACTCATTAATGTAAAGGCTCAAGTAATATAGTCTTTCAGGAAATAGTCCAAAAAATGAGTGAGGTTTATTCTTTTATGTGGACTATATAAACTATGTATTTTTTACCCTGGTTGCTAAGAGGCTCTCAGATGAATGCAAGGCATAATTAAATGAATTTTTTTTGAAATATAATTTGTGTTATTCTTGCCTGGTTTTGGTCATAAGATTATGTTGGCCTCATAAAATATATCAGAAAGTATCACCTCTTCGTCAATTTTTTGGAAGAATTTGTGAAGGAAAAAGGATCAGATCTTCTATGACTATTACATCTATTCTTAACCAGTAACAGCCAGTGTTGGAGAGGCTGTGGAGAACAAGGACCCCTGTCGCTGCTGATGGGGAGGCAAGCAATAGGGAAGTTCTCCAAAATTTTAAGAAGAGAGTTACCATACAGCCCAGAAACCCCCTTCTGGGTATCTATCCAAAAACTAGAAAACATTTATTTGCAAAGATCTATGCACTCTTGTGCGCATTGCAGCCTTATTCACGGCGGCCGAGACATAGTGACAATCCAGGAGACCTTCCAGGGATGATGGTCATAGCAGATGGGGCACAGGTACCCTCGGCCATAAGGGAAGGTGAAATGCTGCAGCAATAGCATTGACCTTGAACATGTCATGCTAATGTAAATAGGTCGGTCAGAAACCATTAAGGACCCTGTGATTTCACTCAGATGTGGGATATAAAACCGAAAGCAACAAGTGAACAAACAAGAAAAACAGACAAAAATGCACAGATAGACAGCAGTGTGGTGATTACCAAGGGCATGGCAGGTACAGAGGGTGGGCGACAGAAGGAGCCTGACTTTGGGTGGTGGGCACTTGAAACCCACATAATCTCATTAACCAGTGTCATCTAGTAAGCTTAATAAGGAAGACATACAATTTGTATAATGAGAATTGATATAGAAGAGCGACCACAAACATTGTTTACTACCATAATAGATCAACCCTCTGTTGCTAAATTTATCTCTCTACTCCTGTGTTTGTATATTTAACTTTTCAAATATTACTTTCATGTTTTGAGACTGTAAACTCTGACAAATGGGTTTGAAGTATAGTACTATTTATAAGTAAATGAGATATAAAATAAGTTTAGCATCTTCAAGGGTCCATAAAAGTAGAATTAAAAAGAGTCAATAAAAGTGACAGCTACCATATAGAAACTCTCTTTTCATTTTCCTTAGTTTTTTCCCCCCAGCATTTTTGAGATATAATTGACATACAATTGACAAACATTGCATAAGGTAAAGCTGTACAATGTATATATACAATGTGTGTGTGTGTATATATATATATATATATATATATAAATATTTACCACAAAGAAGTTAGTTAACAAATAATTACTGTTTGGGTGTTGTTTCGTGAGAACATTTAAGATCTTCTCTCATAACCATGTCCAAGTGTGTGACACGGTGCCATGGACTATAGTCACCATGTCATACTTAGACCCAGGATGTTATTCACCTCATAGCTAGACGTTTGTCCCCTTTGACCAGTATCCCCCATCTTCCTGAGCCCCTGGACACCACCATCCTACTCCACGTGTGTGAGCTCCACTTTTTCAGATTTTACATATAAGTGGGATTACACAGTATTGGCTGTTGACATTTTCTACTCAGTGCCCTCATGGTTCCTCTGTGTTGTTGCAGATGAAGAATGCCCTCCTTTTTCATAGTCACCCAGCGTGTCACCTTTCTCTCTCTCCACCCACCACTGGGCACCTGGTTGCGTCCATGTCTTGGTGGTGATAATAGTGCAGGTATCTCTGCAGGAGAGTGAGTTCTTTCCCTTTGGCTAAAGAGGAACTGCTGATCATGTGCAAGTTCTGTTTTTGACTTTTTGAGGACCCTCCACACAGCGTCCACAGTGGTGGCACCAGCCTGCATTCCCCCAGCAGTGCACACGGGTCCCCTTTTCTCCGAGTCCTCACCAGCACTTGCCATCTCTGGGCTTTTTCATCATAGCTGTTCTAACAGGTGTGCGGTGAGCACTCATCCAAGTGCGGACTTGCATTTTCCTGACAACTAGTGATGTTGGACACCTTTCCGTATACCTGCCGGCCGGGTGTGTGTCCTTGGAAAGGTGTTGACTCAGGGGCTTTGTCCGTTTTAAATTAGATGATTATTTTGTTTGCTGTTCTACAAGTTTCTTAGATATTTTGAATATTAACCCTTTATCAGATGTATGCTTTACTGATATTTTCTTCACTCCATAGGTTGTTTTCCGTTTTGAACATTATTTCGTTTGGTGGATGGAACTTTGTAGCTTCCTGCAGTCCCACTGTCTGATCTGTGTTTATGTTGCTTGTACCTTAGGTGCCATATTCAAAAAAGTCATTGCCGAGACCAGTGTCATGGTGCCTTCCTGCCAAGTTTGCTTCCAGGAGTTTTACGGTTTCAGATCTTCTACTTAGTATTTAAAGAAGTCCATAATAAAAGGTTAATGCCGTTTGCCTGGAATTGGACCAACCCAAATAAAATGATATGCTCTAGAATCAAGTTGTCCACCTGGATTTCTGGACTTGATAGAGCCCTAAAATTATTCTTTCTTGTCTTTTCTAGAGGTTTATACTAGCTAGTCCTCTCTGAAAGAAAAGAGCAAGTTAGAATGTTATTTATTTCACAATAACATCCAATACTTAGCAACGTATTTTCCTTTATGATTTAATTGGCACTAAAAGAAAGGACTCCTTCTGGTGTATTCAATACGTCCTTACATCAAAAATGATCATCCCTGAAAGCTCTAATTTTAAGTGAACCATTAATAATACTACTACTTACATTTGCATGGCACCTCTCCTTTGAAAGTACCCAGTGACTATCAATTAGTTAACCTTCCCACTAACCCTGCGTGGAGGTCAGCTTTACCCTTTCTTCTCAGGGACCCGGAGGTTAAGTGGCTCACACAGGGAGCCCGGCCAGCCAGTTATACTTGAACTCGGACTTGATAGCTGACGTGTCCCGCAGACCACAGGGCGCAGCTGCTCCATATTAATAGACTAGGCTGGAGTAGATCAGAACGAATCCGTAACTATTTAAAGTGGGCTTTTCTCTACACCTGTCGTAGAGCTTCGGTAAGGAAACCGGGGCTTTGTAAAATTTGTATAACATTACAGCCACGTTGGGACAGTTAGAAAATTAACTGGCGGAAAGGTGCATTGGAAGAAGAACGTGACCTGCTTCCTCTTTCGCAGTTGAGGAGTGTGGGCACGGCATTCGCGGCTCCCCAGCCTTTCAGGAATGTGAGTGGGGTCCGCAGCTTTTCTCAGTCACGTTGCTGTGGGTGGCGTGTTGGGGACCTGGACGGCATCTGTACGCCACCAAATGCATCTCTGCTTATGTTTGGTGTCCCTCAGGAGATGCACAGGAACTGCTGACAGGAGGGCCAAAAAGTAGCCGCGCCCCAAGCACACCAATGTTAGATCTGTGAGAAGACAGGCCGCCGTCCCCTGGGCCAGACCAGGGTGGGACGGGTGTTCGGGTGGGACAGGTGGCCAAGGATCAAAATCACAGATCTCATTGGTAAACAAAACATAATTCCCCACATTCGGCGTGTGCCCTGTTCCAGGGAAACTTTTTGAGGAGTTAATATATGAATCAGTTATCAATCGTGCTCACCAAACATGCACAGGAAAGGCATGTAAAATATGGGAGAAGTTGAGAAGCAGTATGTTAAGTAATTTCAAAATACACACGCGCGTAATACAAATGATTATAATCACGTCATACAACGAGAGCCATAAATGTTATGTTGTTTTTTAACAAACTTGGTTGAAGCTTTCGACCACAGCAACTCAAATGTCCGTTTATAAACGTGGACTCTCTCACTACGTGATTTCCACGGCTGTCATAACCCAGCACAAGGAAAAACCCTTCCCAGAGATGCCTGATTCCAAGGGGCACAGAGGCCTCGTGAGCTTCACTCAGTGAAGTTGTCATATTTGATTTTCAAACCCGCCCCCATTGGGTTTCCAAACTGCTCTGCAAAGGTTTTGGTTGGACGGTGACTGTTAAGCTCCCCTTCCTTCACTGCTCGACAGTTTTCATGCTCGTAGGGACATGTGTCTTTTCTGTTTACTTTAGTCATTTTGGGGGGAGACCCTAAAGCAGATCAGAGGACCCCGTCTCTGTGTTGCTCAAGTTTGCAGCCTTAGGCATGTCTTAAGGGATAACGCGTTTACGCCATTTAGAAACAACAAATTGCAGTTTAAGAAAGTACAGTCGTCTGTTTCTTTAAAACACACATTTACACATATTTGTTGTTTGTTTTCTAAAAGCTGCGCCTTTTATCATGTTGTTCATGTAAAAGTGTCAGTACATATTAGGCTGTACACAGCAGAAACCTTGGCTCCCAGTGGCTAAGGTCAGGAAGGTATTAAACTACGGAAGAAGGTTGTGCAGGAGGGAACAGTAGCTCTGTTATCCATCAAAAACCTGTGCTCTTGCTCTCTTTCCATGCTTACGTTTGTCCTCATACCGACACCTCATGGTGTAAAACAGCTGCGGTTGCTCCAGCCGCCTGCACTCATTCCCAGGAGCATCCTGAACAGAGAGGGAACAGTATTTATCTCCTTCATTATCTTCCCATGACTGTGGAAATTAAGTCTTTCCTTTTTAATCGGCCTGAAAAAAGCGCACAACAGAAGCAGGGAAAGGTCGCCGCTGTTCTTTCTGTTCAATAGGCCTGCCTATTGGCATCATCTCAGACCTGAAGTTCTTGAAGCTCCACGTCCCCTGTCCTCGCGGTGAAGGTCAGCTGCACCACGAGATAATGTCAGTGGCTTCCCTCTGACAACCTCTGGAGCCGCTGCCCGCGGAGGTCCCGCCCGCCCTGGGGACAGCTGAGCGCTGCAGGCTCCCTGGGCCAGCTGATGGGGCAGCCGCGTCCCTGTGCGGCCAGTGCCAGGGACGTCCGTCTCCTTTCCCCGGGGGAAATAGGCATCTCCTGCTCTTCCACGGCTGTTTTTGCGCAGCCCCTGGTGGCAGGCACCCATCAGGGCCCTGCAGGCTGAAGAGCTGATGTCATCGCGCCCACAGACGGCCTGACCGGTGTCTTCTTCCCGGTGAGCAGTGCTGACGGCGCCGCCCCACACCCACCTCGCCTGCTAATGTCACCTAAACGCTCCTCCCAGGTGACGGGCACAGGAACGGACTCAGCTCTCCCTCCAAAGCTTAGCACGAGCGACTGGAAGTCTTGCTGAAGGTGGGAGGACGTGGTCACCTGCGCCAGGAGGGGTCAGGCGTGAAGGGGGCGTTCGAGCTGGGGCCGCTGTCCGGCTAACGTACGCGAAGGCAGAGGGTGGCCCTCCAGTGTGAGTCCACTTGCCGTTTGGCCGAGGCCCCTGTCCGCAGAGCTCGCCGGCCCGGTTCTTCCCTGGGCCCTGCGGGGGCAGGTAGAGCCGAGGGCGCAGGAAGCTAAGGTGACCGGGTCCTGGCGCCTCCGCGCGGCCTCCCGGGACCTCCCGGACCGCCAGCCCCCGCGCCTCCAGGTGACAACCGCGCTGCTGTTCCTAAAGGTAAATGATGGTGGCACGGCTGTTCCCTTCAGTCCTTGAGAGTTCGGGGAAAGCGCGAGCACAGCTTAAATCTCAGGAAACATAATTTCAGAGCACCCGGGGCACCGTTCATCTTCCCCTGTCCCCGCGGTGCAAACACACCTGTGGGACGTTCCCCACCGAGCCGGGGCAGGTAAAGCGCCAAGTGCATCCCAGGCTGCGGCTCCGCCGTGAGGGTCGGTGCCGCCGGACCCCCGGGGGAAGCCGGGAGACTAGGCCAACCCCCTTCCTGGTCCTCTGCATGCGCCCCCTCCTGCTGGCCGTCCCTCCTTTTGAGTAACCAAAGGGTCCCGCGAGTTACGGCCCCTGGATGTAATTTATGTCACTACGTGTACACGCGTGGGCGCGCACCCGTGCGTTGTGGTGTTTAATGCCTGGAGGACACCAACCTGGCCAACGAAGGTGCCTGCAGGACCGGCTTCCACGGCGTTTACGTGGGAGGGTCCCCGGGAACTAGTCCTTTCCAAGAGGCAGGCAGAGCGATTTGACCCTTAGCGAGGGGCGACGCCTGGGTAAGGAGCAGGTTTAATGCCATCACTCAGGGTGAACTACACCCGTTGTTAGTAGGGTTAAGTCTCCCCTGTTCTGCGAGCTGCTCCCAAACGTCCTGGGTGCATCTGTGGGGGTCCAGGGCGCGGGTGGGCGCTGGCGTGCGGGAAGGCTGCCAGGAGGGAGTTCAAGCTCCCGCCCCCTCGTCCATGAGGCTACCTTTGCTTTGATCTGGTTTATGCATCCGCGCCCTGGGCGTGATGTTTAATGGCCTGCTATTCAGATTGGTTTGGAAATCGCTGGTGGACGGTAGGGAAAGAGCGAATGAAAAAGCCCAGGGACCTGGCGCAATAACGCCTTTTTTCCAAAGGGCACATGGCTTTCAGAATTGATTGATTCCCTCCTGCCGAATGCAACGACTGTGTCCTTGTGGCTGCCTGGCTATAAAGGTAGAAATATTACCGTCAGCAGCTCTCTTCCCCCCATGTTGAGTTTGGTCAAATTTATCCAGCGTTCCAGGGAAAAAAAAATGTTTTATTTAAGAGGACTTGGGAAGACCGAAGTTTACATCGTAAAGTTAACTTCAGAAAGAAACGTTTTAGTTTGATATAGCTTTAGACTTAGGCTTACGGAAGAGTTGCAGAAACAATACCCCTTGTTCCCATGTACCTCTCACCTGAGTTCCCCTAATGGCAGCAGCCCCCCGCCCCCCAACAGGGGCCAAAGCCGAGACCATCAACCGCCATGCGGTGTCCTGAGCTGACCTACGCAGTACACGCAAGTCGAACTTGGCCGGTTTTCTCACTAACGTCCTTCCTCTGGTCCAACTTGCAGTCAAATGTCCTGTGTTTTATTTACTTGTGATGTGTCTCCAGTCCGTGGGGGTCCCTCAGTCTGGCTTTCATGAAGATTCTCTGTGGTTGCGTGTTGAGTGGTGAATACAGACATCGACCACCTTGTATGCAAATGAGGTTTAATACTAGTAAAACACTATTCAATAATGTTCTCAAATATGGCAGGACTATCGACGGTAACATTTATTACTCATGTGTATGAACAAGTTGCCCAAATCCTAGTTTTGATAGCTTCCAACCTGTGTACATTGGTAAAATTGTAGGCCACACGCTGATTTCCACAAGCTGAACGTAAATATCCATAATGATGCTGCTCTGATACCAGGAATTATGGGGGCTGGTTGTGTTTTACATCTGTACCAAAAACAGTGAATCCACTGTTTTCGTTTCATTTTAGGATGTGGGTATTTAAGCTTCCAATAATGCAGGGAATTGGGAGGGGGTCCTCTGTGGAGAAATAACTTCCGTTATATTGTTTTAGGGTCAAGTAATATCTCTATAACTCTTCAGTGGAAAATTCTTTTGTTAGCAGAGTACGTGTTCAATTAAAAATTTGTTTTCAATACACATAGAAAGGATCTGTAGCCGCTTTAGGTTGGGTGTAGGGCTCTCTCTAGTATATCAATTATGTTCAAAATGCTGTACAAATCTACAAAACTCTCACCAATGTTCAATATATCAGCTTCTGAAAAGGTGTGCTGCAATCTCCCACAGTGATGGTAAGCTTTTTCACTTCATTTCTCTTGAAGCACTGTCAATCTTTCTGTACGAACAAAATGGTTCCTTCGTTAGGACATAAATTTAGGGCTCTTTTCTTATTTCCCTTATTATTGTGACGGTTAATGTTATGTCTTAACTTGACTGGAACTTGGGCACCCAAATATTTGGTCAAATATTCTTCTGGGAGTTTCTTTGAAGGTATTTTTGAATGGGGATAAAAAATAAGTGCACGGAGAAAAATAAATTGCCCTCCACAATGTGGGTAGGTCTCTTCCAATCAGTTCAAGACCCTCTTCCGAGCACAGAGCTCCCTTCTGACTGACCTGGTCCCCGGCTCTTCCTGGACCCACGGCAGGCTGTTGGCCTTTGGACATGACCTGGGACGTGGATTCTGAAGATTTTGGACTTGCCAGCCTCCATAATCCTGGAAGTCAATTTCTTGAAATAATCTCTTTCTCTGTGTATATATGCATCCTGTTTTTCTAGAGAACTCTGAATAATACAATTATTATGTAGTACCCTCTTTATTCCTAATAATAAGTTTGGCCCTAAAGTCAGTTTTGATGGTGCTACATCTACTATCTTGAGTTTGGGTCTTTTCCATCCTTTACGAAATTTGGGGTCATATTAAATGGTGTTTCTTCCTGTAAAGTTCTTACAGCTGGATTCTATTAGCCCGTCTGAAAATCGGAATCTTTTAATGTGTGAATATAGCCCATTTACATTTATTGTTAAAGTGATACACCTTTGAACAAACTTCTATCACCCTATTTATGTGTTCCATTGAACAAAGTCTTCGCTCCCTTTTCCCTTTTTTCCTGGGTTCCCCTGGATTCATCGCCTCTTCTTTGCACCTCCCTTTCCCACACTTTTTTGGGGGTTGCGTTAACCCCCGCTGTGCTGTAAGAACCTCCGTGCAGCCATCAGCGCGGTGCGGTGAGCGCTGGTGATTCGGTAACTTGATTGATGGAGGAGCTATCGTCACAGTCAGACGTCATCTTTCTCATTTTTAGTGACTGCGCCTTATTTGTACAAGCACGTGGGGCTTGGTGAAGTCCAAATTCAATCAGAATGTGTGTGTGTCTCCTAAATGACCCGAAGGTGGTAAAAAGCTTTCCCACTGATCTCCCCGGTTTTCCCTTTTCTAAGCCCAGTTGTGTACTAATTGTGTTACACCTTTGCCAACCACCACTTTCCACACCCGTTAACACTGTTCACAGTGGGTGCTCACGGAGCCGCCTTGTGCTTAGCTTACTCCTCCTCCCTGCACCCCAGTTCCTCCTCCTGCAGTCAGTTTCCGCTCCCTGCACCCCAGTCCCTCCTCCTGCGGTCAGTCTCCGCTCCCTGCACCCCAGTCCCTCCTCCTGCAGTCAGTCTCTGCTCCCTGCACCCCAGTTTCTCCTCCTGTGGTCAGTCTCCGCTCCCTGCACCCCAGTCCCTCCTCCTGCGGTCAGTCTCTGCTCCCTGCACCCCAGTTTCTCCTCCTGTGGTCAGTCTCCACTCCCTGCACCCCAGTCCCTCCTCCTGCGGTCAGTTTCCGGTTTCACAGCAGGTCGACTGAGCACCTGTCAAAGTCTTGGTGGCTGTTTGTCTGCAAATGACCGTCTTTCCGCTCCAACTCATGAGATTATTTGGAAGGACACAGGCTTCTGCATTTTCATTCCTGATGCTTCAAAAGCACCCTTCACGTGTCCCAGCGCCCATCGTGCTGGGAAATTTCCTCTCCTGCTGCGTCTGTTTCACGGGTGATCTTATTAGAAGGAGCATCTGAGGGCTGTCTGATTCTTCCGATGATGTTTTTGAAGAACGGATCCAGATTGGCGGGAAGTTAAGAGCATAGAGCAGGGTTCTGCTGTCACGTCTTCCCCCAGCACGGAACGCTTGGCGCAGCTCGAAGGTGGCGTGAGCGCGTGACCACACACGCAGACGGACTCCAGCCCTTCTCGGCGCGTCACCCGGAGTCCTGATCTGGTCAGGACCCCGCCCAGGACACCACGTGGCGTGAAGCTCCTCCTGGCCATGACAGTGCCTCACACTTGTTGACTGAGGACCATGGCCGCTGAGGGGCAGACCGGGCAGGTATGCGGCAGGAGGTCCCTCCACTGGGACCTGTCTGATGTTTTCCTCGTGATGACCTTCTCCTTTGGGGAGAAAAAGTGCCATTTAGGTGCCATCCTATTGAGTGGCCTTCACGTCAGCAGTGAAATGGTCCATTGCGACTTGACCTCCCAAGGCCTTTGCTGTTCTGCGGTCGCCCTGTTTTCTGCCAGATTTTGTTTTCCTTTCCTGCTCGTGCTCCGCCCCTGAGGGTTCCAAAGCTCCCGGAAAAACATTTACGGCCACTTCTGGGGCCAGGGTTCCCTGTGTGTCCCCACAAAGCTGCCCCCGCTCTGAGTGTTTCATTTCTCCCAGAGGGTTGCCCTTCTGTTGAAGGTGCCAGAAGGGGACAAACTTCCTTGCTGCCTCCCGGTGCCACGGGGGCACATGTTCCCCATCCTGTCTCACCCCTCAGTGGACGGAGGAGGACCAGCTGCCCCCACTGTGTCCCCTCACCCTGTTACAGAAGAGCCACGAACTCATCCCCGGGACACCTGCTGTCCCCCCTCTCCCCCCAAGTCCTAGAGCTCCAGGTACCTGGCACGCAGGGTACCCGGGGACAGTGATTTATTTTGCAGTGATCTCAGAGCAGAGTGTCCAAATGACAGAGCAAAACCTCTCCATGGCACCATCCCTTTGAGTTCCAGGAGGTGTCCCTTTGCCTGTCCCCCAGGGGCTGACAGCGGGGCCCCCAGGCGTCTGGGCCCCTGGCAATGCCCGGCACCTGCGCACGTCCCCTCATCCCCGATGCTGCTGAAGGCTGGTCACACACCAGCCCCGAGGCTGCTGACAAAGCCTCTGCACTCTGTCCCCATCCATCCCCCGTCACTCGTCAGTAAGTGACCACGTCAGACACGGCCCGTGGGCATTTTTCCAATGCATAGCCACTTAACATTAAAACTGCATTATCTCCTTTGGCTTCTCTACAAGGCTTTATCAAACCCACTTAAAAAGCTACCTTGAATCATGGCCCATTCTCCGGCGAGCCCCCGCTTTGACCTTTGACCTCTACAAGGCGACAGGAACCACTGGGCCATTTAGCATTAAATTAAAACACAAGAGGGTTTTTTCCCCTTTTACAATCTAAGAGCAGAAGTTTTGCTGTATTGTGAGTCTGTCATCGATATTCTAGGCCGATGCTAGCAGCCCTACCTTCCGGTCGCAGTTTAAAGCTCCGTGGAACAGGTGCCTGGGTGTTGAATGGATGGCCCCGCAGAAGTAAGCGTTTTAGAGCCGGCACGTGTGGGCACGTGTGGGCACGTGTGGGCAGTTGGTTTTGCCCAGTGTTGCTGCGGGAGGGCTGGCCCTGGCTGACGGCCTGCACCCCCGGGGCCGGAGGCCCAGCCACGCCATGGGGTCGCCTGGAAGCTTTTTACTTGGTTTCTTTGGAAGAAAATGCCCGTCTCACGATGGAACGGGTCTAACCCAGAAGTCAGCACCGTTGACCGATGGCTTTGGAACAACGTGCTGGTCCCTGAGAGAGCAAGGGAGGGACGGGGGCACGGACACCGGCACGGGAGGCTGGCTAGTTGTCTGCAGCTCTGACCTGGGCGTGCCGCCCCTCACGTGGGGAGACACACCATCTCTGGTCAGGGAGCGGTAGGGGGACCCCGCAGGGGCAGAGGGCAGTCCAACCCAAAAGCGCGTCCCAACGGCGGGAGAGGCCTGGCCCGCTGACCTGGCCCTGGTGGCAGGGTGACGGGGCGCAGGCACGGGCCGTTCTGCCCTTAGTTACGGGTTTGAGTCAGAAAAAACCTGAATTCCGGCTGAATCTTTGTGTTGTTTCAAGATGGGAAATTGTTTCCATGGTCACAGAATAGAGCCTCGTTGGATGCTTCCTTATTTTTCTTAATAAAATCAGGGAAAAGTTTTCCAGAGCGGAGGGGAAGGATAGAGATTAAATACAAAAACTTCCAAAAATTAATGAACACAAAGAAGATTGGAAGCTACTGAATGCATATTTTTATCACATTAGATTTCCCTTTAATATCTTTCCACAGTCAACCCCACATGAACTCAAACTCAGAAATGGACTTTAATTTAATTACATGGAACATAAGCCAAATTCTACTTTCTAGTAGAAATGACGGGTCATTTAACCCCATTTGCTGCATTCACATAGGTAACTCATTTCATGCAGATGCAGACAGACACACACACAATAAGCTTTAAATACATGTGCACCTCATGTATGTTTACACACGTAAACATATGTCAACACCTATAATATACATATAAATGTAGATATTCACATATGCAGGTATGTTTGTAATTATTCCATGTCACTTTCAAATTTTCTGTAACTTTCCATGTTTATTTTAGCTCCTAATTCTATTTTAGATATTTTCGATTTAGCGGAGAACTTTCAATATTTTACACTTTTGGATGGTGCCTGGCATGGTGACCAGAGAGTTTGTCTCGGGTAAACTGAGGCTGGCTTGTGCTCAATGTAACACTGAGGGTAGTGTGAGAAAATCAGGATTCTTCAACTGTTGAGTGGGCTTGTAACTGGCCATAATCTTTCCTTGAGCGCTTGGAAAAGTATTAAAAATGTGAATGTTGGTTATGATCCATCAGAGCTATTCCACCTACATGAACAGCGCTAGTGACAATTTCCTGCAGAGAATTACACACTAAAATGGGTAAGTAGTTGCAAGACACTCTTAAAAGGGGGTCAGGCTATGAGAGGACATACCTACATTTTGCAAAAAGGAAATGCGTTACGTACTTGTGAAGAAAAAAAATAACACGTGCTATATAACTGTGAAAATCTCTGGTCATGGGATTTTGAATGATTTTCATTGATTTCTTTTATTTGTATTTACTTAGAACAGCCACCGGGGTTAGCTGGCATTTCCATTTTCCAACGGGTAAACAGAGGCTGGAAGAAAAGAAACAGATTTCCAAGGAAAAACAGCAAAGGCGTAGTTTGAACGAATAAATTCCGTTATTACCAAAGTGAGGCACGGGTCACATTCATGTCCCACAAGTCGGATCAGCCAACAAAAGCAATGGTCACAGCTACCCCAAGACAAGAAGGAAAAGGGAAAAGATACAGCCGTGCGTTGATGTCCTGACAAGAGGGAAGCTGGGTGTAAACATGGTGTTTCTTAGTTTGGAAACATGGGTCGTGGAGGGATGGCTGCTGGGGATCTTGCAAATCTGGCAAATTCAGTAGCACGTGGAGGGCTGGATGGCATCTCAAATTGCTCACTGTTTGTTCTCATCGTCATAGTCCCTGGAGCCGATCGACGTGCGTGACAGCCCTGGCTGGTGTGGCTCCGTGAACTGAGCGCCGGCCTGTGAACCCAAGGGTCGCTGGTTCGATTCCCAGCCAGGGCACGTGCCTGGGTGACAACCCGGCCCATCGGAAAGATGGCCTTTCACGCGTCAGTGTCTCGGCGGCGGCGGCCGCAGCGGTCACATGAGCTGACGTCTCCCACCGGACTAGGCCCTCCTCAGACACACCAGCCTTTTCTCTCTTGAACTCCAAAGCTTGTTCCCTGACCTCGTTGACTTAATTCCTGAGCGTGCAAGTTAGACACCGCATTAACAAGGGACGTACGAAAAAGGCACAAGGTGTGACCTGCAGAGTCATTTTTCACTCTCCGAACAGTGGGAAGGAGGTACACGCCCTCAACGACGATGATTTCATCGCCCATGGAGGCCTTGGGCTCCGCGCTCCGTCTCCCCGGTTCCATCACTGCTAATCCCGCAGCTACACACACACACACACATGTGCAGCGACATTAACCGCTCTCCTGGCAAGTTGGAACCAGGCTGGGTGACAGCTCCGGTTTCCACGTTCGCTCTGGTGACTCAGTGGCCTTCTCGCTCCAAGAGCTAAGGACCGGGTCACGGTCACAGGGTGGAAACATAGGACCCCTCCCGACAGGATGTTAGTTTGTGGAGGCTTCTGGGAAAAGCTCACGTTTTGGAAAAGATTTCCTTGTGAGTGGAAACGGTGAAAATACGTCATTAGTGGCTTCCCGTGCTTGAAGTAAATATGATTTAAAAGTGGGGAAGGCTGCTCATTTCAGAGCCCTCCCCACACGCGCAGCCGCATGAAAGTGCAACGTGGGCAACGTGTGCCCTCCAGGACCCGGGGGCTTTAAAAACCCCGCATGCTTGCGCTCGCTGCATTTCTACCGCTGTTGCTTTCCGTGGATCCTACTTTATAGTCATTTATTTAGATTTCCTCCGAGAGACTCCGATATCAAATGTCCAACAAATTACACGGAGATGAAACTAGATATTTCTAATGTATTTTAAACAGTTGTTAAATTACCCACATTGGCTTATCTCCGCTGAAATTTGCTGATCCTGCTCCCGAATGCTAATCACGGTCTCTGGCTTTTTATTTATACGGTTTAATCTGATATCTGCTCATGAATTACTGCACGCCGCCGGTGCCGCTTCTCCTACGCTTCCTGGAAGGCCTGTGCCAATGGAAGGGGAGCGACTTTGCAGGGGGCTGGCATGGAGGACAGGCGTTCTGTGGCCTGCGCGGTGGCAGGCGTAGCATGTGACGCGCTGCATGCAGGACGGCTGTGCTCGGGGAGGGAGCACGGGAATAAAAATATGTAGGTGCTGTCAATAGATGTTCCCGGAGCGCACACGATAACATTCTACGCATGACATTGGAGAAACTCTAGACTGTTATCCTGAAATATACATGATCTGCAGGCACATTTATCCCCTATTCCAATGAAGAGATTATGTACATGGAGTTCAGAGTAACACGGAATAATAACACGGAGCGGTGCCTTGCGGAATAAACTGACAATCTCCTGCTCGGAAAGCTGCTGAGCGAAGACCTCCCTGCCTGGAGGCGGTGGCTGGGAATCCGAGGCTTTTTCCGGCCAGCCCGTCTTGCAAGCGCCTGAAAGGATGTGTTTTTGTCCGCCGGCCTGTGACAAAGGCCTATTTTCTGTAAACAGAAGGGCGGAATGGCGCGTGTAGCAATCAGAACAGATGGCGCAGGAAGAATTTGTCAGTGTCCTCCGAACGCGACAGCAATTGCTGGAGTTTTCCGGGCACAGTCGGCAATTCTCTACCTTCCACAGGCACGTGGAGGCCTCAGCGGGGGCATCCGATGGGGGGGTGTTTGTAACACGAATTCTGAGTTTGCGCAGGGCCCAAAAACCCCTTTATTGCTCAGAGGACATGTTAGTTTCTTTCTAGATCTATATGTCGTCTCTATGGGGGGGCATAGCCTAGGGCCAGTGAACCTAATGGAATTTAAATATCGCCTGAAATCCAGCTCACAGATTTTCCCCCTTCGGTACATTTCCCCCTGCATTTATCATCTTTCCCCACCACCTGAATGGATGGCTTAAAATAATTCAATTACAACGCTAACCCACTTCCCGCCCCTCCCATAACTACCCCCAGGACATGATCTGGGGGCGAACGGGAGCCTGGTAGGCAGGGAGCCTGTCATTTTCCCCAGGTTCCTTCTCCGTTTGGATGCACCAAGGTCATTGCTAATTTAAATACCTCGCATTTGCCCAGGACTGAACGGTGAGCATTTGGGTTGGCAGTTTTGCTTAAAGTACCACAGGGAACTAGTGGTTTCCAGCCAGAGGAAAGAAGAGCCTTCCTCAGCCCCTGGCTAACATTAGGGCTTAGTGACTAGCCAAGAGCTGCTACGCACCATTTCGGGACCCTCAGCGCTGTTCCTTACGGGTGACGGTTTTTCTCCCCAGGTAAGCCACGTTCTCTTCGTTTTACCTTAGAACAGCGACAGCACCAGGCTCACATATTTAAGCCACACGAGACGTCATAATTCACAAGAGCAAACCCAGGAGCAGCCGGAGGGTGTAGGTTTGGTAAACTCGTTTCTTTGTGTGTGTGAGCTGTGCGGCACCGCATTCTGAAACAAGGCAGGTCGCGGGCTTGTATTAACGTGACCGTAGCGGGACTCTTGACAAGCAAGACAAAGGCCTTTGAGTACCGCTGGCCGTCGGGGTCGGGACGCAAGGTCATGCTCCATAGAAGAGGAAGCGTTTATTCTGGAGGCCAGGGAGGTTATTGGTTTGATAGGGTTGAAAATGTTAAAAGACGCTGTTTCCTGTTCGTGGTGCCACAGGCCTGGTGCCTCTTCGCAGACGTTCTCCTCGGGTGAGAGTTGGACATCTGAGCCCCGGTCGGGTGGGCTGCTTGGAACTCCTCAGCCGCCCCGTCGCGGGGGCCCAGGTGTGAACGGGCCCCACCTGCGGCCACTCCAGCTCGGTCCCCGGACCCTCCTCCTGGCCGCAGACCCCCTGTGCTCTGCAGCCAGTCCCGCCCCTGCTCCGCCACAGCGCCCGGTTTCTTCACGTCCCCACAACTGGGTTCCCTGCCCCGAAAACGATGTGGATTCACCAGCGTGCAACTCCAGGCACGAGGCTCTCGGACGCCCGCCCGGGGGCTGATGTCAAGGTCCACGCGTCCGTGACGCACGCCCAAGCTGAGCCTCTGCAAGTCCGCCAGGGAAGGTGGTTGCGTGGCCGGCGATTTCACGGTGTGAACACGCACACGTGAGAGGAGGAGGTCGCCACGAGGCGAGAAGCACCGTCCTCCCGGGACACCCCGGAGCGAGTGATGCAAATGGCCGTGTTTCCTGTTTCTCTTCTGCAGTGAGGGTCACAGCACCATCTGCGCGGGGTCCCATGTGGAGGTCCGTGGGGCCAAAAGAGGTTAAAGGTCCTATTTGAACAGGTGGGAACCCAGTGCCCATGTCGCCCAGGGTAAACCGGGGCCTCCTGAAGATCTCAGACTGAGTGATCATCGTCCACGTCCACCCGTGGGGCCTCGGAGGCGAGGAAGCTCCTCATGGGTGAACGGGCCACTCACAGGCCAGCGGCCGGTGTTGGGTGCAATGGTTTCTTCATGTCCATCGAGGCAAAGATGGAAGGTCCGACAATACGATGTTAAAGAAAGTCCAGCTGAGCGATAAAGGGAAATGGTAAGGTTTAAATACGCACGACTTCCAGACGTCCGTAAAAATGATAAGGAAGGATTTCTTACATCTCCCACAGAGACATGTACCAGAAGAGTTCAGCAATGAACGGTTCGTCAGTGACTAAGCTAGAAAAGCGAGGAACCCCCCTCACGTGGGGGTCCCGTCCAGCGGACGCGCAGCCCAGCCCTTGTCCCTGCCACGCGCAGCGAGCAGGTGGCATGTTTTGTATGTAAATCCTCAGTGGTGCTCAGCACTTAGGAGCCGCAGTGTCTTTCCCCAGACCTTTTCATGAACACGAAGCACCGACCCGGTTGCCCCCTGTCCTGGGAGGGAAGCCCTGCAGTGGGGGTGCTGGCCCCGGGCCGCGGGGGTGCAGGGGTTGCCGGTGGGCACCCCAGCTGTGGCCGGTGCACACACGTCCGCAGGTCCAGTGGCACATGGGCCACCGGGCATGTGTGCTGCCACTGGGCACGTGTGCTGCCACCAGACGCCCGCTCTTCCCCGTCCAGGTCCCTCCCCTTGGGGCCCTCGGTGCCCAGAGCCCCTCTCAGACCCCTTTCTCTCCCGTCCTCATCGGGGTTCAGACGGTTCTGCAAGCGCTGCCGCTCCTCCCTGCCAGGACTCACCCCCTCAGGTAACCAGGGAAACTAGTTGCCATAGTAACTCGCACAGGTTTACTCCGCCCACCCCCTGGAAGGCTCTCCTGCCAGGCCTGGGCCCCCGCAACCCGCTGGCTCTGCGCCCCCCCTTCCTTTCCCTCTCCCGCCTTCCCGCCGCCCTCCTGTCCTGGGGAGAAAGCACCTGGGCGGCTGGCCGGTGGCTCCGTTGTGAGCCGAGGCCTGGGGGGTCCTGAGCAGCTGCCCCGTGTCTCGCAGAGGCTGCGGGGCCGCCGAGGGCGCAGGGTGGACCCCTCGCCTCTGAGCGCCACCCCGCCGGCCAGCACGTGGAGCCAGGCTGGCCAGACTTTTAAAGGGCTGGTCCCTCCCTCCCGTCTGTCCTCTGTCGGCCTCTTGGCTTCTCCCTGCGCAGCAGAGGTGAGGGGGGTGAGCTCCACACCCTCAGGGCGGAGGTGACTCTTTCCAAGAGACCGAAAGGCTCTCCTGGCTGCAGGCCGTGCGGCAGCCTCGCCGGAGCCGCGTCCCCTGGGTGCCGCCGGGAGCCAGCGTTGGCCCAGCAGCAGGGTCCGTGCGCCGAAGCTCCCCAGGCATCGGCCCGGATTTGGGGGATCCAAAGCAGTCCCCCAAGGGCAGCCCTGGCATGCACGGGCATTCCCCGACCGTGACGGCGTGGGGGCGACAGGCCCTTGTTCCTTCCTATGGACGGGGCCCTGCCAGGGGGACCCACATCCCAGGGCACCGGCGCCGTTTCTGACCCACTCGGCCTCCTTTCTTCCTGAGACGCATTTCTGATCAATTCCTGAAGCCTTCGAGGCGCCCGAGTCTGGGGCCTCCGTCCTCTGAGCTCCTGGCCCGTCACACCGGGTGAAGAGCGCTTTCCACCACCCAGGGTGGCGTTGATATGACCTTGTTCCTCGTGCTGCATTTGCCAAGAGGAAAGCTGGTCGGTCCACTAACGATGTAAGGAAGTTGCATGTTTCTGGAACCTAACAAAGAAAGAGAGAAAGAAAGAAAACGAAAAAGAAAAAACAGTGAGAGAACGTAGGCTGCAGGAAATAGATTTTCCTGGACCACGAATGATCAAGAAACCACCTACCATTTTTTTTTTTTTTTGGATAACGGACGCAGATGCGCGTTCAGCCGTCACCGCGTCCCACCGGCGGGGAGGGGGTCCACGTGCCTTCAGCCCAGCGAAGGTTTGCGCCAGGATGATCTCCCCGACCTTCCCCGACTGTGACGCTGAGCGGCTCCTGTGTTCCCTGACATTTCACAAAGCATTGGGACAAACAACATCAGCTGTCACAGACAGTAAGACTGTTTCCTTCACCCTGGAAATGTGGCTCCTGGAGACACGATGGTTTTTACCTACAGCCGCGTCCGGGGGGCTCCGGCGAGCAGAGGAAAGGACAGCGGAGCCCCGCGGCATCGCCCACTCTGGGGTCAGCCCCCTGCTCCCTGTCGCTGAAGCCCGGGGGGTGCGAGAGGGACATCGGGACAGAATGTGGGGCGCAGAGCGGCCCTGCTGTCGGGAACCCGGATCTGAGCCCAGGTCTGTCCGGCTCCAAGCAGGTCCTTCAACCTGTTTCCCAGCCTCCCCTTTCTTGGGTTGGGTGGCTCATTCCTCACCCCTCTGGGGCCGGGCGCGGGCTGGACCTGACGCAGCCTGTAATAAATGCAGCTGCCGACCTATCCGGACGCACCCTCACTCGCTCACGGAGCCGCTGACCCCGTGCCTGGGTGCCCTGTCGCGCCACACACGTGGGTCCTCCCACCGCCGGCGGCCAGGCGGACCGGTCCTTCCTGCGCTCCCCCAGCTCCTCCTGCCCCTGACCTGCCCGTTCGGACGCATCACCTCGCGCGTTGGGCATCTAGAGGAAGGTGCTTTCTCCTTCACCAGCGGTATATTCTCGATACTCCCGCACCCCTCTGAGAATAGCAGGTCCTTGTCTTCTCCGGTGTTGAAGGCCGTTATGGGTCGACTCCACGGCCGGTCCCAAGGCTTAAGGACCCTTCGACTGGCCCGGATTTAAATTTTATTTAAATGTTGGTTTCCAACTAACCTCCGGGTTACAGGCTCCATGTTTGACCCTCACGGTCCCCCCTGTGGACCCGTTTGCGTGTGAAGTGACATGAGGGGAGACGCCCCCTTTACGCCTTGTCCGGCCTTCCAGGGGCAGAGCGCTGGGAGGGGCGTGCGCTGTGAATCAGGAGGCTCCGGGGTGCGCCGGGCGGGAACAATCATCCTGACGCCGGCGCGGTCATTTCCTCCCTCCCCACCTCCGCGGAAAGCGCGCGGTGAGGGATGGGCCTGAGGTGTCCCTCCCGGCCGCTTGTCAGAGGGAGGATATTTTATGCAAATGGAAATCTTCTCTTCCGAGAAGCACTAGATCTATAGCGCGCTCACGCTGGGGTTGAGCTGGACAAGGTTTACCTATAAAAGATAGGTGGGCCCTTACCCGGGCTCCTTGTTGAACGAAGACGGAATACCGAGAAGGTATTAATTGTATGGCATTAAGCTAATAGCAGGCGACTCACACACCGCACCAGAGAGAGGTCACGGGCAGAAATCTGTTAGAGAATAATTGAGCGGGCTGAGTGACTTAATAGGTATTGAAAGGGACAGCGTAGTCACAGAGGGATAAGGGAAGGTGGGCATGGAGGACATGCTGACATCGGGACCTGTGCTCTACCGGGAGGGGTGTCAGGAGAAGCAAGCGTGTTTTCACGGGCTGCGTTCACCCTGGTTCCGAAAGACTTACCGAGAGCCAAGGGGTGTTGGAAAGGAAGTGCAGAACGAAAGGCGACTTTGCTGGCCTTTTTGTCTTCACTTCCCCAAGAATTACGCAACGTATGTGGCGCTCTGGCGAGAATGGGTCTGTCCCCTGAGGCAGGGGGTTCCGGCCTCAGAGTCTACAGCAAGTCCTGACGCCTGTGGGTGGGACGGCGTCCCCACGTGTTGACTCGGGCCACACGAAGTCACAAGTGCCGCCCAAAGGACCCCAGGGATGCAGCATCCCGTGGCCAACGCGATGACCAGCGAGGCACGTGCAAAAGTTACGGAACGTAGGGTCCCATCTTTGCCGTTGCTGTTGGCATGAAACTCGGGGGCGATTAAGACAGTAAACAACTGTATTATAATGTGGGGGGAGGCGGACAGAGGGGGCTGTGGAAGTACTTGCCAAAGATGTGACATGCCGATCCCCGAAACCTTCCGTGGGATACGTCTTGTCTTCTGAGCAGCTCAGTATTAATACCTATGAATTAATTAGTAAGTCATTTTTGATACATCGCGCAACGGCCACAGAAAACACCTTCAGAGGCTCCGACCCGAACCCTGGGGCGGCAGGTGGCTGGAGAGGCAACTCGAACCTGCGAACCGTGGGGAACTCGCAGGGGGGGTGGCTGGCGGGCCCACCACAGACTCCACGCCTGCATCCCGTGCGCCCCCCACTTCCGTGTTCTTGCCTGAAAGGGAAACATTAATTTGCATTCAAAACAAAGGCCTTCCTCCTGAACAGTAGCTTTTCCTCCTGCCTGAGCTGTATCAATGTGCTAATTTCTACCACTTGGACTTAGGTCTTGATTTTCTGCCTTTCTACCAAGTGACACCTCTGGAAAGGTCCCCTTTGACCGGGGCTTTCGTAGCGAGGAAAACACGACCGGAAAATGTGTGGACCACCCCCTGCCCAAGAGCACGCGTAGCTTTAGAACCACGTACTGATTACTCGGGGAAAAGCTTCCATGGGCCACAGCAGGCCAGGTGCTGCGTGTGTTATCAGGTAGGAGCGCGATGGGGTTGCTCTGAATTTGGGGGAAAGAAGGGGAAGCCTGGCGGTGGGAGGCAACAGCATTCTCTGTGCAATGAAGCCGTAGGGACCGCCTGCAGGCACCCGGAGCAGAGGCTCCCCGGCGCTGTGCGCGCTACGCACGATGGGACCTTCCCCGCGTCACCCGTCAGAAACCTGCCTGCCCTTCAAAGCCCCCTGCCCCCTGCCCCCTGCCCCCTGCCCCCGAGGGCTGCCCTGTGCGCCTCCCACGGTGCTCTGGCCACCCTCCCCTGTTCATGAAATCCCTCCTACGGGGGCTCGTTCGTGGGCTGTGATCTGCCCGGCAGCCACGACTGTGCTACATTTCCACCCGTGTCCCCCACGGCTCGTGACGCTGGAGCGCACACCCCGTCCTTATTCAGCCTTTTATTTCTCACCATTCCCGGCGGCTCCGGCGGACCCGTGGCGATGAGAGTTCCCGTGTCTCACCTGTGCAGGGGGGTGAGCAGAAGGCCACCCTCGAAGCACCTGGGCCACGGGAAGGTCGGGGTGCTGTTCTGTGCGGTCAGTGTTCCCTACTGGGTACAAGTTCGAGATGTTTTCCCATTAGAAAAGCGCAAGCACACTCATGGGGCGACCAGAAGTGTGTCACAGCCACGGGGAGTGTGTGTGTACGTGTGTGGTCACACCCGCCCAGGGCTGAAGCTGTCCTGGCTGCCGACGGCCACTCGCTGTGGACTCCAGGTGACGTTCTCGGGGTTCGGTCCCCTGCTCCTGGGGTCTGAGCTGAGCCCCTGCTCCGTGCTGACGGGCCACACCTTCTGCTCCGTCTCCCGCCCGTGGGCCTCCGGGCCCCTCCCAGCCTGTCGTCCCAGGACCCTAACCTCAGTCCTGATGGCAAACAAAGCACCTTATGAAATACTCACACATCGCACTTGGAATTCCAACGGGGGCTACCAAGTCCCTCTGCCCCTGAAACTCCACCAGGAGAAGTAAAGGCCTTTCCCTGCGTCTTCCTGGGGGCAGGAAGCAGTGGGCAGACCACGGCCGGGTGGGGGGGCCCCGGGGGGACCGGAGGGGCTGAGTCACCGCAGCCGCTGTGACTTCCTCTACGAGCTAATTCGTTCGCTGGTTTCCATTTTTCCTCTTGCGTGTTCGGTGAGAGCACACGGCTAGATATTCAGAATTACTTGACGGATTGCAAAATAAACTATCGTAACTGCCAAAGCTGAAAGAATATCATTTTCAGATACATAGCCGCCCAATTTATACATCCAAGAATGCGATTATAAAGTCAAAGAAAAGGGGGGAAAAGCTATCTCGGATAGTTTCAATCAATCCAAAGCCGTCATGTCAGGCTCTCTTACCCAGGAGGAGCTTACAATGTTGTTGGGAGGTAAACCATGTTTACAATTAGCGCATCGGGTAATCACACGCAGGGTCGCGAGCGTGCATGCGTGTGCGTGTGTGTGCGTGTGCGTATGTGTGTGTGAAGCACTGGAGCTGCTCTGACTTGATTCCGCAGCGGGTCCCTCTTGCAACGGGGGCGTGAGTGGAAAATAACAGGGGTTATTTGCTGAGCACCCCGCAGGGCCGGGTGCCTGCGAGCCCACTTCTCCTCCGGTTCCCTCCTTGAGCCCTGGACGCGGGTTCTTTGACGGAGTTCACACCGGGACAGAGCCAGGTGCCTCGGAAGTTTGGAGGAGCCAGGAACCAGCCTGGCTGCGGGAGGACATGGGCGGAAATGACTGAATGACGGGCGGTCAGCTGTGGGCTTCGGAAGGCCGAGCCGCAGACGCCACCAGCCAGCACGCTGCACGTGGGAATCACCCGTCGGCGTTCGTTCTGCAGCTTTGGGGAACACATGCATCTCCTCCCCGCCGTGGGGGTGTGTGCCCCCGGACGATTCCCAGGGTGGAGCGCCTTCCCAAACTGTCCCCTCGCAGGCCCACCCTCCGGGGGAGCTGCCGTGCCTGAAGCGCCCCGTCCTGAAGTGTGGCGTCCCTTCTGGGGGGCGCCCTACACTGGTTTCCATCCTGTGAGAGGCGACGGCATGCTGTGGAATCGTGTGTCAAGTCGGCTTCTTGGTGGGGCACCTGCTTCAGCTTCCGGTGGTCGGTGGTTCCTTGACTGTACAGAACACACCACGGTAATCCCAGATAATGGAGGGAAGTGGAGAACTGCCCGGTTCTGCTCCCCCTGGTCCCGTGGGGTGCACCACACCTCCCCTTCCCGGGGGGCAGGGGTTCTGGGCCACGTTCCCCGAGTCCTGCTCCTCACCCTCCCTGTCCCTGGGGCTGAGCCTGGGGTGCAGCCCATCCAACCCCCAGGTGCTGCTGCTGCCCCGACATTTGTAGGAAACAGAGACCCCGCGGGAAAAGGAGGCCTGAGCAGCGGCGGTGTGAGAAGCCCTCGCGGGGCAGCTGGGAGCAGGGCGGAGGGGGGTCGTCACCCCCTGGGGACGGGGGGCAGAGCCCCAGCGGCCGGCAGTGTGGTGGGGCACCGCTGGGACCCCGCGGCCCCGAGCAATCAGACCCCGGGGCTCCCTCCGTGCAGGGGAGGCCGGTGCCATGAATCTAACAGATAGAAATGTCAGGAGTTGCAGGAGCTCAAACAGGGCTGCCGCTGTGGGCCAAGGGCCGGCGTCTCTGTGAGTGAAAGCGGGAGGAGTTCCCGGAACCAACACGCACGCACACGTGGATGAGGCCCACACGAGATGACAGACTGGGACGTGTGAGCCGCAGGGACGCATCCCAGGACATGAAGCACGGGAGCGTCACCCCTGCTCGGGGACGCGTGTCCTGGGACTCCGCACTTCACCGAGAGGAGCGGGCAGGAGACGCATCCTCCGTCCTGCGAAGCCTGTGTTCACCTTTCCCCCGAACACGTCCTGTGCCTCTTCTGTGAGGGTGACTTTCCTGCTCCCGTGGAAACGGACGGTGACCTTGCTCCGCCCTGGCTTTGAAGAGAAACTCCTGCGCGGGCTGGTCTGCAAAGAGGCCGTGGAGTGAACAAGAGCCGCAGAGGTGAACGGGGTCTGTGCCCGAGGCCCCCCGGTTGTCAGGCAGGAGGCACCCCCAGCCAGCTGGCTTTCGGCGGCCCGGGTCTGGGTGCCCCAGGACAGCGAGTCCCACTTTCCTCACCGGCTGCCGCTTCAGCGCAGGTGTTTTTAAACCCCCTCGTGCCCAGGGAAACAGCCCCATCACGAACTGCTAACAATTCGGACATTATCGGATGACTTTGGCTTCCGGGGGGGTGAGGGGAGGGAGAGGAGGTGGAGGACAATTCCTTTCGTCCCTAACGAACGGGGAGCGGTGCTACCATCTGGGGGCGTCTCCGGGTACGGACCAGCGTGGGACGGAGGGGAGTGGCCCCACGCGTGGGTGTCACCGCCTGGCTGAATTCACGCGGCAGATGGCAAAACAGGTTCCTTTCACCAAAGACCACTTGTTACGTTGAAAAAGTCCTTATCACGGGCCTGGTGCGGGGAAAGTGCCCGGCAGGGCGGGGACCCAGCGACACTCAGCCCGGAGGGGAAGCCTCAGGTGATGGTGCAGCAGCCTGGGACTGCCCACCCCTGGCGGCTCCCTTTCCAGAAAATTCCACCAGGTGGCACAAAACGTCTCAGCGAGCCATGGAGCAGGCGCTCTCGCTGGAACGCTGTGAACCGGTAGGGAAAGGACTAGGAACGGCTGAAGGGCGTCTTAGCCTCCCCATCTCCCTCGGAAGGCGCACGTCCGCATCCTCCAGCAGGACTCTCGCGGGGACGGGAAGCAGAGGCCGCCGTGTGTGCGTTCTGCACGTCCGCCGGCCTCTATCTGCTGACCCAAGCGCAGAGCTGGTCAGGAAAGACCAACGCAACGGGGTGGGGAGAAGAGGCGATCGGCAAAGTTGCCGGTTCGCCAGCGCCGCGCCGACAGGGCCTCAGATCACGGGAATCAGGGACCTGCCGGCAGGGAAACCTGGAGGGTTTCACTGGCCGCGAAAAGCCTCCGCTGCGGCCTGAGGGAGATGCTTCCATTCATTCTGGATTCTTCGCCTTAGCCCTTCCTAGTCAGCCTCAGGCTTGCCCAGCGTTGGGAGTGACCATGCACTAGAATGAGTGTCAATTAAACAATTAGCAGTTTAATAGCTACGCAATCCCGTGTGGGTACAGCCCGGCTGGTGCCGGGAGGGTGACTTGGCTCTCGGCCCGCGGTGACCTCACTTGGCCCCCCGAGGGACCGGCTCGGCTCCTGCAGGCCCGTGACTGGGCCCCGGGGACACTGACTCGATGGGCTTTTGGAAGCACTGGGCACACGCGTGTTGAAAAATACTTCCCAGATGATTTAATGTCTCTTCTAATTAAGAGGCTCGGATGGAAGGGTTTAGTTTCCTTTTGTGATGATCCTCGGTGGGGCCCCAGGGGCCCCCTTGTGAGAGACCCTTCCCGGGGAGCGGGGACACGCAGTACCCAAGAGTCAGTCTAGAAAGACATCCCGCCCCTCTCCCTTCCAGAGCAATTCATTCTCTGCTGGAAACAGAAGATGGTGGAGCGGCAGGACATTTCAAGCATCTGTCTCTGAAGAACCGCCTCGTCCCCTTTAGAGAAATCATGTAGGAACACATAGGAGCATGATCGCAGAGTTGCTCTTCAGCTAAGCCTCGAAAAAGGCAACTTTGAGTATTTCCAGCAGCAGGAGGGTAAGAACACAGAGGTGCAAACAATGAACTTTCGTGGGAGAATAAATACCCTGCTCACCTTCACCGGAACATGGGCTATGTGGAGGGATCAAAGGAGTCAGGACTTGAATTTCAGCCTGACCCGTTGGTACTGTGTTCAGTAGGAAGCCAGCCGTGTTTCCCACCCGCGCTGAAATGGGGTCATTTTTATGCATTCGGAACTTGAAATGGGGCAGCTGTGTGTAAGTGAATTAGGTTCGGAAGAGACCAGATTAATGAACACTTAGCTTGTGACGAGTCCTGTCTACTAGCAGGCTCTGTAACGGACACCAGTTTCTGTTCAGACCAACAGCAGGACACCCAGATCTCAAGTGCACCCTGAACACAGTGAACAGACTCTGGGTTCAAGAGAGAAAAGGACCCAGCAATGACCCGGGTGCGCGTCTCTATGGTACAGGAAGGCAGGGAGAGGGAGACTGGGCTAGCTGGCCTGGAGGCAACCTGGCCACCTGGCCATGGAAGGACTGGGCCACCCAGCAGGGACCAGCAAGGACCCCGGGTTCATTCCCCCCTGTCTTCACTTGATGTTTCGTGAGGCTTTGGGGAACGTCCCGGCCTGACTCTGTCCCAGGAGCAGTGAAGGGAGTTGAACTCTGGGTTCCGACCGCTAGGGCAGAACATTCCGGATATTCTGATGGGCACACATGAGGCCAGCAGGGCGGCTGTGGCAGGAGAAGAATGAGGTGAGGTGCAGAGTCCACAGCGTGTGGTGTGGTTTGGGGGTTCAGGCCCCGTGTCGCTGGCAGGGCAGGGCCAGTGTCAGGGTTGCTGGGTCTCTGGCAGCAGGAATTTCCAGGAGGCACGGGGCTCCGGCAAGGAACCTCCCCTGCCAGCAGCGCCAGCAGCAGCCAGGCCGAGAAAAGAGAAGGGGTGTTTCAAAGCAGAAATGTGTTTCCGGCACTTGGTGAAAATATTAGACAAAATTGGCAACACGAGGGAGACGTCTTGGGGCAGATGGAATCCCTTCCAGGGACGTAGCTTTGAATGTCGGTTGCAAATACTTCGCTGAGTCTCACCCGGTTACACAGCAATTGCCCCCGCGGCTTCGGGCCAAAGGGTTGGATATTTGAGGCTCTAGCAGGATCACCCTGTAAATGACCATCATGCGGGTAATTAAAAATAGATCATTGGATGAAGATTCGAATGGCTTCCGAGGACCTCGCTTTTTCGCCGTGTGTGCGGATTGGGGGGTTTTGTTTATCTCCCCTTGTTTTTCCTCTCCCGGAGCGATCGGAATTGAACGCTGCTTTGGACGACAAATTGTAATTTTGCTGTCAGCAGTGGTACTCTAATCTTGGGTGTTTATTAGGCAATTTCTCCGTGTTCCCTGAGCATTGAGTTAACGAGAGGCACTTGAGTCAAGTGCAGGGACTAACCGAATCAAGGGCGGGTGGCAGGTCTCAGTCAGGGGCCGGCCGAGGAGTCTGACAGCGATAAATTTCCTATTTTCGTATGTAGAAATGTCTAATTATGAGGCCAGGCACAACCGTGCTCCTTCTGGCTTGGCTGCCTTTACGAAAAGGGGGATGAACTCAAAGACGAAAGTTGCCAGGTACCCGCAATTGGACCCACGAAAATGGGGGGTCGGGTTGTTTCTCGATGAATCCGATAAATGTAAATAAGTTATCTGGATCCTTCCATTCCTGTCCCTTCCTTATTCCTTAAAATGTGGGGTAGGTTCTCCTGAAAGGGGGCCTCCTCCACTCCCTGCCGCTGTGCCCCAGAGCATGAGTGGGGAGGCGGCCAGACGGAGCGGGTCCTGGGTAGGGTGGGCTCAGTTCTCTGTTCTGGAAAATGCAGAGGGGGGACCCACCCCCATGCGGCTTTCCTCTGACCCGATCTCTGTACCCCACCTGCCGTCCTATCGTCACAGAAGCGGGGTTTCCTCGCAGAGTTTCCACTCTTTGCTCCGAAAGAGAAGACCATGTATGTAGCCTGAGTCTGTGCGGACAGGAAAACAAACTGTGGTTTCCCTTCCTGCCGCCCCCCCAGGGGTGGGCCCACGGGAGAGAGTGGGTGTTCTCGCGGAAAGCGGCCCTCAGACACCCACCGCTGCGTTATTCAGTGTCACCCCAAACGAGGAACCTCCCAAGTGCCCCTTGGTGGGCGAGGGGGCTCAACAGTGACACGGCCACGCAAGGGGACCCCACCCGGGGACACAGGGTGGGACCAGTGCACCCACGGCGACGTGGCAGGAAGTATTTGCAAATCATACATCTGATAACGAGCTAATATCCGAACTACGTGAAGAACGTCTACAACTCAACAGCAAAACACTAAATAATCCTATAAACGCGGGGCAAAGGAATCGCTATTTCTCTAAAGAAGACTTACAGACGGCCAAAGGATGCTCACAGTCACTGAATTAAAACCACAATGACACGTACGTCTATGCCGGTTAGGACGACTATTCCGTTATGAGAGGAGCACGTGGGGAGGCCCTGAGGGAAGGAGGGGTGGGGGGTGCAGGCGTGCGCCACGAGGAGAGCCGCTTGGCTGTTAACTTTAAAAAATCTAACGAGTGTTGGCGAAGATGTGGACCAACCAACACCTTTGTCCGCTGTTGACCGGAACGGGAACTGGTGCAGACGTGGAGGGAAATAACATGGAGGCACCACAACAATGACAGCAGAGCCCTGACTTGCCGCCCAGTGGGTTGGGCACCATCCTGCCCAGCAGAAGGTCGCCGGTTCGGTTCCAGGCCAGGGCACCTGCCTGCGTTGTGGGCTCAGTCCCCAGCCAGGCCAAGGACCAGGGACAGCCAATCAATGTTTCTCTTCCACGTGGTGCTTCTCTCCCTCTCTCCCCCGCTCCTCGCTCTAAAAATAGATACAATCTAAAAACAAAAATGAAAACAGAACTATGGTAAGATTCAGCAACCCCATCTCAGGGTGTGTATTCAAAAGCATTGAAACCAGGATTTCGAGGTGTATCTGCATCCTGCGTTCATCACAGTGTTATTTTCAACAGCCAAGACGTGAGATCAGACGGAGTGGCCATTGGTAAATTAATGGGTAAGGAAATGTGGTGTATTTACGTACAAGGGGGTATTCTTCAGCCTGAGACAGGGAGATCTTGTCACATGGAACACTGTGGATGAACCTGAAGGACATCATCGTACGTGACATCAGCTGACGCAAGGGCAATTCTGTAATTCCACTTACATGAGATACTTAGGGCTGGAAACGTCTTCAAGATGGGAAGTGGAACGGTCTTTGCTAGAGGCCAGAGGAGGGTACAAGGGGGTGCTGTTCAACGGGTGGAAAGCCTGCGACTCAAGGTGACCAAGGTGCGGGCTCTGCGGCAGAGCCTTGTGCCCGTAGCTACCGATGCTGTCCGCGCCCGTGGAAGTCTGCAGAGGGCAGAGCTCATTTTATCTGTTCTCATCGCAGTAAAGAGACATCAATACATACGTCATTTTCCTTAAAAGAAGAAAGAACGCGTTCAACACCATGGATGAATCTGAAGGGAGCTGTGTGCCGAGTGGAAGAAGCCAGACTCCTCGGACAGCATGCTGCGTGCGGCGGCTGACGTGACATCGGCCAGAGCATGCGTGCAGCTGCCGGGCTGCGTGGGAGTGGGGAGGCCACCGAGGTGGGTTTGGAGGTGCACCTGAGTTGGGGCAGTGGTTATATGACGACACATCTTTCACCCTCCCTGGAGGACACACTTATTGATTTTTTTCAGAGAGAGGGGAAGGGAGGAGGGGGGGGAGCCTCTGTGCGAAACATTGGTTGGTTGCTGGATGCAACCTAGACTGGTGCCGTGACTGGGACCAGAACCCGTGGCCTTGTAGTTTATAGGACGACCCTCTGACCGAGTGAGCCGCACGGGCCGGGACACACGACCCAGGTTCACACTCTTAAAAGGGTGACGTTCCCTCTGTTCATTATCATTCAATCTGAGGTGGACCACCAAACTGTCCGTGTCCTCAGGTATAAACTCCAAACATGTTGAATCTTTTCACGGAAACAAACGCAGCTCTGTAGGCAGATGTGTCTCTGTCTGTCTCACCTCGGCGCACGGGTGGAGCTCGGAGGTGCAGGTTCACGGTGGGTGCACTGAAATGTCCGGCGTGAGGGCCTGGCACCGGGGCACACGCGTGAGCTGTGCTGGCCTGCAGGCAGGTCCCTGGTTCCCAAGAAGCCGCTCTTGTTTGCCCAAATTCCAACGCCCCCCCAGGCAAGGCCCCGGAGGCTGCGCGCTCTTCCGCCTGCAGGCGCGGGACGGCGCGGGCAGCTCCCCCCGGGGTTCTTCCTGCTTGAAGACATTGGGGCCGACAGGAGCCACTTGGCAAGGCAGCTGGCTTTCAAGCCAGACACGGCACCTGGAGGGCTTCTGGGTTACCCCCCAGCGCCCAGGGGCCTGTGCCGAAGGCATGGTTTATGCAAATGGAGGGTTGGCGGGGTACTGTCGGCTCTGCCCCAGGCAGGTGCTCGGGAGGACACATGGCATTTAGTCTCCTGTCAAGGCCGCTCCTAGAGTTTATCCGGCGATCCGACCACACTGGGAGCACCTAACATGCGTTGCACGGATGACATGCGTTGCGGGTGGTCCCGGCGTGGGTGAGCAAGGCCCTGATAGGTCCTTACATGCACACGCTGCTGCAGGCACGTACGTGTGAGTTCAGGTGACTGAGAAGAGCTGCACACGGTGGGAGACGCAGTTCTTAGTGCCCACGCTCAGGCCGCGTCCGGAACCCGGGCGTGGGGCTGCCTCGCGGTAGCAGGGAGTGCGGATGCTGCCTCCCACCCCCCTGCAGACGGGTTTCTAACAGCTGGTGCAGAAGACCACACAGCCTGTGCGCGTGTGATACTCCGATGCATGATTTTGAACTCAGACTTGTGAAATCAGAGGCTAAACAGGGTGAAGATGGGAAAGTCCCAAGGCTCCCTCCCTGCGGAAGGCGCGGTGGCTGGTGTCCAGGTTGGCGGCTCTAAGCCTGGGCATCTCCCAGGAGGACGGGGACAAGGGTCCGCTTCCGGGGCCGGGGCCGCACGGCGTTCTGCAGGGCGGCCCTCGCGCGCTTCGTCCTGATCCGGCGTCCGAAACACCGGGCGCAGCCCAGCTCACTCACCCTGGAGCAGCGGCGTCCGCGAGCGGCACCCTAAAGAATCGACGCACGTTCAAGTGCACATTAATTCCAATTAGTTTCAGTTTGACTAAAATATCCATCCGTTATATTCAGATTTCCAAGTGAAACCGATCTTTTACAATTGTTTGTTTTTAAAAACCACTTTCTTGGGGCTTTTTCTACCTGGGAATAGTGAACAGGCTGAAAAAAGCTCAAGGAACATCTTGCAAGGTTATGGGACAGCAAGGCACCAACAATGGGGCCCAACGGGGCGGTACCCCCGTCGGCCCCTGGAGCAGGCCCGTCCACTGCTCTCCGCAGGGTGGGGGTCGGGCGTGGGAGCAAGACAAATCCTCCTGCTCCCACAGTGCCGCAGACCCCAGGCCTTTCCTGAAAGGACCCTCCACACACCAGAAAAAGCCATGTGCGCACAGGGTCTAAAGCAAAGGCGGGGGCTGGCCTTCCCCTTGGGCAGCAGTGGGGACCGTTGGCTTGTGTCCCTCCTGCACCTGACTCTGCCCACAGGCCTGCTCCACCCCAGTGTGGTGCTCGCAACCCCACGGGCTACAGAATGAAGCCGATTTCCCGCCTGGCACTGAGACGCCTAGGCCAGGCTCGGGTGAACTGCCGCCTGGGGTCCCGGGCAGCCTCTGGACTGGACGCCCCGGGAGGTGAGGGCGGTTTCCAGACACACCGGCCGGCAGGGGACCGCACCGGGGGGAGGGCTGTCCGTCAGGCTGGCGGCGTGAAGAACCGCGCGCGCCTCCCGGGCTGTAGAATGAACGCAGAGTCCCCGATTTGTGCTGCTCTGTTTTCCATGTCATAAGAAAGGTTTGCGGAAATGTGTTTTCCTCTTTCGTCACACCCCTGTCAAGACGGCGTCTCCAACGTGCCTACGACGCGTGCCTTCTGCCCCTGTCCAGGTCACAGCGCAGAGTCCTGGTCCGTGCGGCCACCATCACCTGGCCGCGCCGAGAGCCGCTCCAGGGGAACGAAATGGAGCAAAGCGCAGGTGCCATTGCAAAAGCAGGAGCGGGCGCCAGGCGGGGACCGGAACGCACCCAGGAGGCTGGAATCCACGTCCAGTGCCACCGGCCGGTCCGTGTCCCCGAGTGCCCTGCCCGTTACTTTCTGTCCTCTCCAGGAGACAGAGCTCCTCCGCGCCAGCGCACCGGGTCGATGCGACGGCAGTAAATCTCCGGGGCCACTTCCAGCAGCGTGGACGGAGAGGCTTCTCAGAAATGACCAGCCATTGACCCGCGTGACCTGCCCGGGCGCGTGAGGCCTCACGTTAAGTGCGGAATCTCTTCCCCGGAGGCCCTCGGCGTGTCATGTCCTCCTGTTCAGAAAACGAACAAAGCAGCGTCCAGGGAGAGAACAGGCTCCTTTTTATCTCCCCGTGACGGATGGAATCGGGGGCTGACTGGGGGACGGAAACGCTCCCTTTTATTCTTTCTAAAATCAATGGTGGGAGAACGGGGTTTAGCAAATGAGGTTTTTAGAGAAACCTCTTGGCGGCCCCCGGGGCTGTTTCCAGGAGTTCCTCTCGCAGGGTTCCCCGAACTGAGTGGTCTGGGGTTCCGGCTGGCTTGGTCAACGCCTTCGTCGCCATCGTAAGAGCTGCTGGATGAGAACTCACCCCCCCGACAAGGCGGCGATGCCTTGTTCTGGCCGCGCTTCCCGGGTGGCGGGGTCACCGCAGCTCCGCTGGGGCCGGGTGTCCAGCACGACCACACCCCGTGTCGGGGCGCCGGGCTGCCTCCCCCCGCCCGTGGCCCTGCTGTCCCAGCTGCTACCCAGCCAAGGGGTGGGCCGCCCAAGGGCGGAAATGGCTGGATCTCTAGGCGGCGGCAGCTGAGCAGCTCCTGGTCCCCCATTTCTGCCGCCCCTGCCGGTCGAAGCCGGTCGAAGAGCCGGCTCACTTTCAAGGGGCGGACAATCGATTCCACCACCTCTAACGAGGAGGAGCTTCAAAAAATCTGTGTCCTCACGCAACCCCACCTCACTTCCATCGCGGGGCGCTCGCCATCAGGGCCACGTTTATTACCGTGACGGTCAGTGGGCCTGCTATTGCCATTGACTAGTGACGCACGTTCACAAGCCAGAAAGTCATGGGTCTTAGCTAGGATGGTCTTAACATTCACACACCTCAGCCCACCTTTGCAAGGGCTTTGCTGAGTAGCTGGGAAGGCTGGTGAAAGCAAGCAGGGCGACAGATAGCCCGAAACACAGAAAAATTAATTCTCTCTCGAACAGCCAGTGGGGGGCAGGCAACCTTCCAGGACGGCTGAGCTCCGTGCGGTGACATGGGGATCCAGGACAGTTCCCTTCATGCAGTGACACAGGGACCCAGGACAGCCGGCCTCCGTGTGGTGACATGGGGATCCAGGACAGTTGTCTTCTATGAGGTGACACGGGGATCCAGGACAGCCATCCTCCGTGCGGTGACATGGGGGGGATCCAGGACAGCTGTCCTGCATGAGGTGACACGGGGATTCAAGGTAGCTGAGCTCCGTGCGGCGACATGGGGATCCAGGACAGTTCCCTTCATGCAGTGACACAGGGATCCAGGACAGCCGTCCTCCGTGTGGTGACACAGGGATCCAGGACAGCCGTCCTCCGTGTGGTGACACAGGGATCCAGGACAGCCGTTCTCCGTGCGGTGACATGGGGATCCAGGACAGCTGTCCTCCATGAGGTGACACGGGGATTCAAGGTAGCTGTCCCCTGTGCGGTGCCATGGGGATCCAGGCTGCCATCCTGTGCCTGCCTTCCCGGTCACCTGCACACGGGGCAGTGGGGTGGACAATCTCCAAGTTCCACCACCCCAGCCTGTAAGTAACAGCCACCAGGTCCGTTCAGATGGCCTAGGACTGGCCACCTAACTGCAGGGCGCTGGAAAGGACACGTGTGAGTTCCCAGGGAGGGACAAGGGGCGTGGACTCAGTACACATGTGTAACAGCGTCTTTGTCCCCAGCCTGTCTGATTTCACCCATTTTGTCATTAGTGGTTCTGAACGGCAGGTGGGCCTGCCTCTCGGGCCACGTGGATCTGCAGGATTTTCCTGGCGGGTTACGTGGGACACCCCTGGTCTCGCCCCTTTGAGAGCCTTTGCAGACTGTACAGAGGACGGCGGCACAGGTGACCCCGGGGCTGGGAGACGGGAGACGGGGCTCCAACAGCGCGCCGCGCGCCCAGGTCCCCACGGTGCCCCCCACCACACGGTTTCTTCTCGGCGACGTAACCCGCTTCATGACTTCCGGCACCGTAAGAGCAAAACCTCGTAAGGGGAGCCCAGATCGCCTTGCCTTACCCCACGGGAGGGCCACGGGATACGTTGCTTTAGCTTCTGTGGCCGCATAACAAACGGCCTCGCCCCCAGCCTAAAGCAACAGCTATTTGTTGGCTCCCAGTTCTCCAGGCCGCAAGTGCCCGTGGTCGCGCTGACTCGACTCGGGCCCCACACCCCCAAACGGGGGGCGTCAGCGGGGCCGCTGTCTGGAGGCTCAGGGGAGCTGCCCCTCCGGAACCCTCGCAGGTGCCGCAGGAGTCCAGTTTCTTGTGGTTGTAGGACGGAGGCCCACTTTCGGGGGGCTGTGGGCCAGGCCTGTCCTCCGTCCCTGAGACCACCCACACTCCTTCCCACGTGGGGCCTCCGTCTTCCAAGCCAGCCTAGTGTGTCGAGTGCAGCTCATGCCCCGAGGCCCCAAGCAGAGGTCGGAGCCCCGGGGGTGTCTTCAGAGGTGTGACTGTCACGTAGGCTGCCTGTCCCGTGTTCCCGTTTCACCCAGTAGCAGGAGTAGCCGGCCCTGTGTGGTGCCGGGCACTGGTCACAGCCAGCTGTGAGGTGACTCCTTTGCCTGCATCCGGCGGCTCAGATCTCAGGCAGTACGTGAGGGGCATTTTGGCTCCAGGGGTCACCCCCCCAAACTGCTGCCCCGGCTGTGTCCCCTGCAACTTGGCAACGCGCCTGAGAAGCAACACCCGGAGTCCCTTAGCCCCAGCCTGTCTGCGGTGCCCCGGCTGTGGACAGGGCCGTGGAACGAGCACAATGCGGAGAGATGGTTCAGTTCCGAGGGGAGAAAGTGGGGGAGACCAGGGCTGGCCCCGCAGATAAAGGAATGACTTCCCTTTCCGTCCGTTTTTAATAGGACAACATTTAGAATTATACCGTCGGCAGAGAGACACACACAGGGGCACGTACGGAGAGTGAGTTGGATGAATAGAGAAACACATGCAATTCATAATCCTTCTCCTCTGTTTTCCTTAGTCTCCATGAGCAATTAACAGAAGCCAGTGCCCGGCAAGAGATGGGCAAAGAGCGTACGTTTGAGAACAATGTTCCCTTCCGCCTGACTGTGAGTGGGACTCGCCCAGTGGGCCCGAGTCCCGCTGACCACACGATGCCGGGAGCCATGTTACATGCTTGCAACCCATACAGGCCGCTGGGACCAGCCTCCTCCCTCCGGCCGACTTCTTCGCGGGTCGGAGCTGAAGTGGCCCTCAGGGGCCAGGCAAGAATATGCCGAGGGGAGAACCCGCGTGTTTCCCGGGTTCTGGGGGCCGGGATGGCAAACCCAGCCCTGAAAACCCCCGTGACCGTGGCTGCCTGGAAGCGCACACGCATGCTCAGGCATGACTCTGCTGGGTCCTGCCGTTCCGTGAACTGTGCTCCTTCCATCATTAAGCTGATTTTGCAACAATGCTCCGTCACCGGCATCTGCGGGCGTTCAGACTCCACAGGGACCGGCGGTAGGGCTGTCACACATCTACTTATGCATTTAGGGTGTTTATGCAACGGCTTATTTATAGAAAGCCAAGGATCTGCGAACAAAGAAAGTTCTAATTAGATCTCCCTTTCCGCTGCGCAGCCGTGGACGGTCAACGGACTCCCGTTTCAATCACGTCTGTTTTTCACCGGGGACTTTGGGGCTTTTATTTGCATTTAACTACACCTGGGAACTTGACAGCCGGTGACTTAATAAAACAGATTTCAAAACAAGACTCGAATCCATGTCTCTCGCCTTCTTTTTAAGTTCCAGGACATTGGAAGATGTGCTTATAAAAATGATCGTTTGGCTTGGAATTTCGGTCTGTTCTTACTAAAAAAGTGAATTAATCTTAATAATTGCAAAGAAATCATATATGGAGTAGTTCTCGAAAGGGTAATTACTCAACTACAGTGGTTTTCATTAAAAAGTTAACATTTATCTTATTACAGTAATTACCTTATTGCAGTAAATTGGCAATATTTTCCCAATTCCTTCAATGAGGCCTCAGAGCAGGACAGCGTCTCTGCAGTAAGATGTGTTTGAACTTATTCATGAGAATAAGTTCATTCCCGCGAACGGGGTTTTCGACTGGTGTTGGAAAAGGCCCATGTGCGGCTTTGTCTGCGTGAAACCGCCCGGCGCGACCACTCATCTGTCTTCATCTCCGCGTTAACCTCGTCATGTTGGCCGCAGCGCGGTGACATCCGCTGGCTCACCAGGCTCTGGAAATGTCACCGGAAGAGGCTGCGGGGAGTGTTGGAACGTAGCTGACCCTCTCGTCCCTCCAGCCTGGGGGGGTGGGGGCGGAAGAACCCGTCCTCCGCCCTTTGTCCGAAGCAGAAGCGAGCAGGACCCCCGGACAAGCTGGGCTCCTCATGCTCCGTGAGCCTAGGCGTCAGCGGACCGTGGCAGCTGGCAGCCAACTCGCTGGCCGCGTGGGGCTAGTCCCCGAGCCCGAGGGCCGGTCACGTGCTGCGCAGGACAGAAGGGACCCAGTCCGGGGGCTCCCTCCGGTGGGGGCCGCGGCTGCGCCCCCGCGTGATCTCCGCGCACAGCTGCTGCGGTGCTTTCCTCCCGCTCCTAAGCTGCAAGACCAGGAGCCGGGCCAGCCTCGGCCTTGCTTCCCCAGCCTCGGTTCGCCGGGTAGGCTCCAAAGATGAGCCAGGCCCGGAAACTCTCGGGGTTCTTCTGGGGTGGGGGCCATGCTCTTCGGAATGTTCGCCGAGGCAGGGAGAGAGAGGCAGACGCTGTGTTCACGCGAGGACACGCTGTCACGAGGAGCAGCAGGAAAAGAGAAACGCCAGGCGGGGGGCGGGCGGGAGAGCCGGGCGGCCAGCCTGCCCCGGTGACGCCCGCCGCAGCCCCGTCAGTGCCGAGAGGGGCCCCCTCACCGGGTGGTCCGCGCGGCCCACATCTGACGCCAGCAGGGCCTCCTCTCCGCTCCCCAGCTGGCGGGCATTTCCGGGAGCATCTGCACCCCAGACGGGAATATCCAGGAGGGCGGCCGCAGCGAAGACAACGGGGCTGTCCAACCTGTCTCGGGGTGGCCGAGAGCCTCTGCGAGGGTCATGACCCCAGGGTCCAGGGAGCTCCCTCGCTGTCTGCCCCACCCCTGGAGCAATCATTATTCCAGCTCCTCCTCGATGGGGACCCGGGGAGATTCGGGGAGGGGCGTCAGCCCGTGAGCGCGTGAGGCTGGGGCTGGAAGAGGGTTTGTTGAGTGCTTGTCATGGGAGCGTCTTTCTCCTCCTGCTGCTCCGGCCTTCCCCGGGCGTCAGGCCAGGCCGACGGGCACAGGGTCCAGCAGACATCTTGGCTCTACGCCTGAGTCTTGTTACTGAGATGCAGTCAGCACCCAGCACCCTGACCCTCAGACCCAGTGCTCACACTTCTGAATATACACCCAAAGGAAACCAAACTAGCACATTGACCGCAGAAGGCCTCACACTTAAAAAATAAATCTACCCGGCTGGTGGCACAGTGGATAAGGCGCCGGCCTGCGAACCCAAAGGTTGCTGGTTCGATTCCCAGCCAGGGCCCATAACCAGGTTGCAAGCCAGGTCCGTAGCTGGAGGCAGGGGAAAGGCAACCATACCCTGATGTTTCTCTCCCTTTCTTCCTCCCTCCCTTCCCCTCTCTCTAAAAATAATAAATAAAACCTTTAACAATAAATAAATACACCTAGCTTAGGTTCGGCCATCATGCGTCTTGTTTACGGTTTCCATCTCTGCAAGTTCTCCCTGTGTTCTGCGCTCCTGCCAAGTTCACCGAGTAGCCTTAGAGCCAGTGTTCGGAACGGAATCTGCCAGTGCGTCTCCACTCCATGGAGCTTTTCGTCCAGAGTTTGGCCTGCGCCTTCACTGGGGCCCCGAGTGCTTGTCCCCTCACGCGGGCAGCCTCCCTGCGCTTGTTCCTGTGTGTTAGGTTGAGCTGCTAATGTTCCCCTTCCGTCCTGGTGGTCCCGGGGCCCAGTCACCTGGCCTCTGTGTGGGCTGTGCGTCCTCCTGCCGTGGCTGAGCCGTGGCTGCTGTTGGGCCATGAGTGGGCGGGTTGCACCGTGGCTGACTGCGCTGTGACCGCAGCAAACGCGAGCTGTTAGCAGCTGGCCCGCCATGGGGGACTTGCGCTAGTGCGGCTCCGGGGCCTGCCACGTTCACCCATCAGGGTGTCACTTGTGGAGCTGGTTGGGTGCTGCTGTGGGGTCCGAAGCCAGACGCTGGGTGTGACCCGTCTGGGGCCATTTGTGGGGGGTGCCGGCGCATGTTCAAGGCAGCTTAGAAGCAGCGTGTGCCTGGCTGGGGGCCACCCGGCAGGAGCCGCACGGTGAACCACCATGGGTGGCTGTGCTGGAGTGGGAGGCAGCTGGGCGAAGCTACGCTACACGCAGGCCAGCTGTCCCAGGTGCGTAGGGACCTCTCTTCCTGGGGCCCGTGCTCCTGGTATCGGAGCCCCTCCCTGCAGCCGAGACCCCTGCCGGTTCTCTCCTGCCACACGTGTGGGATAGACCAGCCGGTGGCACCCCTTCCACCGGCCTCACCATGCTCCTTCCTGCCGGCCCTGCTTCCTGGACTCCTGTTCAGCTAGGTCTCACGCTGTTCCGCAGTGTGGTTGCCATGCAGACGTGCTTACCCGTCCCGCCATCTTACCCTGGCAGCACCAGGGTTGCCAATTTAGTTTTGATTTGGCTGAGATAAAAGGAGGATAAAGGGTCTGGATTTGAGGTTGCTTGATTCGTGCTTTTCCCGTCTGTCTAGGCTGCAGGCAGCCTGGCCGCACTTTTCCAAGCCCTGTGCCCCCCCCCCCCCCCCCCCCCCCTGCCACCCAGCGGGTGTGAGAACTTGGAAGAAGAGGCACAGGATTCCATGGCTTGTCTCGCGCTGCCGACACGTGAGAAAAAGACGCTGGGTTGGAACAAAACCGCACACATTCAGGGCACGCAGATGGAAACAGGCTTCCGAAGGAGGGGCCGCGCACCGCGCCCCGTTCCACAGAGCGGAGACAGGGCAAGTAGCACTTTGCAAAGCATTTCCAAATAAAACTCGTGATGGAGGCTCAGGGCCATCCGCTCTGTCACTGTCTTATTTCTGGTAAGTACGGGGGAGATTTTCCAGCTGCACGAAGTTTAAAACCACTCTACAAGATTGATGGATTGCTCTCTGACTTACATTCCTTTCCAAGCAAGGAAAAGGACTATTTTTAAAAAAAAAACCATCTGACCTCGAATCTGTTTTTATTAAATGCCAATGCATCTGTATTGCCACTGAGATCTTAATAGAAATGATGGGACATTACATCTTGTCATGCAGGCCCCTGACAACTCTTTCTCTGATTTCTTTTGTGTTGGAAAAGGAACATTTCCCAGGAAAGGAGTGCTGTCCGTGCAGAATCCATTATCGTCCTGCAGACCTGCCTTTTCAACATCTTTCTATCGCTCCGTTTCTTTACCCACTTTGTTCTTTCTGATACAATCTATTTGACTCTCAATATTTCAGTTTACAAAGAAACATGAATCATCGGGGGACAGTAGAATCAAAATAACTTTTCTTCATTCCTTCCGTGCCGATCAAGATTGCTGTGGAGAGAAGGGGCCTCGGGATTTGGCTCGGACGTGGCAAAGAAGTTAAGAGTGATGATTTATTTTGCGCGAACTGGGTGATTTATTTGAGCGTTTTATCTCTCCCTATCTGCTTCTTCATCTGCTAAATAATATTTTCTTAAACATACAGTGCGAGTGAAAAATACAGCCCACGCGTGGGCTAACGTCCCCCATCCGTGCTGTAAAAACATTATTTTACAAATTAGAAATGTTTGGAACTGGGTGTAATTAATGGCTAGAAACATTCATAACTTCTAGAAACAGGCTCAGAATGTGAGGTCAACGTCCCTCCTTCTCCTCCGTCTACGGTGTTGTTACCTGTCCCCCTGTCTGAAGCTCTTTGCTCGTAAGCACACTAGTCTTACTGGCTTAGGATCTACCCTAATTTTCAACAGCAAAGACTCTTTTTCCAAATACAGTCATATTCATGGGTTTCAGGGGGACATAAACTTTGGAGAACATGATTCATCCCAGCTGGGCTCGCCCCATTGTGCCCTTCGCACGTCCCTGTTCTTCCCATTTACCCATCCACTCATGCTTTTGGGGTTTCCCCACTGCTGGGACCCCCTGAGCCCCTGCTATTGGGAGACCGCTGTGAATCATGGGGTCTACGGGTACAGACAGTCCCAGGGGTCACTGCCCATGACATCGGACAAAGGGTGACCATGTGGACCATCCACAGATCATGGACGTAAACAAATTCAAACACAATGAAACTACAGAAGTCACTCCAGGAGGCTGCAATACCTCCAAGATGACAGGGGTGTGGGAGCGTGTTTGGGGTACCGGAGCCCCTCCCCAACATTCTCTTCCTGTTGTCCGGGTGTGAGAGAAGCTACACTGGAAGCTGTCGCAGGGGGAGGAGATGCACAGCATGCCACGCAGTTAGATTTCTGTTCAAACAAGCGTGGGTGACATCCACCCACTGCTGTTCGCCAGGCACCTGGCCGGTATTGTCCCCTTCAATGTGACCTTCAGGCGTAACTAGTGTGCTTCCTCCATTTTTACCAATGAGGTGACAGAGGCAGAGGGCGTTTAGGTGACTCACCCAATGTCTTCACCTTCCATTCCTTCCTCCACGTGGCCAAACCCATGTTTTCCTAAAATGTAAAAAAAAAAACAATCTTGCCACTGCGTGTGTCAATTGAACTGTGCTGGTCAACTGAAAAGAGAAATCCGTGTGTGAGTGGATCTGTGAAGGTCAAGCCCTCGTTGTTCAAGGGACAACCGTGTTTCTACGTCACATGCCTCTCTTGCCATGAGTCTGCAGGTGGCGGGGATGCTCTTTCACTGTCTGGTTGGTTCTCCCAACGCCTCATCAATACCTTACACGTACATTTTGTACCTCATTGGTGCTTAATGAATGAGAGAAGAAAGAAAATAAATGAAGTGACTCCGCGTCCATGTTCATTTAGTTGGAGTATAGACCACGTGTTTGTAAACTGTGGGTGTGTGGAAACTAAGATCAAGGCTTTTAAGATGCAAAATTACAATTTTCAAGGTTTTAAGATAGCTTATGAAACACGGCTTCATTCCCTTCGTGCCTTTCTGGGAGAAGACAGAGGGCACCACTGTGCACACACGCGGCCCACCTCCCAGAGGCTTCGTGCAGCAACCATCACAGAGACTGTCTGGGCTCGAAGGCATTTCCGCTTGGCTTCAGCCCTGGTCTGCGCTGACCTTGGCTGGACCAGCTACACCCTTGGCAGCACCCAAAGCAACATGCACGTGCAGGGCCACTGTTTAGAAAGAACAGGGCGTTTCAAGAGGATGACAACGGAGTTAGGAAACCAGCCCAGGGGCCTGGTGCAGGTCCTGTGTGATGCCCAGGCCGCCCAGGGGATTCGTGTCCTGGGGCTGCTGGACCAACTGCCCGGCACTGAGGGGCTGAACACAGCAGGAACTCACCCTTGCAGGGTTCTGGAGGCCAGAAGTCTGACGCTAAGGTGCAGGCAGGGCCCCACGCCCCCGAAGGCCCAGGGGATGACCCTCCCTTGTCTCTTGACGCCTCTGGTGGGTCCAGCTGTCCTTGGCTTGTGGCTGCACCACTCCAGTCTCCACCTTGTCTTCACATGGACGTCTTCTCTGCGTCTTCCCTTCTTCTGTTTCTTCTAAGGACACTCGGGACTGGGAATGCGTTTCCCTAACTTCAGCGGTGAGTCGTTGCAATCATGGGATCCCTGGCTCCCTTGAGAGCCTTGACTCAGTTTGCCTCCTTGCGGCACATGCTTTTCCCCTGAGTCTGACTTCACCTCATCGTCTCTGGGAGCCTGAAACATGGGCTGCAGCTTCCAAAGACCCCACATCCTCGCTTGCTTTAACAATCCATGCACATTTTCCTTGTCCTGAAAAATCCATTTCTGCACTTCTTTTTCACAGGACAGATGGAGGGGAGTGAGAATTTGGTGATGTGCTCTTCCCCAAGAGACTTCAAACTAAGAAGTTTCTAGAAAGCAACCACCACATTTCGACGGTGGGACGTAGCTAATAAGCATATCGACTGAGGAGGTTTAATTAATTAATTAATATGTTCATTGGTGATCGTTGTGTTACAATTGTTTCATTTCCCCCCATTGCCCTCCACTGTCCCTGTCCCCTCCCCCACCGTCAGCCCCCACCTCGCTGTCCATGTCCACTGGTCCTTCACATCAGTCCCTCATCTGAACCCCACCCCTTCTCTCTACCCCCTTCCTCCCCACCCCCCTGTTCACTGACATTCTCCTTTTTCCTCGGTGTTTTCCTCTTTATCTTGAGCGGCAGAGCTGGGATGTCCAAAGAAAGTGCCAATGCCACTGAGCGTCAGGGAGTCTTTTGTCAGTGGGGGTGCCTGGGTGGCCGCATGAGAACGGCAAATGGCAGCACCGTCACGCCATCATCCTGAGACTTTTCCTGGCTTTTGTCATTTTCCATGGGGCTCCGTGCGGTGCCCCCCTCCCCCACCAAAGGCACTTAAATCCTCCAAGTTAACGCTTTTAACAACTGCGCTCCGCTGCCTAATGGCTCTCTGCAATGAACCCGTATTAAAAAGGAATACATTTTCCATACTGAAAGGAATATAAAGTAAGTTCCATAAAAGTACAGCACACTTACATTTAGAGTATGTAGCATTAAATATATTAAAAGCACATTGTGTCATAGCATGTATATTGGATGCCATGGGAAAAGCCGGCGTCGCCATTTATTTTAAGTACATGAGAACTGCATTTAATAAAATGTTTAACATATAATTTAGGACGGCAACAATTTATTAATAATGATGACGAAAGGCTGGGGAAGGGGTGATGCGCGGAAGAACGGTTCGTCACGCGAAAAGACGTCCTCGTGCGGAAGATCAGGGCAATCCTCAGAAAGGCCCCCATTTGGCCCTTCTGCTGGTTTCATGATCCTGAGAGCGCCACACGCGTGAAGTGAACGTCCTCCCCGTAACTGAGGTTCTTGGGAGCCCTGCCACGGTGGCGTCTTACGCTGGCTGTCAACCGGTCGCGTCCTCCGCGGGGGTCTCGTCCCTCCCCTCCTGACTCGACTGACCGTCAGCGTGGGTGGAAGGGGCGCCCGCGTTCCATGTTGCATCACGCCAGCGCCCCTGCGTCTCCTCCTCCGGGAGACGTGCTGCGTGTGGAGTATGAGTCAGGGCCTGGCGCTCACAGCCGCGGCGGGAAGGGCAGGTCTGGACTATGTCACTTGGAGCTTCGCCGCTCGTGTGTTTATTTCACTTGGACTGGTCCATATAAAACGCCATAAAAGGGTTGTGCCATCCGCTGCAGATGATCTGTCCCAGACACAGGGCAGAGTCCTGTTGCAGAGGCGGGCGCGTTCTGCGTGCTTGAGAAGAGACCAAAAAAAAAAATAAAACAACCCCAAGTGAAGGGTGAAGGCCAGCGCAAGTATGTACTCATAAACGGTTAATCCTCCCAGATGTGTCCAGGAGACTTATGTTCAACACGGAGAGAAAGCGCTCCACGGGTGTTTCCCTCCAGAACTGCCGCCGCGTCCAGTGTCCCAGCCCCGGCCAAGGTCGCCGAGGTCACCGGAGGCTGACGTGGCCTGTGGAGCCCGTCGCTGCAGCTCCTCATCAATGCCCACCCGTGCGTCCAGCAGCGTCCAGGGGTCAGACCGGACCTCGTCCCCGCGGAAGTGGAGGCGCGAAGAGGATGGGGAGGCGCAATTCTAGGGCTGGGAGCAGAACGTGGTTGGCGTCCTGTTCTCCCCCGTCACTCAGCGATGCCAGGGGCTGAGGGTACGAGGTCTGTCCCGAAAGGATTGAGCCAACGCCACTATAATCAAAACTGTTTGCGTGGCTGGTCCTTTCAAGACAGGCCTCGAGGGACAGAAATGGAAGCTCTGGTAACGGGACCTGAAAACCCAAGGTCCCCTGACGCGCAACCTGCTCTCCTTCCGGTTTGGACACTTGGGGTCTTGCCCGTGGACAGACACGCAGCTCCCTGCCCGCAGGCCAGAGTTGATGCGACATCTGCGAGGTCCTCCGTTGACACCAATGTCCCAGAACAGCCAGTTCCGGGCTGGGACATGTCCAGGGGGACACTTGCCGGCATTCGTGGCCCCTGTAGGTGCCGTGAGCAGCTCACCGGTTCTTGTCCGTCACTGAAAATGCCCAGCCAAGAGCCTGCGGCCTTAACACCAATGTGCACTGGAGACCTGGTCAGTACGAGGGTTCGAGGGATCACGTACCAGGAAAAGACAGTGGAGTAGAATCCTGCCAGATGGTTCCGTCTGTGGGTCTTTCCTCAGTTCCTCAGCTACCCTCCCGTTCCGCCCGTTGCCGCAATTCCATCAATCCTACTATTGACGCACCTGCAGGACTCCTTACCCTCCCTGCTCTTGCCTATAGCTTCGTGGAATGTGGAGCGAATCTAATTTCTTGCAACGTGGGTGTTTCTGTCGTTCAGAAGATCTTATCCCAAACCTCCGAACGGAGCAGTTTTACGCCACAGCTCTACCTCCCACCTCGGACGTGCCGGGGTCAACCTGGTGGCTCGTGGAACCGGCTCCTCCCAGAGTCGGGGAGTTGGGAGAGCCGGG
Organism: Noctilio leporinus; assembly: GCA_004026585.1. NCBI lineage: Eukaryota > Metazoa > Chordata > Mammalia > Chiroptera > Noctilionidae > Noctilio > Noctilio leporinus. The sequence goes on from PVIW01000499.1 coordinate 88,597, forward strand.
CAGGGTGGGGCACGGGGCTGGCGGGGCGCCGGGGCTCTGCCGCCGTTCCTGACGGGACCTGGCAGGAGGTGGTCGTCTGGCCTGCACGTTATTCACGGTGGCAGTGAACATGGGAGCAGTGGGGTCCTCAGGTCCAGATCTAATACTGGCGCAGCCCGGAGGCATCTTGGGCCGAAGCAAGTCACGGGACACCCTGGATCCAGGGGGCCAGGCTGACTTCCATGACAGGACGTGCAATGCACGTCTCCTTCCTTTCATTGCAGGCAGGAGGCCCAGAGAGAGGCGGCTGTGGCTCAGTCCCGGGTGCACCCCCTGCGGAATGTGGGCGCTGTCTGGCCTGGGCGGCAGAGTCACTGAAGTCAGAGCAAAGCCGATGGCGAGGTCATGGAAACCATACTGGCGAGTTCTTGACAAGGTTTAAAACTCCAAGATGTGGGCCTAGGGCTCATTATGTTATTTCTTCTGCTTGGGTGTTTGGAATGTCGCACTCTAAAATATTTACATAAACACGAAATGGAGTCCTAAAGGATGTGGAATCAGTGTGGCCCCTTCTCGATGACCCCACGCGGGCGAGGGACAGCCCTGGGGTCTCTCCCTCTTCTCCTGAGGGCGCTGGGTCTGTGAGCTCATTTAATGAACCCTTAGAGCCTCCGCACAGGCCGGGTCCCTGGCCACGGCGACGTCAGGCATGACGTTTTCAACATGTGGGTTCAGCGAAGACGCGAACATTCCCTCCGCAGCAGGAAGGGGCTCCCAGTCACACAAAAAAACCAACACGTCACCCCAACAGCCACCAGAGACACGACCGTTGTTCGGAAGTGCTGGGTTACTTCCTGCCTGATTTATAATTACCCAGCCAAGTAAGGACATGGAGGCCACTTCAAAATGTGTTGCTCCTGCTTAAAGGATTTCAGTGCTTGTTTGTTTTGGATGATTGGACCTCATAAAAAGTAGTTAATTTGATGGGCTCCTTGGTTGGAAGGGTCCGGGGCCGTGACGCGGAGTCTGGAAGAAGCATTCGCCCACGCTGGACCCGGTGACCAGCTCTGCAAAAACCGTTAAAGTCCCCACAGTCGGAATGTAGAAGGAAGTGTCTCTGGATCCACTCTTTGACCTGAATGGATGGGTTTCAACTTAAACTCTGTAAAATAACTTTATCAGCCCCCTTGATAGGAAAACAGTATGTATGAGATGTGCCTAGTCCTGGCCCGTACAGTGGTATTTCCCCGGGGATTTCAGATGAAAGTAAGACTCGCAATTTCGTAGAAAATATGCCTCAAAATCACCTACTTGTGTGATGTAGCAAAGTCCAGGCTGTTTCACTTCTCTGAATCCCTTCTTTTTACACTGTTTTCATTTCTGCTTGCGTGTCCCCGTGACCGCCAGGACACTGCAGTCCCCCCTCCAGCACGGTGGCCGCAGCGCCCCAGCCCCTAACCTCCCTAAGAAGGAGGCTCCGGCCACCTGCCAGGCCAGGCGTGCCGCGTGTGTGGAAAGGTTATTTACTAACGATGCCTAAATACGGTTAAAAACACTTCTGTTCGTTTTTTATGGCTGTTACAAAAATTTGCGGCACACTTAGCTTCCTCAAGCCACACCTATTTGTCATCTTCCAGTCTTGGAGGCAGAAGTACGGGGGTGTCGCTGACTCCACTGGTGGGGTCTCACCGGCGGCTGGCCGGCCAGGGCTCCGGCCCGAGACCCAGGGGAGAATCACCACCAAGTGCCCATGGTGGGTGCTGATTTGGGTCGCCTGGGGTCCCTGCTCCTAGAAGCCGCCACATCTAACCGGTGTCCTAACCTGCGGCCCCACCTTCAAACCGGTAAAACACCCCAAAGCCACCTTACTCTCGTGCCTGTACCTGATCTCTCTCCTCTGCTCTCAACCAGAGGATGTCCCCATGTTTAAAGGCTCAAGGGATGAGCGTAGGCCCTGCTGGTCAACCCAAGACAGCTTCCCTATTTTGAGCTCTATGACCTACACCGCATTTGTGAAGTCCCAGGGCCATGCGTGGTAACGTAGACATAGGTTCTGGCAATGGGGAGTGGCTTTCGGGGGACCCACCCTGCCGGTTAAGGGCCCTCGCAGGGAGACCCCATTCCAAAGGGCGTTTCGCGTTCATGTTTTAAGAAAGAACTTTCATATGAATGGAAAGACTGGACAAACCCGATGCTGCCAAATTTGCTTATTCCTGGATGCCCCTGAGAATAGATCAGCCGGGCACCCAGGTTGGTAATGAAGAGAGGAGGGGTTAGAGGGGCTTCTTCGATCTCCAAGGGCTTTCTGATGAGCACTGGTTATGTCTCGAGTCCTGGAGACAACAGTCCTCTGAAGCCAGTGACGGAGCCGACGCACAACTGCGGTCTCACGTGAGGAGAACTTGCGGCCCCATGCGAGAGGATCCGTGCAAAGGCGGACCGGAAACCTAAACTCCATGCCGCTGAAAGAGATCCTTTTCCATCAACCCTCTCTACACAATAGCACTTACCATGCATTTTGGGTCTCGTGAATGTACAGCCAACCTCTCTGTGGCTGGAATCGATCGCTGCGCCACGCGCTATAAAGTGTGGCAGATGAATTTCACATCAGGTGTGAACGTGCATATCTCAGTCGCGTTCGAGGCGTGGAGCATGCTCATGATTTGAGCTGGAAGAGTTAAATAACCAACTCAAAATCTCCCCTCAGTGCTTGCGTTCCCACGGTGCCACACCCCCACAGGGAGCTGCCTTGCCTGGGGTCCCCCTTCCCTGGCCAGGTGGCTCCCAGCCGGCGGGCCATGGGTGCAGACACTCCAGGATCCCTTCCTGACATTGGAGGGATGTAAGTGTGCCTCCCAGCCTTTGGACCCCTCTCTAATTTTTCTGTATTAATCAAATCATTAGACATGAAATTAGACACAGTCCTTCTGAAAACAAAAACCACGTGCTCACATGGCTAAGAGAGGAAGACTCTTCCCCAAATAGTTTTCTGTGGCCGGAAGACCTTGATTAACTGGAATGAAAATCGACAAGCATCCATTCATTACACATTTCTTTGAGAACTATTTTAGAAGCTATGAAAAAGAATTGTGGTCGTCTTGCTTAGAAAAAAGAGAAAAATCTCAAGCAACCCTTTCTCAGCTCCCCCGAAGTACCCCGCGGTGGTACCCACGTGACCCCCAGGTTGTTCACAAATACTGGATGAGAAAAACACGTGGCTGTTGGTAGAACTGAGTCAAGCCTCCCAGAACAGCCTTTGTTGCTTCCCGTCAGCAGAAGAATGTGGTGGCAGTTTTATCTGAAAGAAACGTACCAGAAGCATCTGGGGAGTAGCACAGGGGCTGGGGTGGTCCTTCACGCTGAAGGTGTTTGGTTCTGTCCCAACAGCCCACTCCCCGAATGAGGGTCTTCCCTTGAAATACTATTTTATCGCGTCTTTGTTTTTCATAATTTCACCGTCTCATTCTTTTCACATTTCACTTACTCTCCCGCAAAAAGTAAATTCATCCCCTTCCAACCTGCTATGTGAAGAATAAAGGAAATAAAAATGGTCTTTCCCTCTTGGACTAGCCTGTCTATGCACAAATAAATGGTAAGCCCTGTAGATATCACAGCTTAAAAATATGTTCTTCCCTGGCTGGTGTGGCTCAGTGGATGGAGCATCAGCCTGCAAACCAAATGGTCGCCGGTTCGATTCCCAGGCCGGGCACATGCTGGGTTGGGGGGCCAGGTCCCCAGCTGGGGACATGCGAGAGGCAAGCAGTTGATCTCACACAGGGATGTTTCTCTTCCTCTCTTTGTCCCTCCCTTCCCCTCTCTCTAAGCATAAAAAACATCTTTAAATAAATAAATAAATGCAGCAGAAATATGGTCTCATCTCCTTCTACGTCCAGGGAAGCTGATTTCCTTCTTTGCCTTCCCGCCCGGGTCTTTTCCAAGGTGCGCTGTCCCCCGCGGCCTCCCCAGCACCCTGGCCCGGGCCTCCCGCTTCTCAAAGCTTCTCATTTGCATTTCAGATCTCCGGCTACTTCCGATCTAATTAGAAATCATCTCCTGGGCTCTGGGGCTTCTCCTCGGAAACGTTTCCAGGGTGAGGGGTCACCCCCGGGAGCCTAGGAAATGCCAGTTATGATAAGAAAGGGGTTTTCTTAGGCCTTGAGAGTCGCCTTTGAGAAATGTGAGCTCAGGCGCCTCGCTAGGTGATGAAGATGACAGGCGGGACGTGGGCCACCCTTACGTGGTTTAGACTCTTGTCCCAAATGGCCAGGCGATCCCGCCCCCCGCCCCCGACCCCCCCCGGATGGGCCGGGCCGATGGCAGGACCCGAGGACGGCGACTTGTTGTCTGGTCTCAGAACAGCCCGCCAGTTCACGCGAGTTACCGTGTCGCCAGTAATGAGTCCCTGGGTGCGGCGGGACACAGGGACAGCAGCTAATGAGGCAGAACAGCGTGTGTGATGAAACCATGACATTTTTTTGAAGTCAGCAATCTGAGGGGGAGATCAATAAGTGTTTTCCAGGGTTAATTTCCTGGTCACCATCACCCACACGCTATTAGAACCAGAGATGAGAGCAGGCGTGCGGGCGTGGGGCGCCGTCGGGATAAGTGTCAGGGGCGTCGGAGGGTTATTTCCATAATCGGGACCGTGGAGTGCTCATCCTGACCCGTCACCTTCGGGGACCCCGATGCTCTCCGCTCAGTTAGCCTCACCCAGCCTGGGCCATCTGAGTCCCCGCTCCCGGGCCCAACATGCCTCCCTCCTTGACCATGTCTGGAAGGCAAACGCTTTAACCTACCTGCATGTATGTAGGTTTCAGGGTTGAGTGACTTCTATTTCTAGATGTTTGGGGAAATGGTAACCAGGAGACTCATTTCTGTCTATAATAGATATTGTATTTTATTGTAGGGCTGAACTGTGTGTAAATCAGCTAAAATTGAGAACATCTGGGCTTTCGGTCGTGCTTTTTTTCCATAAGCTCGCAATTTGAGCTGAGTCAAGTCTGTTCGCCTGTCTCCACCTCAGTTTATCTATCTGTGAAATGGGAATAATACCCCCCCTCTCCATTAGCGTGCACGCGACCGTGCTAATATGTATTGAACCCTCATTACCAAAGATGAATGCTTTGCTTGCTGCCAATTGAAACATGTGACAATACCAAGAGGCAGAATCTCTCATGACTACTTTCCAGGCAGGACAACGTGGGACTATGTTTAGAGTAGTTTGCATCTCTTTTCTGTAAAATTACTTGGGAAGGCCTTTATTCTTTGAGTGTTTCCTCGTAACCCTAGAGTCTTCGAGTCTATTTGTAGCGTCTTGAAAAGAAGGTCTTTAAAAGCCTTGATTACAAGTGGCTCTCCAACAACCCAGTCGTAGCACGGAGGTGACAGCTCCATGTTGCAGGAAGGTACACGGCTTAACTTTGCCCACGTTCAGGCCTGAAATGAGTCTCGTGGTCCTGGAGCCCGTGAAAGGCCAGGAAGGGAGCCAGCTTCCTTTTGTCGCCAGAGAAACAAATCTGCCGGCTGACCTTGAAAACGAAGGAAAACATCTGAAAGTTTAAAAAGAGTCTCTAAGTGGCTTGAGAGCGCGTGTGTAGGGAAAGGCACTGGGAACGGGAGGTAATAACTGACCCACCTCCTTGTTCCTATGGAATAGTTAGCTATTCGTTGTATCTGGTGGAAATTCAACCTTGAGCTTTAAGGCCCAAGGGAAGAAGGAGGAAAAACTTAAAACTAAAAGGAGCAAACACTTCCCACCACTTCAAGACGTTGCTTATAAATCAATAGCAGTGCGGAGAATTTATGAGGAGATCTGTCAGCTATCACGACCTATGATCCTAAAAGGAGAAATTTATATATATATATATATATATATATATATATATATATATACACACACACACACACACACACAGAATTATATATATAATATAGATAATATGGAAAGAATATATACATATATCTTTCATTCAAATTAATTGAGCCAAGAAAAGAAAAGAAGAAGACGACAATGGGAGAGCAGGACAGGTGTCACAGGTCACTTGAGGTGTTTGGGGAATTAACCACTAACGGGCACAAGGCACTTGGAGAGGAAGAGTCTCAGGGTCAGGAACCAGGTGGTCACGGTTCCGTGCCGGGAAGCTTCTCTTCCAGACGCTCTTCTCCAGCTGCCGCATTCAGTCACTATACGGAACAAGGTTAAGAAATGCAAATAAAACCAGGGAAGAGGCTTCGCTCCCGTGGAACTGAACAGAGCTGGGCTGGGCCAAGGTCATTCCATGCAGCACCGGCTCAGGCCGAAGACCAGCACGGAGCGGGCGGGCAGTCGGCCGGAAATCGGGGCGAGGGGAAGGGTGGGTGCGCTGAGTGAGGCCCTGCTTCTGCCGGCAGTCCCCGCCAGGGAGGCAGGCTGTAAACAAGAAGGAAGTGTTTGGGAAAGCATTTGTCCTGAATTCCTCGGGATTGAGGGCTTATCTGAGGGATAAACACTCAGGAGGCCGGGCAGTGAGGCTGATAAGACGCCAGCCCTGCCCTGCCTGGGTCCTGGGGTCCCTTCCCTGGGGCCTCCGGCCGTTTGCGCCCTGGCGGCTTCTCCAGACCCCTCTAAACATTCCTGAGTTACCGCACCCCCGAAGGACGGTCCTCAGGGGTCCCCTCTCCTTTCCTGAGGATGGTAGCAGGCCTCGTGGCTGATGGAATGAGGAAGGGACCCAGGCTCTTTCATGGGCGCCCGGAGCTGCCGGGGAAGATCTCAGGGGGGCCAGACTCCAAACGACCCACCTGAAACCAGAGACGGGGAAGGGTGGCGTGGAGTTAGCCAGGCTCCCGGGGCCTCTCCCCGCGACCGGGGTCCCCCTCATCTCCGTCACAGCCGTGCGACCTCATCAGCGGTCCGTGGGGTGAGTGGGGAACCTGGGGCCGGGCCCGGACTCCTTCTGGAACATCTTCAGGCCTTGTTTGCAAAATAGGGATCAAGTCCACTCACTCATTCAATTAAAAATCATTCCTTGGCATTTATATGCTTCAGCCCCCCGTTCTCAATGCTCCACTTAGTTCATGCCAGGAAAACAGCAGCCAACAGAAAACACACACACATACCTGCTTCCCACAGTTCACTTGCTGGCTGAAGAAAAGCGACTATAAATTTAATGCATTAAATGAACCCCTCCCAGGTGTTCCGGGTTGAACGGTGTCCCAGAGGAGATTGACAAGTTGGGGTCCTAGCCCCCAGAACCTCCAACGGTCACCTGATTTGGAAATAGAGCCTCTGTGGAGATTATCCAGATAAAATGAGATCTATGTGCAGTTTCGTCCCATCGGATGGGGGTCTTTACTGAAGGGCCTTGGACAGAGGCCCCAGGCACCCCGGGAAGCCTGTTTAAATGCACAGCGAACTATGTCACCCTCTCTTGAGGCTGCTACAGACCCCCAGAAGCCATTAGAAGGCACTTAGCATATTCTGTGTTGATAGGCAGTCTTTCCACCACCAGGCAGGGCGGTGCAGGCCTCATTCCACTGATGCTCCAGACAGGCAGGGTTGCCGCTTTCACCTCCTGCTGCCCAAGGCTGACAGGATTCCATACAGAGTTTAGATCCCAGCCTGGACGCTTGACTTCTGCTCCACCGCCCCACACTTCCCTCTGAAAATAGCATCATAAAAAGTGCCCTGAATTTGGGAGTCCGATTTTCCTTATGACACTCAGCCCATCTCCTACCCACTCCCTGTCCCAGTGTGTGAGTCCGTATAATGGGGACAATAATACTTGTCACCTAGCTGGTCACAGAAACAGTAAGCACGTTCGTCTTTCGTGTGACCAGACGTTTAGAAATAGCTGCCCTCTAAGCTCAAGATTTAGGGTAAGCTCGAAGACATTCCCATATTCGTCGGCCAAGGGGAGAAATGCGTCTGTTTTCGCGGAACGATGGGGAAGCTGTAGAACGTCTACATCTTCCGAATCAGCACAGGACCGGTTGTTTAATGACAGTGTGTGGGTATCACGAAATGGCGTAGTTTCCGTGCATCCAAACCTCTCTCCAAACTTCCGGTTGTAAACAAGGGGCTGAACGTTGTTTGTTGTTTGTTGAACGTGATGCACCGGGGCAGCGCGTTTGTAATGAAAGGAGATAAAGGAAGAACCGGGGGGGAATTTCCCAAGTTAGATCCTTTCCCCTGTGGTTTTGTTCCAAGGCCCGCGGACCAGGCTGGTTTCCCCTCCAGGCTGCGCTGGGCCCCCAGCCCTTGGGAGATGTCCCGAGAGTTGATGGAGTCCATCGTGGGGTGTTTGCTTCTGCTGTTTGAAATCAAACATTGGATCTTTATCTGCAGTGACAGGTTTAATGCCCTTCTTCTCTGACGGATTTGCAGCTGGAGAGCAGAGCAAACACGGGCCGCCACGTGGTTACGGGGAGAACTGATCTGAGCAGGACCACGTTGGCAGCTCAGTCTCCAGGCAACAGCGGAGCCCTGTCGTGCTTTTCCATGGTCCAAAATCTCTTCCCTTCTGAAGGTGATTTTAGTTTTGGGAAAAGCCAGACATCTCAGGGCCCCAAGTCCTGGCTGTAGGGGAGCTGAATTACCTGGGTGATTTGATGTTTCGCCAGAAACTCTGTAAGAGCCGTGATGCGTGAGCAGGTGTGTTGTCATGATGAAGCTGCCATCACCAGCGGCCCACGGCTGCGGCCTTCTGAGTCACCTCAATGGTTTCTGCTGAGGAATGCTCAAGCTTAATGCAAAATCTGATGGAAATTTGTCACTCTACTCGCTCAGCCATTTTGAATATGACGGCCACACAGTACACATGCTCACTCAACAGCGTCTGCCTCCACCTCTGGCTAGTACAGCGAAGTCCTCATTGTTCATGCATGTGCGTTCCAGTCCACTGGCCATGGCTGCCTGGCTACACCGAAGTCATGCAAACCGTTCTCGGTATCTGAACAATGGCTGGACTTTTCCCGGAGGACCTTGTATGTACCTTCAAACAACAGAAAAGGCAATCACTATCCTTGAAGAGGTCAAATGAGCAGGAATTTACAATTTCTAGTACTGCTGTGAGGTGTTACTGAAGTTTCCTATTTTGCACGGACCAGCTTTGCAACGTCAAAACGGGACCAGGAGTGGCAGCGGCACAGGACGCGTGGAAAGGACACCAGCTTCTGGGTAACCAAGTGGTTTTGACTTGCGGGGGTCTTCCTTGCTCCTTGGGGAGCTGCAGGAAGACTTTTGTGTTTCTGTGATCCTTTCCAGATTGTCCCCTTATCGGACGGGTCCGTGGCAACCCCAGACACCTGCCCCCTTGTCCTCTGCCCTGGAAACGCGCCTGAGGAATTAGGTGGCAGACTCAGCCGAAATGCTGTGACCTGCGAGCCCTGGGTCAGCTGTGGCACTCCGTGGTGTCACACCTCCTTCCCCTGTTCGCTCATTTTGGGAGTTCGGTAAATTACCAAGCTGTTCCCTGTCAACTGAGTCACCTCCCAATTGGCACGAGGGCACCAATAAATATTCTTGTACGTGGAGGGAGGTACTGCAGTTGCGTCAACCAGTAAGAGTCACGTGCACGTTTTAACTATTCCGTCTTTGTTTCTTTTTCACCCCTGCTTACGTCTGTGTCGTGGTGGAGATCATGGTTGAAGCACTAACATGCCTTCTCATTTCTACACCATGAAAGGGCCCTACATGCGAACCTCAGACAGGTGAGAAGATTTACAGTGTTCTCTGCTCGTTCACGCCCCCCACCTGGCTGACACGTGTGTGTTTAAGGCTCGGGTGACCCTCCCCCCACCCCCCACACGCATACGCACAAAACTGAGGAGACAGGAAGAAACCAGTTCATGGAAGTTGCTACCTCTGATCAGCGTCCTGGTACTTCAGCCAAGTTTGTAATTCTAATAATTTCCTCCCTTTGGCTGTCCCGCACTGGCCAGGAAGAGAAACAAGGGTGAAGGTGGATAGTTTCTGTTTTCTGTATTGTGGTAAACGCTGCATGACACAGCCCCCGGAGCCCCCCAGCCACTAATTTCCACCTCTGTGGCTCCGACCCCCCACCCACCTCGCGCGAGTGCCCTCACCGGTACCTGTCCTGGGCCTGCCTACCTCCACTCATCATAAGATCCTCAAGGTTCGTCTAGGTTGTGAAAGTCATTTTATTTATTTTTTTATTAGGAAGGAGAAATGAAAGAAGTGTAACCAAGAGTCCTGGGGAATTACATGTTCTTTTATAAACATTTACGTCCAAGTCCCTTGTCCCACATCGCTGCCTGGGGGAACGCGGAGGCTGGAGCTCCCGCACTGGGGACTCCAGGGGTCAACCCTCTTCCCAGGAGGTGCAGGGACAGTTTCCCTGGACCACTCGCCCTCTGTCTGAGCAAATTTCTGGTGCCGGTGAGACTCCACTTCTTAGCATGTCAGATGCTGTCTTCTCTACACCAAATGCCTTTCTTGGAACTTTTAATTTTATTAATTTCTTGCTGTATTACAGTTGTTTCATTTCCCCCATGCGCTCCCCTGCCCCACCCCCTCCCCTCCCCTGCACTGAATGCTCCTTGTGCATGTCCAGGGCCATCACGCCAGCTCCCTGACTAAACTGTCCCCTTCCCTTCCCCTCTCCCCTCTGGTCATTGTCATTCTGCTCCTTGTTTCCATGTCTCTCGTCCCATTGTTTGTCAGTTTGTTTTGTTCCTCGGTGTCCTGTATTAGGAGATCATATGGTATTTGTCTGTCATCACTTGGCTTAGTTCCCTAAGCATGATGCTCTCCTGTTCCATCCATGTGTCGCAAAAGGCAGAAGTGCCTTCTTTCCTTCTGCTGCGTAGTATCCACGGTGTAAATGCACCCGTTTTTCGATCCATTCACCCACCAATGGGCAGTGAGTCTGTTTCCGGCACCTTGTGAAGAGTGCTGCCATGAACATTGGGGTGCCTAGGTTCTTCCGAACGGGTGTTTCAGGGTTCTTTGAATTTTTGGTACACGTACTTCACTGCTCTATGTTGACAAGGGGTGCTCAGCCCTGGGTGGAGAGAGGATGGACCGGAACGCCGCTGGTTCTGAGCTGTTTCCCGGGCCCTGGACCGTCTCTGCCCCGTGTGTGTGTGCTGCGCAGGGAACGTGGCCGGTCAGAAGGGAACGAAGCGTGTCACAGGCCGTGATGGGAGAAATCACAGTCGGAAAGCGCCTGTCCCGGCCGCACTGGCTGTTTGTCTTCCTCTTGACATCCCCCGTCTCTGCTTTCCATGATTCTTGCTAATTCTTTGCATTAAGCCTGATACAAGCCTTGCTCTTGCAACTCTTCCTGGTACGGATTCCTCTGAGTGAAAACATTCCTTTCCCCTGTCCCCTGGAGATCGACACAGAAGTCACCCAGTCATTCCCTGCCGGGTGCTGGTTCAGAGCCTCCTTCCCCCACCTCAGTTCCCCTCCGCCCAGCCACCGCCAGCCACGGCAAGGCCTCAGGAACCTCGTGGTCCCCACCCTCCTCTTCAGGACGTCCGAGAGCCAGCAGGGGACCTGGGTGAGCCCGTTTCACTGTAGGTTCCTCGAAGCAGAGGCTGTGATGGGCGTCAGCTGGCTGGTGTGCCCAGGGGCAGGGGTGGGGTCCTAGGGAAGGGGGGGCATCGCTGGCCCAAGACTCACATTTGATGCCGGCCGGAGGGTCACGTGGGACCTCCAACCACCCTTGAGTTCTCCGCCTTCACGCAGCTTTGGGCCCAACCAGAGGAAGGTGGGTGCTGCGGGGAAGGGAGGTGGGAGAACTGGGGGGCTGGCCGGGCCTCGGGAACGCGCTGTCCACTGGCCCTGGTCCTCGGCGTGCGGGGGACAGGGGTGGCCACCCGTGGGCTTCAAGCTACTCCTTTTCCTCAGCAGTGAGGGTTTCAGTCGTGATCTATGGATGATGCTGACAGTAGATTTTCTGCCAGCAATAAAGATGGCCTGATTCACGGAATAATTACTGTATGCAAATGAGTGTGGTCTGCCTTTGCCCTTTTATGGATGACTCCGCTCTGCCTTTCATCAGGGCTGCGGGGTTCCCCGGGGAGGGGAAGGATTTAAAGAGACAGGAGCCCCGAACTTGGCGGGGAACTTCCTAAATCCACGTGAGCGTCCTCAACGCAGGCCTCGCGGTCGGTGGGCTGCCGTTCGGGAAACTACGGAGAACCTGCCTTCCTTTCTGCCCTCCCAGGTCACGGATGATTTGCTGCCTGGAAAAGCAGGGCCTCGGGGGCAGAGATATTTCATATGCGGTTCAGCAGAGCTGGTGGGCTTCCTGCCCCCCACGCGGGAGGCGTGCGCCCCACATCCTCGAGGGAAGGGGCACGCAGGGAGCCCACCTGCTTCTGATGAAATGGCGGCAGACGGGGTTTGAAACACCAAGTGCATTTTTGCTTGGCAGTGAAACAGGGAGACGCACGGCAAAAGGTGGAAGTGAAAACAGGCAGCAGAAACCTCGGCTTTCCCAGGCTGGGCCTGGATTCTCTGGGTGGAGCGGCAGCTCCGCGTGTCTGTGGTCACTTACACTCAGGGGTGCGCCCTGCCCAGTGGGGTACGTGGTCAGGGCCTGACCCTGGCGCGGGCGCAGCGGCCTTGCGCAGGGCCCTGCGGGCATGGCGGGCATGGCCGGATCCCGGGCCCTCCCGGTCTGGAGAGGTGGGAGGAGGCGCGTGCTGTGTGCGCTGCGGGCAGAGCGCAGGCTGTCAGGGGCCGTCCTGTCACTCACGCTGCGACCACGTGTTGATGTCAGTAATCCTGCGCACTCTCCCCGGCTGCCACTCACAGCACAAAGGAAGACAGCAGCGGTTCCGTGCACACCAGCCACACCCCATGGCGGCTGTCACAACCTCTCCCAGGTGAGGCTGGCGGAGGGGACGGAGCCCGGAGCTGCTCCCCGGAAATTCCTGCTGGGCCTCCCCGTGGCTTCAGGTCTCCTCCAGCTCCGCTGCGGGTCCCAGGGTCCACAGACCAGGGGCACCATGTCATCGTGCTCAGTGGCTGGGGTGACGCGAGGTGACAGTGCCCAGGTTCCCAGTGCACAATGCTGTAGCCTGTCATCTGCGTATTTTAAACACTATGCCCGTCAACCCCGTGATCCTGGCACCTTTTTGTAGGAAAAGAGAATTTTCTTCCCCCCGTAAACGGAAGCAATGAATCACACCCTTTGCCAGGAATTTCATGTCTCTCCTCCCTTCTTTCTCAAATACCTACGATGATGCAGCCTGAAAGACACAAAGCGGCCTCAGTGTTTAACCACCACCTGGATAAGGCACCTGAGCGCTGTGTGGTCACGGCGAGGGAGAGCCGTTCTGGTCAGCAGCCCTCCATCTGAGAAGGGTGCTGGAGAACGGTTCGTGCAGTCGGAAAATCTGTCAATAACGTGTTGCTACGTTCACGTCCCCGAGGTTTGCCCCGAAAGAAAAGGCATGATGACCTGTTATTTGGTGAGAGTCCAGAGGAGTCAAGCCGCAGACCCTCCTGTGGTCAGAGTTCAACGCCAATCGACACCTTGAACTTGGCCTGGTTAAAACGTGTGTCCCTAAAGCACGCAGAGCGCTCGCAGGAACATGGGCGAGGAGCGCCGGCCCCCAGCTTTCCACACGTGTCCCTCACTGCCTGCGCGTGTCCCTCACTGGCTGCACGTGTCCCTCACTGGCTGCACGTGTCCCTCACTGTCTGCGCGTGTCCCTCACTGCCTACGCGTGTCCCTCACTGCCTACGCGTGTCCCTCACTGGCTGCGCGTGTCCCTCACTGCCTACGCGTGTCCCTCACTGGCTGTGCGTGTCCCTCACTGGCTGCGCGTGTCCCTCATTGGCTGCACGTGTCCCTCACTGCCTACACGTGTCCCTCACTGGCTGCGCGTGTCCCTCACTGGCTGCGCGTGTGCACAAGAGCCGCGACACGGGGGATGGGCGTCACCTGCATGGAAGCCTTTCCGAGTCAACATGTGATGCTCACGTTCTTCTCAACATGCGTGCCCTGGTGCAGGGGGGGCTGGCCACAGAGGAGCAGCAGCCCCGGGGGACATGGGAACATGGGAACATGACGTGTACAAGCATTGGCCCACGTTACCGCAGAACTTTAAGAACAGGTTTAAGAACAGAGACGCCGCCTCACTTCTCTTCTGTCCGGGAGCCCAGGGTTAGCCAGACAGCAGGAGCCGTGGAGGAGGCAGCCCCGCCACACGCCTCCCCGTGGTGCTCCTTGCGTGCCCACCTGAACAACCACTTCAGGGCTTTTCTCCTTGCCCGGATGAGGCAGGTAGATAGCACCCAACGCGACAAGCCGAGGGGGACGCCAGCGACCAGCTGTCTCTTCGCTGCTGACGATGCATAGGCGGCGGGCCCCTCCCTACACCTCCCCCTCAGACGCGCTTTTACGGCAGGTGAGGGTCCTTCGGGGGCAAAGTGGCCGCTTCCCGGCCCTGCAAAACGTCACACCGTGTGGATGGCACCTCCTTCGGCTCGTTTACAAGAGTCCCTAGTTGATTTTTTCCACCTGAGGGTCTGGCATCTTCCCTTTTCCTCGAAGACGCCACCACTGCATCTTCTTCTAATTCTAGGCCGTCTGCCTAAAATAGTCCATGAAGGTCGGACGGGAAGCCCGTTGATATGGGGGGGTGGGGAGGCATCTGAAAGGGACGCCTCTGGGAAAGGTTCAAGTTCTCTGCCTCCGACCGGATGGGGGGGCCAGGCAGCGCGTTTTAGGGGCTCCGGGGACATGATGGGCTTCCTGATAAAGCACTGAGCCAGGCATTAAATCCGTTTTACCCGACATTTACACCCAACCTGCTCATTCTTACGTTTATTAAAATTGACCACAGAGCAATTCATCCGGCCCAAGCACGCGGGCCCGTGAGCCACGAGCTGGGTAAACTGAGGCCCCAGGGTTCAGCTTCGAGAAAGCGGAAGGGGGGTGTTGGCTCTAGCCCTACGTTCCCAGGGCTCGGGCCGCGGGGGGCCTTCTGCCCGGGTGGCGCAGGGTTTGGTTTGGGTTCGCTTGCTGGTTTTTAATAGCAGCTGAGGGCGGAGGGGCTGCTGTTTGCAGCGGAGACTTCAGGCAAACTGCCAACCGTTTTCTTCACAAAGCGAAACTGGTCAAAGCCAAGAAAGAGCCTGCTGATTCTGCTTTGGGTATGCGAAGACTTCTTTTTCACGGCTTCACAGCTCATCCTGCTTGATCCTTTGTCTGAAACCTTCGGATCCATGTTTTCAAAGTTTCAGACCCTTAGGTTTGGTCACGACCATCCCAGCCTGCTCATGGTGTAACTGAAACAACCCCAGAAAGAAGGGTAAGATCCAGGACAACTTGGTAAGATCCAGGGAAGTTTAAGTTCTGGGACAGGACCCAGGGTGCCCCCTTTCCACCCCCCGGTACAGTCTGACCCACTGTCTGCCGCCAGGGGAGCCCTCCTGGCCCTGAGGGAGACTCCACAGTCCTCCACGTGGTCACAGCATTGCAAACCAACAAACAAACAAAGACGCACCCCTGGGGGGCAGTGACAGCCCCTCAGGACCCCCCACCCAGCTTCAGGGCACCCGACGGGAAGATGGGGTGTCTCATCACGCGTCAAAAGTAAAATCCAGGTGGAGTGGAAACTGCCTTCGGAAAAAAGGAAAAGAAGTCAAACGTAAAACCAGTCCTGGCCTGAACGTCAGGGCAGTTCAACCTGGACACTTGCCCGAAGGTGGGAGCAGTTGCTGATGGTGAGGGGGACGTTGGAGGAGAGAAGCGGGAACGGAGCGGAAATGCACTTGACCCCCACTTTCCAGAGCCCCGTTGAACACATTGCTTCCTTTGTGACGCCACGGTGCCCCCGTTATTTACGGGGGGATGTGAACGCTCCCATTCACGGGGCTTTTTACTCAATAGGTGACGAACAAAATGCTTCTGTGGGGATGCAGGAGAAATGAAACTAACATGTTGGTGCAGAAATCACGTGACACTCGCCCGCCGACTGTGACTCGCCACACGAAAAGCTCTGACCGAAGGACGCTCTGTTGAAAGGACTGTTGCGCGTTCCACCGTCTGGAAACACACCCTCTGTTGGGTTGTTTTCACCCGTGGCGCCCCTTAACTTTGCATTTCCCTTTGGCCCCCAAGCCTTGGCTCCTTGGGTTTGCGTCTCAGCATCCGACATGCACACACATGTACGCACACACGCACACACACGTGGTAACCTCATCCCAGCTCTTCCCACAGCGGCTGCCCCAGCCCGTCCCCACCAGCGCTGGTGCCTGTCCCGGCGGCCCATCACTTGCCTGGTAATTAAACCCTGACTGATTTATTGACTGACAGCCAACAAATCCCAACCCGGCTTTTACGATACACATACTTCCTGGCTGCGTTCACCCCAACAGCCCCCCAGCCGGAGGGGAGGGAGGGGGGCGCCGGCTGGGGCTGGAGAGGCCAGTGATACCAAAGCAAACACGGAAACCAGGACTGCTTGGCAAAGGGAGGCATCTTGTGGAAAACACAACCCGAGGAAACAACATGGAACGTGCGGTGCCCCATCTCCGAGAGCCTCGCGGTCTGGGGACGGCTGTCAGGCTCCTCGGACCCGCCGCAAGTCCGCAAGGTCCGGAGGGGAAACCAGGACGTGCTCCGATGCTACCCCAGGGGAAGCGGCTTTATGAAAAGTCACGGCTGCGATGGCATGACAGGTGCCAATATCCGCGCCCCGACAGATGTGTTGGTTTGTGACACCATCTCCTTGTAGGGGGTCCCTAGATGGGGCCCCGCCACCGCCCTGTGTCTCCTGCAGCCGGTAGCAGCACAGGCCCCACATCTGTCGCCGGCTGCACGGCCGGCCCTGGTAGGTGGCGTCCCCACGCGGAGACTTGGTAAAAGACAGGCCATTGCTTTTATTTGGAGTGTTTCCAGCCCAAGCAGAGCGTGTGGGGAGGTCAGGTAAAACCCGTGTGGCGGGCCGTCCCCAGGTCAGCGTGGCTGCGTCCTTCCTCGAACACACGCCCCCACGCACACGCACGCAGACACGCACGCTGACCTGTCCCTGATGGGTGTGAGTTGAGTGACATTTAACCCCTGACAAATAGCCGCGACAGCCCAAGGCGCTACTCCGCCATCAAGTACGGCAGCATTTCAACGTGAAGGATGAACCCTGCTCCGTTTCCCCCTAAATCTTTCTTCCCTTCCTTGTTTTGCTTCCTATTTTCTTGCATTCCCCTTCTGTTTCGTTGCAGGTGGGCTTCCTCCTCGCAGCCGTGGATATAAAATACTCCTGATTGGCTGTATTTATGGGGACTCTCCATCCTCGCGCGGGTTTCAGGCACAAAGAAAAATGGTCTCTCCGGCCGTGGCCGGGCTGAGCAGCAGCTGGAGCTCCGGCAGCCTCCCCCACCGCCTCTGATGGAAAATTATTACAGATAAAAGGAGCCCGTCAAGGAAACAGCCAGCGGATGCTTCCCCCTTACAGGAAGCTGGAGCTGACACACAGGCCAGGTGGTGACACGGGAAGGATCCTGCCAGGCACCAGGACGAGTGTGACCCTGGCGGCTTTGCCTCCCCTGCTGGGGGAGGACAGGAGGGTGGACAGTTTTGAAAGGCTGAATGACACAGCCCATCGCGGCGATTAGAATTCATCAGCATGAATATTGCTGTCAGGTGACCTGCTGGGCTTCCAGCCTCTTAGCTGCTTACTCTGGGGGAGGCAGGTCCAGGTGAAACCTCACCGTCAACAGGCGTGGATTTCAGCACCTCCTCCCGGCGCCCCTGGGCCCTGGCTCACATCCCCAGACCAGGAGCAGCATCGGCCACGCTACCCAGGGCAGGCAGCCGACCTGGACCAGCAGGACGCACAGTAGGTCAGCTCTGGGTTGTGGCCAGCAGAGGTTGTGGAAAGGCTGGTGCCCCCTGGCCTGTCCCTCTGCCTAGGTCTCTCTGGGCACCCTCGCAAACCACAAAACAATAAAAAAAAACATAACAAAATGTCCACCTTCCTGTCCTAACCTGCGAATGGCGGATGGGCTCTGGGTGGAGAATGGTCTCCTGAGGTCCCGCGTCTGGGACGCAAGGCTGACGGTCACCAGCTTTCTGCCTGGAGGCAGGTGCCCTGGGGCAAATCCACCGGCACCAGCCCTTGGCCCCAGAGCACCTGCGGGCCTACCAAGCTCCACGTGAAGCGCTGGCAGCCCGGACATCCAACGCGGGCCTCCGGCTTCCGAGAGATCACAGATATTTTTAAACGGATAACAGGATCTCTGACATTGTTTTCCTTCATAATGACGTCTGTTTACATATCACTTCTGCTGAACCTATTAATTAACGTCTCAATATTTATTCTGCGGTGGACTGTTGGTTTTCATGCCTCCTATCATTCTTGTGGAATCGAGATGAATCTATTCCGCGCTCTGAGTTTCGCGGTCACCCCGTCCTGTCTACCGGGCAGTCTCGCTGTTTGGTGAGGAGGTTTGCGGTCAGTCCATGAAACGTGGGACCCGCTCTTTCCTTCTGACTTTGGAACCTTTTCCGTTCCTTGTTGTTTGGTGGCTGAGATGGTGGAGGCAAAACACCAGGGCCGTGGGCTCCCCCATCGGTTTCCGGGGACCCGCAAGGCTCCCGCGTGTGGACACAGACTGCCTGTCCTGAGCCAGGGGGGCATTGATCACACTCGCTGTCCACCCATGGGGCACGTATTGAAATTACGCTGGGGCCATGTCCATGGTTTCATTCACTGTTCAGATACGTCCTTCCCTTTTTCAACAAATGCTGATTAAACACCTGAGGCCATGCGGATACAAACAGGGTTGCCCTGTGCATCTTCAAGTGACAGGGGCTCAGGGCTGCTGGCTGTGACCTCCACCAGGGGGACAAACGGCTGGGATTATCGATGGTGGTGTTGCTGCCTGTTCCCCCTGACTCCACAGCCTTTGCTAAGGAGGTTCCGTGTTGCGTTTTGGTTCAAGAAGAAAGGACTTGCGTAGGTCAGTTTCTAGGATGATTTCATTTCCCTGCTCCGAAGCGCTGGTGATGCAGGAAAGAAATCTAAGTTCCTGCCCCTGGACTTCAAGGCCCTTCCTGGCCAGTCCCTAACCTCTCATCTGCCTCCTGTCCCTCTCGCTCTGGCGACAGAAACTTGCAATGTTCTTCGCATGCGTGGATTTTCATGTTTCTGTATCTTTGTTTGAACGCTTGTGTCTGCGCTCACGCTGTGCTGGATTGGTAAAAACTACTATATTTGAGGAGCCATCTTGACTTCCTCCTCCCACCCTCTTCTGTGCACTGCCCTCTGCCCAGCATGTCCCCGACCAGACCAGAAGCATCGTGTATTCATCACTTTTGTACGTAAAGGATGTCCTCCTGGATGCTCTGCGCGGTTCCGTGACTAGTTATTCCCAAGTATGCGCAGACCCGACCCTTTGATGGACTTTCCAGGCAAAATTTTCATAGTTTAAGAACAGCTTCTCACTGAACCAATAGCTGGTGGAACCCTAGTGATTCTTGACAAATCTTGACAAATTCTTGAGACTTTTTCCTTTGGAGAGGAAAATTCATTCTTGCACGAAGACGTCCATGTTTCTTAGAAGAAAAGCTCTGAGCTTTTTCTCCTAAGAACATTGAGAACTTTATTCATATCTTTTTGGGAGCATTATCTTCTATGTAGTAATACAGTAATTTGAATACTTAATGTACTCCCACCACTGGATTTAAAATATCTGAAAGGCAGGTGACGGTTCATTTATATCCCTCATGTTATAGCACCAAAGAGGAGTGCTTATCACTTAGTAGGGGCACAGGAGATTCTAATAGAAGGGTGAGGTCAGTGAATTAATATAGTGTGTAGTCACTTACTACTTTAATTTTAATCAGTCTGAAAATTGACTTTTCACAGAAGGAAGGGAGAGAAACATCACTGTATGGTTGCCTTTCACCTGCCTCCAGCTACGGACCTGGCTGGAGACCTGGCTTGCAACCTGGTTCTGTGCCCTGGCTGGGAATCGAACCAGCAACACTTGTGTTCACAGGCCAGTGCTCAATCCACTGTGCCACCAGCCAGGGCTATTTATCTTTTATTCAAAGTATTTGCTTCTCCTGTCAGGGCAGAAAAGATGGACCGATAGATGAAGGTCTGTGTGGGCTCAGAACATGCCTTGAAGCACCTTTCTAGCACCCCCAACTCAACTAGTTTTTGAATTATTCCCAGGATCTTGACTTTGGTAACATTTACCCACCTGGATCACTAGGATCATTAGGATTATGAAGATTTCAGGAAACATAAAATACATCATTAAGAGGAGAAAGCGAAAGAATGGGAGAAGCAAGAGTGAAGGTAGCAGAAACAGGCCAAGGTGACATGCGCTGGCCTGCGGCCTAATTGCAGGCGAGTTGTCATGCAAGGACGTTTGTTTTCAATTGCACCGGCCAGGGTGACACGCAGGAAACGCGTGTGGATTTATGCCTGGTCCGGGCCACAAAGCCAGCGGAACTATTTGTTAGGCACTTGAGACCCTGCTAAACATCGTGACTGAAAAGGGGGTGATTAACAACTTTTCTGAGCTTTTTCCGGAAACCATTTCACTCCGATTTCAAGACGCACAGGGTAGTCCAGAATCCAAGTTCTCCTTTTCTTGCTTCTATTCGATTGCGTTTGGCTTTATTTTTAAATCACCGAAACCCACTTCCCAGTGCTGACACTGTCGGCTCCCCGGGGACTCAGAGATCCCTGACCCTCCTGGACTTGTTCGGGGGCCTGACAGTGGGCGCACCTGCACTTCTGCCGCCTCTAGAACGGATTTTCACTTCTTTTCTTATTTTTATAACCAAAGAACTTAGAGGAATAAATCCCCCTTATTGTCTCAAAACAGAGAAGCTCAATGAATACGGTCAGGACTAAAAAGAGGGAGTGGGATACAATTCTCTAAAGAGGGAAAGAAGAAGTACAGAAAGTTCCCCTCAGGCCAGGAGACCCCTGTGTGCACGGACGGGGAGGCCCGGAGTGGACGCCCCTCCGCCCAACACCTCCCGTGTGCCCCCCAGGGCGGTGGGGACAGAGGTGGGCCGGCTCTGAGCTGACAAACCCCCAATGTGGACCAGTCAGGGTGACTAAAACCAGACACAAGCCTGGGTCCTTCTGGGGGCCTCCCCAGAGCACGCCCACTCCAGGCCCAGCTCCTCCCTTGGACCCTGAAATGGGCACGGGTGACACCGCTTGTACTGGGAACTGCGTGTGTCTGAGGGTAGAGGAAGTCATGGGTGGTATGCGTGCAAGCCCGTGCGATGCTGTGTGTCTGTGTGCACGTGTGCGTGTGTCCTGTAGAAGACCTGGAGGGGTGATGAGGAGACCCCTCACTGGCAGAGAGAGGCCAGGCCTCCGAAGGCGTCCCAGGTCCGTCACACCTGCCCCAGCCTGAAGAACCTTCGCTTTGGCGAGGGATAGGGGGTCATTCAGGATTTTTTCCTCAGGGAAATTCTTGGGGGGCCTGTGGGAAGAGCCACCCTCTGCCCAACACATTTCCTACATTATGTTCCTCGAGGTGCCCCGGACCCGTGGTCGCGCCCGGGAAGTCCCCTGGTGCTGCGTGCAGTGAGGTGCACAGCCAGACAAAGGGAGGCTGTCCCGTGTGGGGCGGCCTGAGAGGGCGTTGGACTAACGTCCTCCTGGAAGCGGTACTGCTGGCTGGGAGATGTGCCCCACAACCCCTGTCACTGCGCGCGGAGTGGCTGAGGGGCGGCAGGTGGCGACCCGTGGCAGAGACAGCGGTGGGCTCAGGGGGAGAGAAGTCGGGAGCTGACAGACACCTGCTCCGGGGTAGGGGCTGATAAGGCAGGAAGCTGGGGGGCCGGGTGGCTGCCCTATTGGCGTGTCATCTGTCTCCTTCCACTGGGCTGTCAGCTCCTGGGGACAGGTGCTACGGTGTGTCTCCCACCTTACCTGGTGCCTCGCCCATAGTTCGTAGCTCCGAGTGGACATTCCGTGTCACGGCCGAACCGTGGATTTAGTTGAATGGAACAACTTAGGTCTACTTCCAGGGTGCTAAGACTCCGGAGCACAAGACAGTGCCCATTTCTGGATAAATATCTACCACTCGTGCTGCGTAAAATGACATCAACGTCGCGTTTTCTCTTCCTTTCTTCCCCGTTCCCCTCCCTGCAGGTCTTTAAAAAATGCCTGTTTACCGATCTATATCTGTATCCAAATCTGCACCTTTATAGATACACACACTCATTATATTTTAAGGGTCTAATTCAGGCCATCTGCTCTTTCATAAAAAGTGATAGCTTTTAGATTCCTTTAATGTTTCTACTTATAAAAGATCATAGGTCTGTATAATAATTAGTTTTTCCCTACTAATTGGTGACAGCTTGAATCTCCTTTTATCTGAGCATCAAAATGTTTTAAATATTAACTAAGCTTCTCAACCCCTCGGTGTGATGTGTGGCGTGTACCCACGGCGGAGACGGGGCGGCGGGTCAGCCGAGCAGAGGGGGTTCGGGGCCCCGCGCGGATCTCAGGCCCGTCACCGACAGCAGCTCGGGCGGGTCACCGCCGCCTGGCCCCGAAGCCATCTGAAAGTGGCTGTCTCCCGGCGCCCGCGTGGGGCTGCCCGCACAACCTGGACTGCCGCACAGCGTCGCAGACCCCCTGTCTGACTTCTGACACTCAGCTCAACGACGTGGGAGGCACGTGCTGACCCGGTTGGTGGGAGCGGGGAAGGGTGCGCGTCACGTGGGTGGGCGGGCAGCCCGGCTGGAGCGTCCTGGACAGGGGCTCACACGTGTGCTTCATGCAAACGTTAGAGGGGCCACGTCAGCATCATGTCGGGGAAGCATCAACTACTACAGGTGTGTCTGTGTTCACAGGCGTTAGTATTTTTATAACAAAGTGCACCAATTGGCTTGTTGTCTGGATTTATAATGAATTACAGCGATGGCATTGCATTGATATGTCATAAACATGCGCTACGTAATATCAGTGGTAATGCTGCACAACGTTAAGGAGATAATTATTAAAGGCATTGTTTAAAAACTGTCATTATGTAGTTACGCATTAATTAATACGATTAGTTCTGTATGGTTAACTTTTATATGAAACATTAAAGTCAAGTCATTGTTTACAATAGCGATACTAACCTTTGTCTAGAAGCAGAAAGGAGGAGAAAGAAACAGAGAAAGGAAGGAAGGAAGGAAGAAGAAGGAAAGAAGAGGAGAGGAGGAGGAAGGAGGAGGAAGAGCAGAGCCGCCTCCCCGGGGCTGGTGACCACCCAGGAGCCGGGACAGACGTTGGCGGAAGAGGGCGCCGCGCCGTGTGGCTGGGGAAGGGCCGTGTGCCTGTCCCACAGCAGCTGGGCATGTCTCGGGCCTGGGCGTGTTCTGCGACACACTCACAAGTGTGCAACCGTGGCTGCTTTTCCCCGCCAATCACACCAAAGGAACAGAAAGGAATAACTTAACGCACTCATTTCAGGGACACGGGGCCCCTCCCGATGCCTGTGACAGGGCCCGAGTGTGTCAAAAGCAGCAGAGATTTGGCAGCAGCAGAGAAAGAAGAGACGGCTGGGCCAGTGGGGGCCGGGGGGCAGCGCTCAGGAAGTATCTGCAGAGAGGCATTTCCTGAAGGCCAAGGGCTGGCCTTGAAGTTACAACATCCATATGCCTTGTCTGTAACAAAGGGTGTCAGGCGCCTGGGGAACGAGGATCATCACAGATTCCTTGATGGAAGCAGAGGAGCGGGAAGGTGGGGGTACAGGAAGCACCCCAAGAAGGAGCAGGCATGGGGGGTCTGGCAGCACCAGCAGAGGGAGGCTGAGGTGTGTGGCCCAGAGGGACCCCTGGTGGGAGCAGCCAGGCCTGGCCCCTTAAGGTCGGTCCATGTGTGGGCGTCTCCCGCATAGCTGCCTAAGGAAAACCCAGTTTTTCCATGAAAAACAGTAAAAGGAGAAAAAAAAAAAAGAAAAAAGTGAAACAGCACCATTGTAAGAAAACAATTATAAGAAAAGGTGGCAAAATCTAACATTAGCTAAATGACACTAGCCAGAAAATCATCTGATCTCCGGCCAGAAAGGGGTCACCTTTCACAGAAGATAAAAATTCCGTGGACCTATTTTTGCGCTGTGTTTTAAAAACTTAAAACTGGCATTGCCCTCGAAGGAATGTGGGAGGAAGAAAGGGAGCAACCCTGGGAATAGATGCGACCAATGAGCAGAAACAAAAAAATGCGAGAAAAGAATCTCGGAAAGAAAGATGATGTATTCTCTATCGGTCGTCTGTCCATATGTACGAGCATATATAAACACGACTAGTTCTATATCCGTAGCGTATGAATTTTCTTTCTTTCTTTATTTTTGTAATTTTTTCCCTTTTTTATTTTATTTTATTATTTCCAGAGAGGGGAAGGAAGAGAGGCAGAGAGGGAGAGAGACATCAATGTATGGTTGTCTTTTACCCGCCTCCAGCCACAGAGCAGGTTGGAGACCTGGCTTGCAACCTGGTCATGTGTCCTGACTGGGGAATCGAACCAGCAACCTTTGGGTTCACAGGCCGGCGCCTTATCCACTGTGCTACCAGCCAGGACCATAGCGTATGTATTTTCTATAAGCAAACGGTTCAAGGTTCACTAATTCAGGGTTCGCGGTGACTTGTAAACACAGCTTCCATTAATAAAGAAAATGCACTGCAGGCATGTGTGTGTATACGCACACGCGTGTGCAGGTGTACTTATGTGTACTTGGGCGTGTACACGTGTCTTTGTCCCCGTCTTCCTCCAAACGGCTGTTGTTAATACGGAATAGGCCTGTCAGTGGGCCAAGCGACCGTCACCACGGGCACTTTCAACTAAGGCTCCTCCCAGACGACCCTTCCGCACGCAGCGTATCCGAGCCTAATTTAAATGTATTAATCCCAGCCCTCTGTTCAACTACTGCTTGCTTATGAGGTTTGTATAAACCCTGGAGAGATTTACTCATGACTTCATTTTTAGTTTTCAATATTTTAATTTTACGCATGTTGTGTTCCCCGCCACCGCCCCCGCGTGCCAGGCGGATAGGAATTTCTAAGACGCCGGTGGTGGAAGCTTCTTCGGGATGGAATCGCTGCACCGGGGAAGCGAAGGCAAGGTGGGTGCCAGGCGCGAGAGGGATGCGAGGGGGCATCCCTGCTGGCGGGGGTCCCGCACAGCGTCTGTGCTCTGTGGTCCTCAAAACCCACTGCTGTCCCAGCGGTTGCTTTCGGAAAACAGCAGGTAGGTTCCCTCTGCTTCACCGGAGCAGCCGTGGAAATGGTCAGACAGCCCCCAAAATCTGGTTGCTGGGAGACGCTTCTAGCAGTCTCTGCAGCCCCCTGAAGGCTGGGAACACTCTTATCCCGTCTTCAATTGATTCGTAATAAAAATCTTCCTGCCTCTTCCACCACGCCCTTATTTTATTCTTCCAGATGCCTAGTTTGTATGCCCTCACTTGTTAGTTCATTCATTTGGTCAGTAAATATCACCAAACTCCACTAGATGTTAGACACTGTCTTGAGGAGACAATGATGTAAGACAGCAAGTGTTCTACTCTCACGGAGTCTCTCTTCTAAAGATGGGAGATATACAATGGTCAAGAAAAGAGATTAAATCAATACCCAAGTATAAGAAGATATAAGGAGATTTCACGTAGACAGTTAAAATTTGCTGATGTGGCAAAGAATGGCTGGTGGCTACTTTAGACTGAGTAACCAGGAAAGACCATTGTGAAGAGGTATTTCTTTTCGTTATTATATTCTTTTCCTTTCATTTAAACTTCTCTCTAGCTTTGTTTTATTTTCTCTTTAATCCATGTGTTATTTAGGAACGTGTTGTTTATTTCCCCAAATAATTGGGATCATTCTGGAACTACTTCCATTATTTATTTCTAATTTAATTCTATGTTGTCAAAGAATATACTTTTTATTACTTGAAGTTCTATAGACATTAAGATGTATTTTATAAAATAAAATAGGATCTACCTTGGTAAATATTCTGTGTGCAAATTAAAAGGATGGACATTCTGTTGTTGGGTGGGATGTTTTATAAATAGTAATTGGATCAAGGTGATTGACAATGTTGTTCAAGGCATTTATGTCCTTACTGATTTTCAGTCCCCTTGTTCTAATCAGTTGCTAAGAGAGGGAGATTGAAACCTCTGATTATGATGTAGGTTGTGTGTTTCTCTTTATATTTCTATCAGTTTTGCTTCATGTATTTTTAACATGTGTTATTAGAGACATAAACTTTTATTATAATTGTCCTCTAGATAAACTGAATCCTTTATAATCACCAAAGTAACCTTTATGCTGGGTAACAGTCTTTGCTCCTATATCTACTTCGACAGTAAAACCTCTTCATTTTATTTTTGACTTTTGTTAGAATGATGTATTTTCCTCGCCTTTTTCTTTTCAACTCATCACCTGTTTATATCTTTTTAAAGTGGATTTCTTGTAAACAGTATATAATTGAATCTTCTCTTTTGAGCAACCTGACAAACTCTGCCTTTTAAATAGACTATTTATACCATTTATATTTAGTAGTTATTGAGCTCATTACCTGTACATCTATCATCTTAAAATTAAAAAAAAATTGTTCTATTTCTTGTTTTCTTTGTTCTATTTTTGTCTCTTATTTATTTTTCTTGTACTTTTCTGCCTTTTAAAGTGAGTATATTTTATTTATGATTCCATTTATCTGCTTGGTTGCCCCTTGTTGACTACCTTTTACCTTCAAGTGATATGACATCTCATGCCCATTACCAGGAAAAGCTTTACATAAAGACTCCCAGGGCTCTTCATTCCTTTGTGCAGATCTGTATTTCCCGCCGGTATCATTTTTTGCCTGACAAACATCTTCCTTCTTCCGTTCTCATTTCTTGGACTATAAATCTATGGTGATGATCCACTGTTCTATTGACAATCTACTGATCTAAACAAATTTTATAAGATTTTAAAAAGGTTATTATTTTTTACCTTTAGTTTTGGGAAACCTTTTTACCGGCCATTGGAATCTGGGTTGACATTTCATTTTCTTTCAGTACTTTAAAGATTCCCTTCCTTTGTCTTCTCAGGGACACCATTTCTGACAAGAATGATGCTGCTGTCCTTATCTTTATTCCTCGGTCATTAGAGTATTCTTTCTCTTTGGGTGCTATAAAAGTCTCTTTTTAATATTGGCCTTGAGTAATTTTATTATGATGCACCTTGGTATAGTTTTCTTCATGCTCTGTGCTGGGGATTCTATGAGCTTCTTGTATCGTGAATTTATAGTTCTTTAAGTCAAATTTGGAAATTTTTCAGGCATTGAAATTGCTCCCTGCCTCACTGTTTGAAGTTCACAGTTTCACTTAAAACTTCTTTTTATTTTGTTTTATTTTAATAGTTTTTATTGCTGTATCTTCAAGTTCAATTATTTTTCTACAATATCTAATCTGCCATTAAAGTCATCGATTACATCTTCACCTCAGACATTGTAGTTTCTTCCCTCAATGTTCTTTTGGACTTTTTGTTGTATCATCCAAGTCTCTGCATTTTTTAAAAAAAACATGTAGAATAAAGCTGTTTCAACTGTTTAATGTCTTTGTCTATTAATTATAACATTTCTGGGTCTAAAATAGTTTTGGATCCATTTTAATTTATTGATTCTTTTAAACAAAGATCTTATCTTTATTCTTATTTCCCTGCTTTCTGTGTATGATGTGTGTTTATCTTGGATTAGATGCCAGCCAGACATTGTGTATTTTACCTTGTTTGTTGTTGTATATCTTTTTATCCCTAAAAATATTTTTTTTTATCTTTTTTTCTGGGTTCTGTTAAGTCACCACATAATAGTTTCTTCCACGTAGGTCTCTTTTTTTAGTATCTGTCAGGTGGTATCAGAGGTGCACCCAGCATAGAGCTTATTACCCTACCCCTGTGGAAAGACTGTTCTGCACACTCTAGCGCCCCAGGATTTCTAAGATAGTCCAGACTTACTGGTGGGAAAGGCAGTGTAGTTAGACCTGTGTGAATAACGGTGCTGTTAGCATTAATATGTGTGTTATATAGTTCACCCATTTGAAGTGTACAACTCAATAGTTTTTAATAAATTCACCCAATTGTGAAACCATCCCCATAAATCAGCTTTTGAATTTTTTTATTATACTAATAAGATTCTTCATGCCAATTTCCTATTAATCCTAATTCTCTGCCCCAAGCCACCACGAAGTTATTTTCCCATAGATGGCTGCTAAGAAAACTCATGTATAGGCCTGGGTAGGTGTTGGTTTCTACCCCTCTTGAGTAGATACCTAAATGTATCTGCAAGTCTCATGTTAACTTTTGAAGACATTGCCGAATTATTTTCCAACGTGGCTTCATCTCTCAAGAAAAGTATGAGCGTTCCTGTTTCTCTGCATTTTTGTCAACATTTTTTTATTGTGTTTTTTACAGTGGTTGCGTGGGTGTGAAATAGTATTGCATGGCACTTTCACTGTGCGTGTTAATCTTGAATTAATTGGCCACTTATGTGTATCTTGTTTGGTGAAATCTCTACAGAAGTCATGTGCCTACTTTCCTGAGTTTTTTGTTTCCCTTTGTATTTCCTTATTGTTCTTTGGTTTGGTTTGGTATCATCTGGATACGATTCTCTTGTTAGGTACATAAAATAGTTTCTCCCAGTCTCTTCCTTGCCTTTGTTTTCTTAGCCACGTTATTGGAAGCATCACAGTCTTGAACTTCGGTTGAGATGCGATTCACCTTCATCTCTCAAAACTTTTGCTGCGTCCTCTCTCAGCTCAGCTAGGTTCCTCGCGTGCACGGGTGCCGACCAGCACATTCACAGCCGCTCGAGGGGAACCCTCCTCAGCCCTCTCCGGTTCTCCCTGCGCGGGTCCCTCCTCTCCAGCTTTGGGTCTCACTGTTGTCACAGCCCCTGCATTTCAGCCCATCGCGTCCGCTCGCAGTATCTGCCCGTCTCTCCAGGGTCCCCTCGCGGCACGTTTTTGAAAACTCTCTTCACTCGTAAGCTGAAGTTGTCAGAAAGCCCAGTTTATTTGCTCCTTGCCTTTCACAAATCTTTGTGTGTGTGGATTTACCCCGAGTCCCGTTTTTAAAAATGGTTCTGAGTTTTTAGTGTAAGTTTTAAAAACTATTCCAGGTGGCAAGACACATCCAGCTTTGGTAACTTCATCTTGGCCAGAGGTGAAAGTCACGTAAGGAGACAGCATTGAGGCCGAGACCCGAGGGCAGGAGGGATAAAGCCATATGAAGCTCAAGTTCAAGACGAGATGTCGGACGCAGGAAGCAACTACCCCTGGTCCAGGAAGACCGAACTTCCTGGAGGAAAGGCGCGCCATGGGAACACGTTTCATATGTTTTAGAAACAGACGGCAATTGTGGCTGCCGTGGGGCTGAATCTCCGAGTCAGAGAAGTGGCAGGACAGGGACAAGGGTCGGAGCAGGTGGTGCCGATGCCCAGGTGAGGCAGCTGGTTCTGACGGAGGCCCGTGGGGATACCCGGAAGGCCTGCCCCCTGCAGGGTGGGTCCCTGGCTGGTCCCTTGGTCCCAGGGGTCCTCTGGGTTCCTGCGTGGACTTGACTTTCTGACATTCCATGATGTCACATCATGGGATGTCATGTGATGTCCGCTTGCTCCATTCTCTCTCTCTCTTTACTACTCCTACTTCCTTAATGATACAACTCCTCCGCCTCTCAGGCCATGAAGCCTTGAGCAGGTTAGGCCTAACCCCAGTGCTTCCCATCTTCACCCGCCACGCACACCAGACCTGTGCATGCATCACGTGCAGCAGTGGGGAGGGGCTGGCTGAGAGAAGCCACAGAGCCTGGCAAGGCGACGAGGACACGGGCCCGCCACTCCTCTCCACAGAAGCATCTCCAGCTCTTGTGGGTCTTCTCATAGCAACGCGTGTAGGTCTCCCAGGTTCACTGGGGCTTCGGGAATTTAGATAAAACTGAAATAATTTATAACCACGGGAGTTATGATTATCGTCCCTCTGATATGCATTCACCTCATTACCTCTCCTGGGGGGGAAATCGTTAGAGGCTCGGTACCTGGAGCAGAAAGAATTCACCCTGACAAGGTTTTCTTGTGTGAATTTGTTTTCCTTGGTGTGATGACGAGGGGGGCATCTCCTCGGGGTCCTGATGCGTGAGGGGCGTCCACGCCGTCATGGGGCCACCGCTGGCTGGGAAATTGTGTCCCCGTAGTCATGCTTTCCCAATAAAAATGTCGATATGCCACGTTTTTGTTGCTTTTCTTCTGCCTTCGAAAGCAAGGTTGCATCTCATTCTAGTTTAGGACACTTTCCCTGTGAAACATTTGCCACTTGCGGTCCCCTCACGCTTAGAAGTCTGACGATGCCACGAAGATGCAGTCACGTGTATTCCGCCAATTAACACATTTGGGTCTGTTGTCGGTCAAAGAGAGGGGGGACGTTGTCCATTTCCACCCGATGCGTTTCAGCTGCGTCCGGACGCCCATCACTCTGGATAGTGTCGTGCCCGCCTATGTGACGCAAAGCTCGTTCCGAACGGGGGACCCGCCTGGTGGCTGTCACCTTTTTCCAGCCTCTTCTTGCTATTTGTTTCATCCATCTTGAACCCTTGCAATTTGCCCAAACGACCCACAGGAGGGAAGGAGGAATTAAAAAAGGGAGGAAAGGAAGGAAGGAGGGCGGGAGGGAAGGAGAAGATACCGTTATTTAAACACAGTCTGATCTGGTGATTTCCCAGCAGTCAGAGGGAGACCCTAAGCCCTGCTGCCCTGATGCAGAGACTGTCCACTTCAGAGCTTGGGGGCAGCAGGCTCCCCAGATCCAATTTCCCGGGGGTGTCGCGCTCTCTCCTTGAGGATAACTAAGTTGGTAAAGATCCGCCTGCCTGCCGGCCCTCTCCGCCGTGGTAGCTGCCATCAGCGCCCTCACCACCCGTCCCCTCCTCCGCCGAAGCCCACGGCGCGTGCCTCCCAGAAGGAACAGCTGACGAGGCATCGGTTGTCATTCTGTCAAGGTTCCCCCTGCCCAAGGGGGGGCTCACGTCTGCAGAGCACGTTCCTCGTCCCCCCGCAGCGCAGGCTGTGAGCTGGGTCACCCTGCCTCGCGGTCCAGCGGCCACTGCCCACCCGTGGGCAGAACTGCAGGGCCGCCCTGGGACCCTTGCTCCCTCCGAAAGTCCCTTCCTGGGGCTTGAAACTGGGCTGGGGCTGCGGCCGACACACCCGGAGGTCCCAGGGGCTCGTGGGTCCCGCCGGCTTCAACGTGGCAGGCGCTGTGTTAGGTGGGCTGCACGGTGAGGAAACCCGAGTCCCCGTGATCACAGTCGGCTCAGCCGCTTCCGGCCCCAAACCCACGGGCGCTTCTCATTCTTTGGTGCCGATGTGACCACCACAGGACGTCGTTGCTCTGGAGGCTGGAAACTCGCCGCGAGCTGAACCCCGCGAACAGAGAAGGTGGACCCCCTGCTTCTGCGGAGGCCGCCTCTCACAGGTGCCCCTGTCGCGGTGCCAAAGCACCTGAGAATCATGGAATCGGGGGCGTCTCACTGGTCTGCGTTGCCGTGTCCCTCGGAGGACTTGCTGGCCCCACTCCGTTTTTCCCTGTTTTTCTCTCTCAGAGAACTTTCCTCACGATGGGCTGGTGTCCCCTGCCTGCCCGTGTTCTCCCTGGTCTACGTCCCCCATGACAACGCCTGCTGTTTGGCGCCCACCTTTTCAGTTCTTGTCTAAACTGCCCCGACCCCCCACTCAGCCCCCGGCGAACACCCCCAGCTCCGGGGCCTCCCCAGCGGCCGCGGCCTTGCTGCCCCTAAGCCTGTCTTCCACGCCCCGGCTGCCCACTATGGCTGGATAAGACCCCCCACCCCAGATGGCCTGTCCTGAACCCTTGGCGATGGTCACTCCCACGGTAAGGGGACTTTGCCGATGTGATGGCGTCCAGAGGGGACGTTATCCGGACTGTTCCAACAGACAAAATGTAACCACAAGGGTCCGTCTAAGAGGGGGCCGGGCGGGTCGGAGCCAGGGCACAGGGAGGAGGCGTGAAGACGGCCACAGGGCAGGAGAGGAGGCCTGAAGCCGCTGCACTCCCGCCCTTGACGCCGGAGGGAGGGGTCAAAGTGGAGGACAGCGGGTGACTCCAGAAGCTGGAGGGGTGAGGCCGCGGGGGCTGGGCTCGGACCCCCAGAAGAGCACAGCCTGCAGGCAGACCCCGCAGCTTCAGACGGTCTGGGCTCCAGCACGGTGAGTAATTCATTTGTGGTTTTTCAAGCCCTTAAGGCAATGGCGGTCCGTGACAGCCTACGTGTCCCTCCCACACTGCCACCCCTGTGCTCTGTGACTTCAGTCTGAAGTGGCCACGCTGCTTCTTACACATGTAACTACCACGTTAGGCCCCTTCTGTTAAAACAACAATCACGGTGTATTTCTCCCCCTCTGGAGTGGTGCGTGGACCCTTCTGTGAGTACCTGCTTCAGTCAGTTTCTCTGTTGTCACCAGGTCTTGTCAGCCTGGTGACAGCCTCTTGGAATGCAGAGGCTGTGCCTTGGAACTCACCTTGCGCGAGCGACGCCCAAAGACTCTGACGCGTGGCTCCTCCGCGCGCCCTTGTGGCCCCGCAGCCGTCGGGACACGCGCGGTTTCATGGGGGACACACGCGGTTTCATGCGGTACACACACGCCACGCACCCTAGGCGGGCACGCAGGACACTTCAGCCGGTTTGCCCCATGCGCTCCCTTCCCCCGCCACGGCCTTCACTTCCTGTCCTGTCAGGCCACCCAGGCCACCGTCCTCAAGGGGACCCTGTGGAGCATGGCGCTGGGTGCCAACTGCCCCTTTGTCTCTTCTCTGCTCTCTTGCGGCGGAGACTCTCCGTCTAGTAATCTGTCCTTCTCCCAAGAACCGGTGAGCCTTTTCTTGGTAAGTAGGGTTCTGTGACAGATGGACACCCAACCCGTCGGCCCTCTTCCTCCAGCACCGCGTCCAACCCACGGAAAAGAAACCCGGGATCGGCTTTCACAACACGCCGGGGCCGCACGGGGGCGTACGGAGAGTCCCGCCGGGGTGCGCGCCGGGCGCCAGCCGGCCGAGGGCGGCTCTCTGAGCGGCGGCGCGGGGAGGCAGGTGTTGGACGGAGGGCTTCCTGCCGGCCGGGGGCCTCCGCAGCGGACCTGCGGCGCGTTTCAAATAATTCAATTAAGCGGAACTCACCCTATAAATAAACAGATTGAAACGTCCGACGGAATACCGGAGGAATGATGAAGAGAGTGTTTCCATATCCAAATTAACCCAGTGTTTTTTTTAACATCTGCATGATTACGGTTTGGGCTGTCCAGGTTCGCGGTGGCCGTTGGTGCGTTACAAACACCTATTATTAAGCCTCTAGTCTAGTATGCAAATATATATATATATATAAGATCTTTATAACAATATCATTGGTTCAGGGGAGACGATAAAAACCGCATTTGCTCCCTCCCTGTATTCTGCTGATTTGAAAAACGTGAGCCCAGCCTCTCACGTGAGCGCAGCCGCTTGCAGGGTATACATTTCATGGGCTGTTATGGCTTTTACAGGCCCGCAGACCCCAAACTGCACAGCCCCCTCCGGAGACTTGAGCGTATTTACAATTCCTTCCAAGAGGGTTTTTTTTTTTTTTTTTTTTGGTAAATGCATTTCCCTTTTTTTTTTTAAAGGAAACAAATGCAGCCTGTGCTTGCGTCTGGGGTGAGTGGACGCTGTCCCCCCGGCCTGCCCTCCCCCTCCGGCCCGCACCGCCGCCCGACCCCGGCCGGCCTTCCGTCAGGGCGGGACGCGCCGTGTGGCAGCTGCGAGCGGTTCCCGGGCGCCGGCTGCCGGGACTGACGGGGCTGGTACCGCGGCGCTGACAGCTGACAGACGGGTGCCACTCGCACACACAGGAAGAGCCCCGGGGTGACTCCCTGCTCCGCTCCCCGGTCTCCAGCCACGTTGGAGTGAGCGCCGTTCAGAATAATAAACCCACCGGAGTGCCGCTCCCACACACAACGCCCTGGCCCCCCGCCCCCCGAACCACGAACACACACGCGCGGGAGCTCTTGTGCGGACTGTCCTCTTCCCAGTTTTGTCTGGAAAGGAGCCGGCGAGGAGGGTGAGCACGAGGGAGCAGGGAGGCCTGTGTGGACCCGCCTGGCGCTGCGCCTTCGTGATGCCTTCATCCCTCCAATCTGTTTGTTATTATCCTTCCGATTGTTTTTATTTCTTCCCATAAATCAGCCCGTCCCTAAAAGCAACGCCGCTTCTTTCCTCAGAAGAAAGTCACATCGAGCGGCCGGGAGGCGTGTTGCTACGAAGGATGTGGGGCGGCGGGGGAGGCGCAGACAGAGGCAGCGCCCGGACGGACAGATGGACGGACGGGCAGACGGGCACAGGCAGCGGGCGGAAGAGGAAGCTAGGGAGCCGGAGGGCTGGGGAATCTGCCACCCGTATCTGCAGGTTCGAGGCTCTGCCTCCCACTCCTGCTTCCGTTCTTCCGCGGCCCGAACAGGGCCGTTCAGGGCGCCAGCAGCCGGGCGGTGTCGGGGCCATTTTCCTCTGGGCGAAGCTGCCCCTCCCAACGGCTGAGCAGAAGAACAGATGGAGATGTGTTCCGGGGGGCGATGACGGCCTGAGATAAGGGCAAGGGGGACCCCCCCAGCACGGCCTCCGAGGCACTGGTACCTCAGGGGTGCAGCCGGCCGTCCCGCCAGGCTGGTTTGCACGTGGATCCTGGCGAAGGGGAAGCGGAGCCCCTGCGAGCATGTGGTCCAGCACGTGGTCCAGCATGTGGTCCAGCATCGCCCTACACGCCCTGCACAGAGTGAGCTCCCACCTCGCGCTTTCCCAGATCCCCGGCAGAGCTGGGCGGGACCTTGGTGGCCTCTCCTCGTCCAGCTGCCCCAACGCTGTAATTTTCACAACGTGGAGGTTCTGAGAGGGGCCTAGGAGGATGCTGAAGTTCTCCTGCCCCAGGGGCTCCCGTGGTTGCCATAGAAACCTCGGGCCCCGCTCCCTCCCGCGGGTGCTCCATCTCAGGGGGCCGGTGGCGCAGCTCTGTTTGCGTGGAGAGGAGTGGAAGGCTCAGCTTCGTGGGCCTGTGTGACTGGCCACTCGCCCAGTGCTGAGCTGCTGACCACCTGGGACCCTGGGTGTGTGAAGGGGACTGGCCAGGTTGGGGTCTCTATGCAACCCCAAAGCGGGGAGAACCGTTCCCTTAACGCAACCCTACGAGAGATGGGTTCTCTAGAACCGGTCCCCCCTCCGCCCGGGTGTGGTCCAGGCTCCCCAAAAGCGCGAGCGTGTGCGGCTCTGAACCAGGAGAGGCACCGATGGAGGAAGGCACGTGAACCGAGGTGCGAACTCACGGCTCCGGCTCCCGCAGAGGAGGGAGGCGGCCAGTCATCCCAAAGCCAGGCACAGGGTCGGGACGAGAAGGAACGCCGTGGTTCCCACCTGGAAAGTCAGCTCACTGCCCCACGCTGCGTCCAACTGAGCTGCTCCGGAGCAGCAATCTGGGGTGCCCCCCCTGCGGCGATGCAGCACCCTGGGCTCCTCTCTGCCCCCTGGGGTCTGGGACCCCTGCACCTGCTAACTCGAGCCTAAACACCCCGTCTGCGTCCCTTTGCCCGAGGTCTGTCGTTCTTGAAGGGCCTGGGAGGAAGCGTCTGTAACGTTTTTAAAAACGTCGGCCAGTGAAGTTCCACGTCCCCTGTAGGAGATGCAGGCCGGGCACGGTCACCCTCAAAGCCCCCGAAACCCCTCTGCCGGCCCCTGCGGTTGCTTAGGTGCTGGGGGTCCGGAGGAGGGGGATCCCGGCCCCGGAGACCACGCAGGAGAATTTCGTGCCAAGAAACTCCCGGGATGATTCCTCGCTCCATGGTCCCTTTGCATGACCCTGAACCTTATTCATCACGGGGCAGAGATGACCTTGTAATGCTTACCTGCGTGCTTGCCCTGAGGAGGAAGGGACTGAAAGTTAGGTCTGGGTGTGAAGCAAAGCCATGTGGATGTTACGATAAGCCGTCTTCAAGCAAATTTCTTTTTAAAACATTTTTTTCAAGGAAGAAACCGATTCCTTTCTGCCACGGTGCTGTCGGCCAAAAGCTGGTGCGTAGATAATCAAGGATTAATTGTAAATGGAAAGAAAGAGGCTGAAGAAACGGATCAAAGCGGCTGCTCGGGGCAAATGGGCAGTGTAAACACTGCCGTGTGCTCTTTTATCGGGGTCCCTGTCTGGCACCCGAAATGATTTCTTCCATATCTGATCCTGGGGCAGGAAGGAAGCACTTGCTCCCCGGAGACGCGGGGTTGTTACCAAGGTCCCAGAACGTACTGGCAGCGGTGTGGAACCACGTACGCCTGTCACGCAAGGGCACCGCGCCCAGATGTGGCCGGCAAGCTGCGGGTCAGGTCGCGGCCCCACCCCCAACTGCAGTCACACACGTGCTCTGCACCCAGCACCCAGCATGCCGGGGCCTGGCTGTGCAGGCCACAGGTCCCCAGCGACACGTCACCGCTGCGAGCACCGTTGCATCTCTGGGGACCCCGCCAGGGAGCAGACATGCTGCCCCCGGGAAACTGCTGCACGTGGACCCCCATGCTGACCCCAGGCTGCAAAGATGAGCTGCCGTCCCGGTCACTTCCTTCTGACCCAAGTCAGCTGGGTTTTCTTAGGCACGAGGCTGAGGTCAGGTTTCTAAACTGGGGGCCCATTGTCCTAGCATCTTGCTGGGGAAAGACAGGTCTCCCCATGGGTCAGTGACAAGCCATCATGACAGACAGGAAAGCAGGCAGGCCCTCCTGCTACGGCAGAAACGAAATCCGTGGTGGGTGTCCAGCGTCAGGGAGGAAGTCAGTCCATCCCCTGAGCTCTGTCTGGGTCTCAAAGTGGAGGGGGCGGAGTCCGTGCCCCCAGGGGACGTGCTGCCCCGTGGAAGTGGCCCTACTCCCCGCTGCGTGTGCCGGAACCCCAGAATCTGAAAATACATGGGTGCCTCTTTCAGCCTCGGAACCTTCGAATCTGTTCACGTGGATTTTTCCTGTCATTTCACTCCATCAAATCCCTATCCAACTCCCTACTTAAAATGCCAGTTTTGATCCTCTTTAAAAAGCCAAAATGGCTTCAAATTTCTCCTTCTCCAGGGACCTGAGATTATCCGTTTGCCTCGTGAAAAAAATCCAGGGAGCCGGAACCTTTTGTGACCGAAATGAAGAGTTCTGTAAACTATCTTCCCAGCGGCTTAAATTTGAACAGCACCCCACCCCCCTTTTTCATTTCTACCAGCCACACTCACCAGGCACACAGTGTGCAGCGCAGAGGATGATCTGCAGCATACAGCAGACACTGCATGCAAAACTGTGGGCCGTGTGTGTGTGTGTGTGTGTGTGCGTGCGCGTGTGATGTGTCAGCGGGTGTGCTGGCAGAAAGGAAACCCTGAGTACCATAGGTTTCCACATGGGGAAACCAGAGAGGTGGGGAGGGAGGGGGACCGACGAGGATGAGGAGAAAACCAGCCACTTTCACAGCGACTGGCCGTGCTGCACGGGTGGTCTCGGAAGGTTGTCCATTGGTGCCCCTGAGCGACGGGAAAACCCGTCCTCTGCCCAGGCCCCACCGTGAGAGAGTAATCGCGTTGGATGATGCAACCAAGTCTTCTCATCCAAATGGCAGGCCAGGTTCGTTCACCTCCCTAGTGCAGGTCCTGCCCACGAGGAAAACACCTGGAAAAGCACCGACGCCTCCCTGCACACGGTTGGCTGTGGCTGTCATGACCAATGACCAAATTTTTGTCTGTTTTCCCTTAAGTCACCCAACATTCCTCCATAGGTCCAAATGGGGAGGCCCCAGGGGGCACACGGGGATCCCCGGCACCACCCCTGCATGGCTAGCGGGGGTCTTACCATGCGGACGCTTCCATCCCGCTGAGGTTGGTGAGATGAATTCCTCCTGCCTCCTCCCACTGGCTCCAGAAGAACGGAGGCTCCGAGTCGTGGGGTATGGCGATGCCACGCAGCTGCAGGGTGCTGAGCAGGCAGCGCCAGCGCCGGGCGCCTCCCCTGCGGCTGCACCTCAGGTGACAGTGGCTCCAAGGGCGGAGGTGGGAAGGCGGGAGAGCTCCCCAGGCCTCAGTGTGCTGTGTCCGCCCACCGTGTCTTCGCTCCCCGCCCTCCACCCCCCAGGCTGGCGCACGGTGAGGATGGGTTTGAATTGACTCCAAGCAACGTAGGCATTGGCCCTGTGATCTCAGCGGTTACTCATACTTTTCTACCTAGTGGATCAAAAAATACATAAAGCGGAAACAAGAATAGGAAATGCCCCGGCGATTCTGTCCAGTTGTCAGACATGGCAGCGGTTTCCCGCATCTGGGGAGCCCAGGGCTGGGCCTGCCGGTGCCCCATGGGGGGCTGGGCCTGCTGGTGCCCCTGGGGGCTGGGCCTGCCGGTGCCCCTGGGGGGCTGGGCCTGCAGGTGCCCCAGGGGGCTGGGCCTGCCAGTGTGGACTTGGAGAAGGTCAAAGGGAAGGAGGCTCCCAGCCACCGGAAGATGCAAACTGAAGCCACACTAGAATGCAGGGCCTTCATGATGGAAGAACATGAAAGATGTTAAGAAGCAAATCTTCAAGGTTAATACCTGGGCTGATCTCCAAATAGCTTCTTTTTTTTTTTTTTTAATGTGGAAACTACCTGAATAAGTTCAAACCTCTTGGTCTCAAATTTGTAAACGCATCACTTTGTGAGCCATGTGTCCATTTTTATCAGCTAATTTATGGTCGCCGTAATGTGATTCATCATGTCATCCAGTAAATAAATGCGACACTTCATTAAACAAGGTAATCAGATTTCAGCAGTTCCACTTGTGTGTTAACAGCGGAGACCTTTCCGTCCCTGTGCTCCCGGCTCCTCCCATGGAACCGCACGCAGATCCTACAGCGGCGTTCGGGGGTCCATCCCTGGGGGGGGGGTGGGAATGACCGCCAACAGCTCCAGTGGAGCCACTGAGTATCCCCGCCTTTTCGGGGGGCTGGGGGTCCACCGCTCAGCTCACCAGAAGTGGAACGCGGGGCCACCTGGGGGTCCTGCAGGGGCGCTGGCAGAGCCCTTTCAGACTGCGCCCCTCAGGGGCATTTCTGCACTTGCCTCCTGGGCCGTGCGCACTGGCAAACACCGAGGGGTGCGAGGTGCCTCCCCCACACGGCCAGGGACCCTTCTGAGAGAGGAAACTAGGGCTTCTGGCGATGACTGTCCCTACCCCAACTCTGACCTTGGGTGGTCCCAACAATGTCAGAGCTATTCTTGTTTATTACCCTGGTGCCCTGTGAGGGGCAGGCAAGCAGGCAGGGGGCACCTGCTCCATGCCAGGTGCTCTGGGAGCTCGGCAGGGGGAGGGAGGGTGGGCCCTTTATGTTTATTTCCTTATTTATTTAAATGAATTTGTTGGTGGATTACATTTGTCCCATTTTCCCCCCTTGCTCTCCCCTAATCAAGTCCCACATGTGGTCCATGCAAATTAAACCCACCGTGAGATACCTCCTCACACCTGTCAGAAGGGCCGTCACGAACAAATCAACACACAGCAAGTGTTGGCGAGGATGTGGGGGAAAAGGAACCCTGGTGCACTGCTGGTGGGAATGCAGGCTGGTGCAGCCACCACGGACAACAGTATGGAGTTTCCTCAAAAGCTAAAAATAGAACTGCCTTTTGATCCAGCAACTCCACTGCTAGGATTACACCCGAAGAATCCTGAAACACCAATTCAGAAGAACCTAGCACCCCAGTGTTCATAGCAGTGCTATTTACAATAGCCAAGTGCTGGAAACAGCCTAAGTGCCCTTCGGAGGGTGATTGGATCAAAAAACTGTGGTACATTTACACAATGGAGTTCTATGCAGCAGAAAGAAAGAAGGAACTCCTACCCTTTGCAACAACATGGATGGAACTGGAGAGGATTATGCTTAGTGAAATAAGCCAATCAGTGAAGGGCAAATATATGATCTCACCCAATACAGGAAACTAATGAACAAAACTAACAGATGAGATAGACAAAGTCAGAGTCATGAAAGCAAGGAACAGACCGATGGTGACCAGAGAGGGGACGGGAGGGGGAGAAAGGGGCAAAGAAGGGGAAGAGTTCAGTCTAGGAACATGGATAAATGACCCATGGACAGGACAGGCCCATTAGGTGACAGAGGCAGGACTGAGGACTGGATGTCACCTGTCCCCAGCGCTGATGAGGTCTGCCTACACCCCAGCCCCAAGGCTGTGGTCACACACTTCCTCGTGGGTGCTGTTGGGTGGTGCCTGTCTGCAGTCAGCTTATTTTCAACGGGTACATCTCTGGGACCATCTCAGAAACACCCAAAATGTATGGGGTGGACCATTGTCTGACATGGAGCAGTCACGTCTCTATTCTGACAATATTTTGCATTTTCCAACCACGGAAAGAGTTTCCGGGGAACGGAAACGATCCAACTAAATGACTCCTTCAACCACTTGCTCAACCTTTTTCACAAAAACAGCAGGTTGCGAAATGTCAGGAGTTGGTTTTCGGGACGATAGTTCAGAAGCGTTGTGGTCCAGGTATTAAACATCCAACAGAAACAGAGAGGCGGCTCCCACATTCAGGCCACTGCAATAGGCCGGGAACCCCTTGTTCCGTGGCCCCGTCCTACCAGGTTGGCCTCGTGAAATGTCCGGCTGTGTGACATTTTACATGTTGGGTGCGATTCTTTCTAAAATATTCTGTGCGTTCTTGCCTTCTGAGGCCTAGTGCAGCACGGGGGTTCGTTGCTAACTCCCCACGCTGTGAAACGCAGTGGAGACCTGCACGTTTCTGCGTGTGCGCAGCTGGGCGCCAAATGCGTGACACCAGACACGTTGCTGGGACTTGCCCTTCCACGTCTTATCAAAGTCAGCGTACTAGCCGGGCTCCGCTCTGCCCTTGGTATTTCCTGCCCCTCAGATGCGGACGGCCGGAAACAAGAAAATCAACATGTTAGAGGGCGGAATCTGGAATTTCATCTCTTTGTGTCCCCAGGGATTAACCCCCTGCCTGGCCTCCCAGCTGAAGAATCAAAACGTTTTCGGCGAGATGAGGGAGAACCAAGGAGTAGTTCGAGAAATGAAGTGCTCACACCAGAGCACCATTGTTTGGATTCTCACCTTCTGTAACGTTATGTTCAGAAACATTTTGTAGTTTATTCAACCGGATTTACTCCACCGTTTAAAGTTCACCCCCTCCTCAGACAGCATGACCCTCACCTGGCCCTGGAGACGGTCCTGCCCAGCTGGGAGGACAGGTGCGGGGTTCTGTCACCTGCGCCGCTCAGCTGACTTTACTGTTTTCGGTTTATGTTACAGAAACAACGGGTATTGATTTCCATGCCCAAAGATAAACTTGGAACCGTCGGCACTCATGTTTCAAACTTCACGAATATAAACTCCCTGCTCCACAGCTTTTGTTATGCCCCCTGACAAGGGCCGCACTATCATGACTGGGAATTGTGAAATAAATATTAGTTCTAACATTTTAAAATAAAATGATTCAATGGTGGTGCTTCATGCCGTACCCAGTAGCCTCCCATGGTCCAGACCCGAAGGGCATCCCTGTGTCCCCTGCCCTGTGCCCGGTGACATGGTCCTGGGAGCGGGTCTCATGCTAAGGATTTGCAAAGTGTGTGCGCACTTTCTGGCCCAGGAGAAGCGCTGTAACAACGTTAGCATGACTGTGGCATTTTTATTGGCTTACTCATCCAACCATTACATTCACCCCCTACAATTACCAAGAATTGAAGTTTCTTATACTCTTTGAGGCTGTTGAATTTATTTTTAAAAGCTTAGAGTTCTTGATTTATTTTCTATTTGCAAGTAAGATGGTTGTTTGATTCTTTCTCTTATATTTGTAGCAATTTTAGGTGGTGCGATCTGTCATTCACCAGGTTTTAACATAAATTGTGTATTTGGTTTATTTATATATGCTATTCTTAGTCCATGTGTTAAACAGTTAATACTTGCATTTTAATTTGCTACTGATTCATCAAAATTACCTCATATTTTTGAGTCCATTGTATTATTTTTTTGAAAATTTTTGTAGTTTAAAATGTTTTTATTCTTCTCTTACACTTAATTAGTAGTTTAAAGAATAGAGAATCTGGGTTGGAAGTCATTTCCCCAATTAATTTGAGGTGCTTGTTAATTTTTTGCAGCATTCTAAATTGCTTTGAAAAAGCCCAACATTCTTATGCTTGGGTATCTGTATGAATCACGCCTTTTCTCCTAGTGTCATTGTCAAGTGTTGTCTTTCTGTCCCCATTTTCCTGGCTTTCATGACACCTTGCCTGGATGTGAATCTGTTTTCATCTGTCGTGTCAGGCACTTGGTGGATCCATTTCATCTAGAAGCTCTTGTCTTCAGTTCAAATAAATGCTTTTGAATTATTTCTTTACATCATTCCAATTCTCATGTTTTTTCTATTACAACTTTTTTCCATGTGGAAGCAGAGACTTACTTGGATATTGGGTCTCCTGGTCATGTCCTTTGGTTTTCCTGTCTTCTCTCTCTTAATTCTCATGTGCGTATATGTGTGTGTGTGTGGTCTGGTCGGCTCTTTTAAGACTTCCTCTATATTTTCACTTTTATTTTTTATTGTATTTTTTAATTACCACTCCCTCACAATGACCATACTGCTGTCCATGTACATAGTCCTTTCTCTTTTTGCTCAATCCCTCCACCCCCACTTTTCAATCCACTCACGAAGTTCTTAATTGCTGCTGTCATATTTTTAATTTTAATATGGCTTTTATGACTTCACAATGTTCTTCTCTTATTATACCCTATTATTATTTCACAAATAAGTTTTTTCAATCTCTGAGGATATCAGTAATTTCTTTAAAAATGTTCTTCAATCTCAACCTCTTTTTTCTTCGGTATTATTTTTAAACTTTTGTTCGTTTTAGTATTTGTCTTTTATTTTGAAGGCTTTCTTCCAATCTCAGTTCCCCCTTGGCTCACGTTTAAGAAGGGGCTGGGCCTCTTCCAGTGGACCTTCACATGGCTGGGACCCATGTGAGACCCCCCGCACAGCTGGGTCCAAGTTCCAGCCAGAGACGTCTCACCAGCTATGCCTCCGATGCGTATCTGGCTCTGTTTCCAGTCTTCTGTTTTTCCAAAAGAACTATGACGTTAGGCTGGGTGTCCTATAACATCTGAGACTTCCCCATCTCTGATATCTTTGTTTTCTTCTATTTCCCAATCTGGAGCCGCTGCTCAGTTATTCTCCGCGCTAATAATTCA
Organism: Noctilio leporinus; assembly: GCA_004026585.1. Taxonomy (NCBI): domain Eukaryota; kingdom Metazoa; phylum Chordata; class Mammalia; order Chiroptera; family Noctilionidae; genus Noctilio; species Noctilio leporinus. The sequence goes on from PVIW01000499.1 coordinate 131,812, forward strand.
ACTTCCGGTGAGTGTTCACGCTGACGTTTACTGCCAGCAGCATGAAGTTCCTCCCTAGCATTGGGCGCGTGGTCTCCCACAGCCCTTCCGTCCTCACTTCTCTCCCATTTCATCAGCCCTGTTATCCGGGCCCCCGCCCTGCGACGGTCCACTCCCCTCTCAAAACTATGCTACTGAAGATGCCAAGCAGTTCTCTAAAATTTAATTTTATTTTCGACCAGAAATTTATTTCTCTTCATATTCAGGATATTCCATTTCTCATCTTCTGCGGACCTATGTGTTTAAAAAATGTGTCACCAAACGAAGGAACGGAGCGTGCAGCTGCGGCCTCGTACCCCGTCCTGCTCCTGTGAGCGTGGGTCCCGTGTCGAGCGGGCCAGCTGCCCTGGGAGTCCACCGGAGATGCCACCCCCTGCCCCCAGCAACTGCGCACCCTGGCCCGGCTTTACTGGTAAGAAGCCAGTAGGAAAATGTTCCAAGATTCCGTCTGTAACTTGTCGGGGTGTCTTTATTCCGGTGGTACTTTCCAGTCTCCACGTAGTTTGCCTCGCTCTCTGGGTGTTTAGCAGGGACACAGGAGCAACTGTGCTGGGAAATCTAACCAGCCCTTCCTGTTCCTCCATCCACTTTCCACATTTCCAGAATCCCAGCACCTGTGACCAGGCCACATGCAGAGGCAGTTCCCAGAGTTTTAGGAAAACAACCTGAGGGTTTTGCTTTTCCATCATTAAACGAGGGAACATCGAACTTCCACACTGGGCCATGTGCTCCTTAGGCTGAGCGGCTCCAGTCCATGTCTCCCTGTGACATGAGAAATGTGGCCCTTGGTCAACTGCGGTACCTGATGCTACCTGGCCCTGCTCCTTGTGGCATTAATACTACAACTATTTATTATTTACATATTCAGTGACCTTACTGATATTACGCACTGTTAGTGCTACTGATTATGATACAGTCCACATAATTTATAAACACAGTTTACAGCAATACATGTAATCAGCCCCTAGTGACAATACCTGTTACAGGCATCCCCCATGGGCACGGACCATTCTAGAGCTGAGGGCCATAGAAGCGCAGAAAATCTTTTAGATAAATACTCCAACACAGGGGACCATGGCTTCAAAAATAGACCTGAAATGACCATTTGATGAGCATAGCTGTTTCCATGTCTGTGCAACTTCACAGAATATCCACAGATATTCTCCCGTGTAACACCATGACAAGATTTACTGCGTGGGGTGTTCGTGTAAGAACCGTGAGGATTCCAGGTCAGTGTGTGGTCAGAACGGAGGAGCCATAGGACAGAGAGTGCTGGCAGGACTTCCCTGCTGTCTGGAAAACGTGGCCCTTGGTCCCGAGAACATGTTTCTTGGATCCAGAGACATGGAAACTAAAGGGTGTGTCCATGTCCTAAGTAGGTACAAGCAGAGGCCAGATTTCCGGGGAGCTGTACAAGGAGTCACATATTCTTGGATCAAACAGCCCTCCACTGTCCCTGCGCCCGTGAGGTGGCCTGCAGGCATTTGGAGACAGAGGAAAACAATCATCTGACTTTCCTCCCCGTGGGGGCCGGCTCACTGAACCTTCCATCTCCCAAGTCAAGATTATGCTTCAGCTGAAAAGCACAGATCTTACCTTAAAACAAAACAAAACAAACAAAAAAAAGCATCTATTTCTAATGGAGTTATTTTCCTATAATGTCTGCGGTTGCAGCTCACTGGGCAGCGGCCTGGCAGCAGCTCCTTCCCCTGTTGGACCTGATGCGGAGCTAGGCCGTCTGTCTCTGAGGCAGGGCAGCACCTGTCCTCTTCAGTCATTTCTTCAGCTGTTCCCGGCAGCCCTGCCGCAGCCTGGAACTAACCATGTGCCCTGGTGAGAAGGACTTAACTCGCCATCATCCGTCTCAGCTAGCTGCTTCTTCGCTTGCTGCTGCCTCTACTCTAAGCTGCACCATCTCTGCCTGCCCCACCCCCCATAACAGCCACTCCTTCCGTTCAAACGACTATGCTTTCCAACAGCAAAATCTATGTTCCAGTTCCAGGAAAAAGCATCTGAGGTGGAAAATCATGAAACACTTTCTAAGTTCCTCTATATACCAACGAATGCTGCTCCTGGACCTGTTACATTATATTCCAAATGCCTTTATATGTTTTATCTGTCACACACATATTCACAGCAGTAGTTTAGATTAAGCCCCAAAATCCCTAATATTCTTCAGTGCAAACTGGGTAAGTCAATTCCATGGATATAAATGTTCTTACTGCGTGTTAGTTCTAAATGCTACATGCAGTTAATGCACGTATTTGACCTTGGTATGTTCAGTGTTCTTCTCCACATGAACCCTTGTGATATTCACCACGAAGCCTGCGTTTGACAGCATGAGAACATCTCAGGATGAAGCAGATCAGACAATTTACTTATGAGGCTTTATTGATGCTCCTAATTTGTAAGGGGAAAAAGTTATTTTGATTATTTACTAAAGATTATTCATGAATTAGTCTAAATGCTCTGAACGTCTCTTATAAAAGAAGCTTTTATGTAGATCCTCTTTAGGCAAATGTACCATTTCACAAATCTGCGGGCAACTCGAAACATTAATGTCCTTTGTGCTGTCAAACATTATTTTCCATTTCTGTGGAAAAGTTGCTCAGGGGGTAGGAATAAAAATACTCACAAGTATTGGGCAGAACCATACAAAACTGTTAATGTTGGATCACGTTTTTACCTGTAGAAAGAGCCATTTCGTGCAACTCCGACTCCTATAGAAGCATTAATGGTGCTTTCTAGACACAATAAATTTTATTCCACACACCTAAGCAAATAGCAAGGTGGTGGGCAACCAGCTAAGTGCCTTAAATAGCAGCCCTTTTTACAGCTGTGGCTTTATGAGTCTCTCAAAGAGGCTATTTGGCTCTCAGAAACGCGCCCCCCCGGCGAGGGGAACCCGACGCGGGCGAGAGCCAGGCAGGGTGGCAGCGGAAGGGTCCTAATGCACATCACGGGCGGCCGTCCCTCTCCAGCACCACATTTAGGCCGTGAGCCCAGAGACACTTGGCGTTGCCACTCAGATCAGCGTGCATGTCACTCACCTCCGCGTAGGTCCTGTCCCGTAGGGAAGGGAGGGGCTCCAGGCTTTGGAAGAGGAACCAAGCGGGCGTGCGACACACCACCCTTCTCGTGCCCCCGAGAACCGTGTCAGCAATGCATTAAAACTAAATTATCTTTTTAAATGCCTATGATGAATAACAGCATGCAGAGTCAGCCAGGATTTCCATGGTATAAGAATATCACACGGGACGGTTTGCAGTCGGGTGACATCTGGGTCCCCACGCGGTTAACACATTACCATGTCACACCAGGGCCCTGTATGGACAAGTAGAAAAGTCGGGCGTGTCACAGGACTCACTCAAGTGCCTTTGACCATCTTGGGACCTGACAGATCAGCAGCAGTTGTAAATGTCATGGTTGGTTCCAACCGTGTGCGGGAGGGCGGTGATAGGTCAGGATGGACAGGTGTGGGGTGCAGGCTCACCCGGGTGGAAAGTCATCTGCATGTCCCTCCGTGTCTCCACCACCCAGTTCCTGATCCATGGAACTCTAGACAGGTGACGGCTCCAGGGCTTTATTCCTTCCGCCCTGCGGCCGAGTGACTGCAAAACAGCTGATGACACTCCTCCCTACTTCAGTAGCAACAGCGTACAAGGAAATGTGTCTTTGAAGATGAAAAGTGAAAAATTCATATTTTATGTGCATGGCGCTAATACCTAAATAATTGAAAGTGGCAAAGTTTTTGGCATTGTGTAGACGAAGCTGTTATCTGTAACACATTTTTAACTGTAAGAAAAATGTTGCTAAGCTAAGCATAGTGTCTTCATGGTTATTTGTTGTTTATATGTTTGAATATATGCCGTATTACTGTTCTAGTGTGTCTCATTTATCAATTTATAATTTATGTCCAACTAAATTTTATATGTTACAGGCATATTAGCTGGAAAAGTATGTTTTTGATGATGATATTAATTATGATCATAACGATAGGACTAATATGCTATATTTGTGGAGCACTCTATGGACCTATTTTACTAACTTAATAATTTAAAATGTATGATGTTAAAGCACTCTTGTGCCTGCTGTTGTGTAACTATGAAACTTAAAATCTCCTTGTCTTGATAGCACTTATACTTAAACCCACATCCTCCAGTTTCAAGACAAAGGTACTTTTTATAACTTTGAGAAGAAAATAAAGCCCAGCCCCCCATGTTTTGGGGGGGAAAGCTTAATCTGGACCCGGTCATGGAACTTTGAAGGGGGCACTAGATGGGCATCTTCCCTCCCGCACTGATCTGGGTTGGTAGATGCTGGTGGTTTATCAATGGTTACATGCCCACCGGTCAGGTCTCTAGCTGGCCCATGTCCACGGCACTGTCCTTGCTCCCCAATTATTTCATACTCTTTCTGGCCCAAGGTGGTAGGAAACATCATTTCAGGGGATGCATATCATTGATTAATTGGTCATCATTCTTCTTGGCATTCTTTCCCAACACAAAATTATCGGTGGACACTGACAGCTTGTACCCTGGATGTGCCCTCCCGATGGAACTAGCATCGCCCACGCTGTTTGCGGGACTCCAGGTCTGTTCGCTGCTGACCGCCGGCTCTGTCTCCCGGAGGCAGGGGCCGCGTTCCGCTGTGCACGGGTCCACAGCGCGCTGGCAAAGGGCCTTCGTTCAGGAACTAGTTTTCAACCGAGGTAACAAATCGATGGGAATGGCTGAGAGTCTGCTCGGATGGGGACATTGTATAAGAGAAGAACGTTTCAGTGTATTAAGAGTTTAGGTTGCCGACGCAGGGAGACTAAATTGCATGGTGAAGTGATTCCGGTCGTAGCGCGTGAATGAAGGGGGAGAGGGAGCTGGTGAGGCCCCTGAGAAGTCAGCCCGGATCGGCAAAACTGGCTCCTGCGGAGTGTGGGGGGCCAGTCCGAGGGCTTGTCACAGCTGTAGCCTGGGCTCCACATGCCTTGCTGGTTCCCCCTTCATCACCGGCTTCGGCAGCCTGAGGTTATGAGCAGAACCGTGAGTAGCAAAATCTCTACTCAACCTACTCAGCAAAATAGCCGATTCTTCATACACCACCTACCATCTCGCTAAAACCCGCAGTTTACGAAGATTTTTCTTCCTGGGCAATGATCAACGATCATGTGTTTGCCCCCGTGTTTGATGAAACCCCATTCCTGGAGGCTCATTGAAACGTAATATGAGTTGTACGTGAAAAACGCGGACGAGAAAGAGGTAATGCTGATGAATAAGTGAAGAACGGGAAGAGGAAGAGGAATTAATTCAAGAATAAGAGGAAATGAGCCAAATAAAATGCTTAGAAGGAGAAAAATAAGGAGGGATTGGATGAAGTCATCAAGGGCTCAAGCTCAGGTCTGCAGGCCTGGGCCACCCAGAGCGGGCCACCTGCCGCCTGCCCCCTGCCTGCCGACAGACCTCTCCTGCGCCCGGCGCCCCTCCTGGGGTCCCCGCTCTCTGGGAGCAGCCCCGTCCCTCACGGAGGACGGCCTCGCTCTGAGCAGGAAACTCTCTGCTTACAGTTCACCTGCCTGAAGCAACACAAATGAACTGTCTTTAAAGGGCCCATCAAATATTTGCACAGATGGGTCAGGTGCCACCACTGTCCTTGCATCTCTGAGTGTGTGTCCCTTTGGGTCCTTCCATCTGCCCCGCTCTTCATCCTCACGGCTGTGGTGACTTGACACAGGGTGGACACCCTCGGGGGGACCTAGGCCTGCTGTACCCCCAGATCTGGGAAGCCCCCCTGACTGACTGCACCTGGGCCAGGGGAAACTATCCTGGTCATGGCCACTCTAATTCTACGGCTGTGGCCTACATTTGCATTAGCTTTTAAACGAATTTATCATAAATGAAGACAAATGAACTTCCATTAAAGTAGGACCCATCGTTAGAGCGTTTTCCTTCACGGGTCAAGGTTAATGTTCCATAAAGTGGCGGAGTCTTTTACCCTCAGGTCACTCCTGACGCCACCATGTCCCCGGCATCCTGCCACCCTGCACAGCTCCTTGAGACCGTCTCTCTTTATTTTCAGTTTAAACGTGTTTTAAATGACAGCTGACATTTAATAGTGTATTTGTTTCGGGTGCGCAGCGTCCCTCGCAGGGTGGAAGCACTGTCCCCGGGCGCCCTGCAGGCTGTGGCTAACGGTGGCTGTTCGCATGTCCTCTTGGGTGGTGAGTGCCCAGCCCGGGAACCCAGAGTGGCCACCTCCACGTGCCGCCGAAGGTTCGGGGGTGGGGGGCAGGCTCAGCCTGGGTGTCACGTAACCATCAGCTCCTGCCAGCAACCCCCAGTTTATGGGTGAGATGCCTCCCAGGGGCCCCTGTGAGGTGACCTCCAATGACATGCCAGCACCCTGCCCGGCTCCCCGGCCTGTTCTCCACCCCCAAGGGGAACAACTGGAGGATGACTTTCCTCGTTCCTAAGCTTCGCCGGAGGAATCGCCTCCGAATTAATTTTTAGAGATAACAGTGACCGAAACGAACCTCTTTAAAGCCGGACCTCGAATCAAATGATTTCTCTGAAGTGCAAGGGTTCCAGGATCCCAGGTTTTCCCGGCATAATTTCAAAGATTAACGCTCTCCCGCTCCCCACCTCCAGGAGGTCGTTTGCAGAGATTTATGCCCATCATATCCCGCGGCAGCCTGAGGAGGGGTGGGTATTTTTTACATAAGTGTAATTATATGTAAGTGCTATAATTTAATTACCACGATTCCCTCCCTATTGATTTCAGATACCGATCTGGAGCTCACAGACGAGGTTGTGTGAAGCTGACGGATCGGACCATCTGTTTGAACGCCAGTGGACAGGACAGGGAGACAGGAAGGAGAGGACCAAGGAATGCCATTTCCAGAGACGTTCAGATGGCAGTTTTCAGTCACTGGATTTTTCAGGTCAAGGGCCAGAAAGCAGCAGGGTCACAGAATGTGTCTTATGCCGTGTCTAAGAAAAAGATACAGGGAGTCAAAGCACACATACACGAACGAATATAAAGATGCAAAACTGACATGTAAAACTAAGGACTAGGTAAAAGTGAGCCATTGGATACAATTCACATACACCGAGTTGTGGTAGATCTGAAATTGAAAATTCAAATCAGACCAGATGGACATCTGTAGGCTACAGATTAGGTCCTGAAATGGCTCACACAGTCCCGTGGTTAGGACAGTTGTCCTTGGAGAACAGTAGGGGAGAAACCGCTCAAAAAGAAGGTGACTTTGGCAACTGGGAACGTGACTGGGAGCAGAAAGGACACACCAGGGAGCGTCCTGGTGTTGTGTCGTGCCGCAGGCCCTGGGCAGCGGACCTGCTCGCAAGACCAGTGGCAAGTGCTGTTGAGTTGATCATCTGCCTCTCAGGACAAGGACTCAAGTTGGGGAAGTTCAGGGTTCTGCCTGACATCTTCATCGCTGTCATCCCCAGGCCAAAACAAAATAAAAACATAGTGAAGACAACGATGACTCAGCTAATAAGGTTAAACAACCACGGAAAACCTACGAGAAGAACCTGGTTGGGGAAAAAAAAAAAATTCAAGAACTAGCAACAAATATCTCCATGTTTGCATTATAGAAAAAATTGAATAAAAATAGGAAATCAATAAAAATGACTTCAAGAATAAGTTGGTGAAAGAAAAGGCGTGAATGTGGACAGCCAAGCATGCCGTCTGGTCAGTCTGGTGGTCTCTATAACAGAGCGATTAATGCCCCAGAATAATTTTATATCTGCGTCCAACGAGCACAGAAGAGTTTTATCCACAGTCCACACACGTGTCGACTTTCAGCTCCGTCACAGCCGTAAATTGTTGATGCATGTTTTTGGAAGGCGCTCTCAAAAATTGTAATGTTTAATTAAACTAGTATAACTTTCCCCTAAAATTTACGATTTTGTTATTAGATTGCTGTCAGGATTTTAATATTCCTTTTGGTTAATTTGATCTTGAACTTACCCATGGGACGTCCTGGATCAGAGACAGATTTCTGATTAAATGCTCCACAGTAATGAGACCCAAAGGCACCCCCCTTTTTTTGCCCCTAGCCCTCATCCCTGAGGCCACGCAGTGAGAAGTGATGGGAATTTTTCTACCCAAATGGCCACACAGCCCAGAGGTGGGTGTGACGGCTGGTTTTCTGGGGCAGCTGGGCGAGGCGACAGTGCACACTTGTCCATTGTCGCAGTAATTTGGGTTACTGCCACGTGCTTCTCCTCTGGGCGTTAAGTAAAGGACATTTTCCCCAACAACGTGGGGGGCATCACCCAATCAGGTGAAAGAATTTAGAAGCCAAACTGAGGATTTCTTGAGGAAGAAAAATTCTGCTGTGATAAGGGTGGCATCTCCGACTGAGTTTTCCGCCTGCGGCTGGTATGTGGGTTTCTGACGTCAGGGGCCAGCGCCCCGCAGTCCGTCCGTCCATCTATCTACACTACCCAGAAAAATAATAGTCTGCATTTTCTTGTTTATTTTGTTGGGGTTAAGAAATCGGGTTTCCTTCTTTTCTTGTGCATACGTAAGTGACTTTTCTTTGCTCTCTGGTTGATTTTAGGATTTTTTCCTTTGAGGATTTTCAGTGTTACCTGAGTGTATTGGGCATAGATTTCTTTATACGTTTATACTGTTTGTTTACACTGTGCTTCCTTTATCGGTGATTTTTTGGGAAATATTCATCCATTTTCTTTTCAAATAATGCCTCTTGCCCTGGCCAGCGTGGCTCAGTTGGTTGGGCATTGTCCTGCGAACGGAAAGGTCACCAGTTCAGTTCCCTGTCAGGGCCCAGGCCTGGGGTGGGGGCTCTGTTCTCTGCCCCCATCGGGACCCTTGCAGAAGTCAGAAGGCAGTTGATCAATGTTCTCCTCTCACGACAATGTTTCTCTCCCTCTCTTTCTCCCTCCATTCCCTTCTCTCTAAAATAAAATAAAATAAAAATTTAGAGAAAATGCCTCTTCTGCATTACCTCTGCTCTCCTTTAGACTTGATTTGACCCCAGCTGGTGTTTCTAGCCTCTTTCACACGAGTAATTCCAACTGTCTTTGACCGGCAAGCTGTGTGCTGGGCAACCTCACGTCCAACTTCCACGTCGATTCCACTCTACCTGTCTGTTCTGAGGTTGACGCTACCTACTGAGCTTTTAATCGCAATAGTTTAATTTTTTCATTTCTTAAAACATTGACCTTGGTTTTTCCCCCAAGAATTCTAGGACATGGTATAGTGTCTCTGATTCCGTTTAAGTTTTATTAAGTGTTGCATTTCCTTAGTTATTTCACATTTTTTCTGTTCCTTGTGGATTCCTCCAATAGGTCTGAGGGCTGCAGGGGTCTGTCGATTATACTTTTTGCTGACTTCCCGCAAGGTGAGATTCGCCGCTCTGTTGTAGGGTACACGATCCGTGGAAATGCCGGCGCCTACACCCAGGTTGCTTTTCTCTAGAAACTTGCATTTGCTTCTGCTGGGAATCAGTAAACTCTGCAACCTAGAGCCACGGTAGAGCCCTTGGAGGACCCCCGAGGAGAAGTTCACGCGAGGGTTCCAGGTTTACTCTCCCTGGCTCACCTGGGTTTTCCATCATCTCTGGTTTGGTTTTTGTTTTGCCCTTGGAGATGCTGCTCATTTTCTACGGACTTTAACAAAGGATTTAAACCGGCTTTATCGTCATTTCTTCAGGATCCCACTGTGTCCACAAGAGAAAGGGACTTGAGATTATCCAGCCAATGGTAACCCAGTAAAGTGGAAGGGCACGTACCTTGTCACTAAACAATACAGGTGTTTATGAACCATAGGAACACGTTTGAATTTTGCCTAATAATGCAACCCCTTTTCTTTAAGGAAAGAAAATGTCCTTATTCTTCATTCCAGTAAGTGCACCGCCACGGTTGGCACACAGAGGCTGGCCGAGGTGAAGGTGACCTCATGACGAGGCTGAGGTTCCAATGCCCACACTCCAGGGACCTCGCTGGGGAGGCTCCTGCTCTCTGAGGACCAGGAGGGGCCCTAACACTCTGCGGCCCCTGGCGTCGTGAGCCTCCAAGAAACGGGGGGCAATGGGTGTCTGCTTCGCTTTTTCTTTTTCATTTTTATTGCCTGTATTGGGGTGGCGTTGGTTAATAAAACCGTGCAGGTTCCTCGTGCACGATCCCACAGCGCCTTATCCGTACTGTGCGTTCACTGCCCCACGCCAAGTCTCCCCATCATACGGGGCCCCCGCCCCTCTAGCAAAAACGTGTCTGCGTCTGCATTTCCCCCCTTTTCCTGAACCCCTTTCCTGTTTTCACCCAGCCCCCACCCCTCCCGCAATAAACAGCAAAACACAGCCTCATGGATGCTGCTGCTGTCTTGTGTTAGCAACTTCCTTCCTTACCCGCCCTCCCCCGCCAGGTTCAGAATGCACGGACGGAGCCCTGGCTTGGGGCAGAACTTCGTCTAGCCTGGCTGTGCCCTGATGTTGGGGCCGGGGTGGCAGTGACCTGGCATCAGCTGCAGCCGGTGACACCGTCCGTCTCCGGCGCAGCTGAGAACTTGCGGGCGTCACTTTGATGGGCTGCTGCTGCAGCGCTGCTGGCGGTAATTGCCCGGCAGTTCTGAAATGGATCCGCGTTTCTTGTGACAAGGACGCATGGCACTGGGTGCTCGCGGAGTGAAGATTCTTCCCTGCCATGGAGAGCAAATTAGGAACGGGCGTGCAGGGGACCTGTTGCGGCCGGGCAGCATTGACTAGGCACCCATGTCGAAAACACCATGCAGTTGACACAGTTAAGGTAGGAAGAGGTAATGCTTCCAGCTGGTGAACAGTCGGATTTTTAAATGAAGGTGGTCCTGGCTGGTGGCTCAGTGGACTGGTGCCAGCCTGCGAACCCGAAGGTCGCTGGTTCGATTCCCACCCAGGGCACATAACCAGGTCTCCAGCCAGCTCTATGGCTGGAGGCAGGTGAAAGGCAACCTTACATGGATGTCTCTCTCCCTCTCTGCCTCTCTCCCTGCCCTTCTCTCTAAAAATAACGAACAAAAAAAATCTTAAAATGAAGGTAATTCCACGGTGATTCTGCCTCTCTGAAACATGGGGATAAGGGTTAGCTCACTCTGAACAGCCTTCACCAGTCATTCATGTATTTTATCTTATTATTCATCATTCCTGTGCTGGGCCGAATGAGGGGGAAAATGGTGAGGACCACAAGGAAGGGCCATTTTCAGCACTGTGACCAGAGCAGGAGCCCAGGCCCCCGGGCATGTATGTGGTCCTGAGGAAATTCGGTTGGGCCCTCTTATGTCACCTGTTCATTTCCCGTCCCTTCCCGGGACACCTCTTGCCCTTGGCCTTGGGCCTCCTGTTTCTGAAGGCGAGTTTCTGTCCGCCCAGGAAGAGCTGTGGCTGAGTTTCCTGGTGGAGGGACCCCTCGATGGCCCGGCCTCCAGCCCCAGCTGCCAGGGCATCCCCGAGTGAGCTGACCCCAACCAGCTCTGGCCCCTCAGGGCTCCGTGACTCTGCACGGCGCCGGAAGCAAGCGCTGGTGTCCGTGCCGGGCAGGTGCAGCCGTCCTTCCGCAGCCAGGCTGACAGCCTTGTTTATTTCATCCCAGCCAGACACCTGATCTTGACCCTAAGTTGTCCTTGCAATTTGGAAGTCAAAAAAGCTATTTACCTCACAAAGAAGTGAGAAGTTAGTGGTTTAAGCTGTAACAGCCGCCCACAAATTATTTTTAAAGCTCAGCGCACATCATCATTATTCGGATCCTTGTTCTAAATAACTGTCAGATTTCCCCCTTAGGAATCGTAAAAAACAACCTCTGTGTTTGAAGTTTTCTTATACCTCAATTATGGCAATATTCGTATTTCCTTTCCTTTGTAAAGAGCTAACAGTTAAGAACTTGGAGAGGGAAATGTATTTTTAAACACAGAAGGAAATAACATTTAAAACTCTATTTCTCTGTGAAAACGCGTGATGACTTTTCTCCTTTGATTCGTTTAATAAGTCTTCTAACAATGATTTCAGCCAGGTTTCTGCTTTGTCTTCCTTTCAACCCAGAAAAATAACCCTGAAATAAGGACATTACGGCTCTGCCCAGTATTAGTATGCGTTGGGGCGTCTCTTCGATTACATTTCTTGTTATTCAAAGTAATACACGTTCATAGTAGAAATTAATTTCGTCCATAGGTTAAATAATTAAATGAAGAAATAAACATCTTTTCCATTTCCAATTCCTATTCCAAACGCATTATCGTCCGTCTTTCTGGAGGCCAACACCGTAATTAAAATGAGATGCCCTCACGGGTGGAATGTTTGCAGCCCCTGACCATGTGTGTCCCTGAGGCCTGGTGTGGTCGCATTTGGGGCAGGGGTGCACATTCTGTGCGGCTGTCAACCCTTCAGCTGCAGAACTGGGCTAACCCATTACACTTTTATTTAGCTATCATCATATTTTTGTTCTTCCACTGTTCATGGGTCCGTTTAAAAACTGAAAAAAAGACAATAACAAACCTCGTGGTTAGGATTGTATCATTTTGGGTATTTCAGAACCCAGTAGTTTTGGACGGGTGGAAAAAATATGTAAACCTAGTTCACTAAATCTGAGCCCTTTGCAAGGGAATGTTTAAAACATCAAGGTCGCATTGATTTTTCCCCTACATGCCATTAGTTGTTCAAAGCATGCTGTATTTCATTTTATGGAAAATACCTCCACAGCTCTTACTCCACACCAGTACTGATGGAAGAATCATCTAAGCGTTGGCTCCTGAAGGTTGTGATTAAACCTGCCTGATGGATGGAAGGAGCAGGAAGCACAGAGAAGGCAAGCAATCTGCCCACCGTCACACAGCAAACCAGAGAGTGGGAGGCCGCACCTGGGCAGGAAGGGCGTTTTGAACCAACATGTCAGCAGTACTGGGGCCGTTTTGTTTTTCTTACGGCCTTTTGTAGGATCTCATGTTGGTTTACATCTTTCTTGTTAACTGGAAAAACACGGACATGGTCCACCCCATTAAGGTTTTCCGGATTCTTCAGATTGGTTAGATGTATAAAACCTCTTTATCCCTCGAAGGCCTCCCTGCCCCAGCCGGGTGACTGGCTCTTCTTCCCCAGGCGGGCTGAAAGGCAACACAGGTGCCCACAGGGAAGCAGAACATGCTCCGCATCCCTGGGAAGCTGAGCCCAGCCCTCCTGCGAAGCCGTGAGGCCAGGGCTGCCGCAAGTGCGCAACACATACGCCGTGGACGTGGGACGCGTAGATCTGACCCACCAAACGGAAATGTGTTTTTTCAACGAGGGACACTCGGTGGGAGAGCCACACCCGACCCCGCGCGGCTTTGCGTTCCCTGAAAGACCGCCTCTGGGTTCCCTGCCCACCGGCAGGTTTGCCACAGTCAGCTGTAGGAGCCGGAAACTGCATTTGTTCTATTTTTATTAAAATGGATTACAAATGGGCTCAAGTTTTGTCTCAACGATCGCACACCATCCGGCTCAGGTTCGTCCTTTTAAAATCACGTGTATTTAGCTATAATTCAAAAAAGAAACATCCTCCTGTTTAGTGGGCCGTCTTACTAGTTTTCAAATGTGCAAATAAATAGTCCTAGAGGCACCTCCCCACCCCAGTCAGCACAGGAAGCTCCTGCTTCACCCCTCAAAGTTTCTTCGTGTCCTTTTGTAGTGAACCCCTCCCCCAGCCCCAGCCCCAGCCCCTGGCACCGCTGGTTTAGTGCCGGAATTTATCTCTTTCAGGATTCCTGTAACGTGTAGTCTCTGGGTCTGGTTTCTTTCACTTAAGGTTCACGCCCCGTGCGCCTATCAGGAGCTCCTCTTCTTTACTCCCCAGCAGCACTTGCTGGGCTGGAGGCTGAAGGGCTTGGTTCTGCCTTCCCCTGGGAGGCGGTTGCATTGTTCCCAGTGCCAGCAACCATGAGCTGCAGACGTGGGTACAGGTGTCCGCGCCAACGCTGGCCTTCTGTTCTCTCACACAGGTCAGGAGTGGGATTCTGGATTGTAAGGTAACTGCGTGTCTTTTCCCCCAGGAAACTGTTAAACTGTTGTTCCACGGCTGTGCCGATCAGGGTTCCCACCTGTGGTGAAAGAAAGCTGTGAGTTTTCAGTGTTTTCTTCTCCTTCTCCTGCTCCAACATTCGGGGTGAAAACTTCCATGCTCCTTACACGTCTGAGAGCTGTGACCAGAAGCCTAGTTGTAACGTCGGCTTTTCTGTTTCTCCTTTTGGGTCTCTTGAGACTTTTTTCATGTATTTTGAAGCCCTGTTGTTAGATGCCTACATATGAAAGATTGTTACGTTGTTGTGGTTGTTTTTGGTAAACTGACCCTTTTGCCACTACGCATGGCCCCTAGTTAGCCCCATAAATCTTCCTTCCTTTGAAGTTTACCTTGTCTGGTGCTAGGGTAGCCCACTTTGTTTTCATTCACGTCAACGTGGCATAACTCAGCCTCACCCACCTGTGTTCTTATCTCTGAAGTGGATACTTGGCAGACGGCGCACATTCGACTATTCCTTTCTTATCCTATCCCACTTTAAGAAGCTGGGAAACTGGCGTAAAACACATGCAATTAAACTTCACGGGCCCTTCCGTGTTTGGGGTCCTGCAAAGCTGGATCCTGGAGAGGTGAGCTGCGTGGGGGACCCCGAGCTGCTGGCTAGCGCACCCCTCGGGCGCCCGCTCTGGCCCTGGGGGGCGGGGCGCTAGAGACGGAACCCCTGTCTTCACCCAGCCTGGGCGTGGGCTGCGTCGGGCGAGAGACATGGGTGGCAGGAGAGCTGGTCTGAATGCCACCTCACTCTGAGCCCCCTGAGAAGGGCTGGGCTTCGAAGACACGCCTGAGGAGCACGTTGAATGTGCTTTGTTGCTCACGCGTCTGCCTGAGCCCCGCGTGCGTCCAGGTAAAAGGCCGGACCACGGAGGGGCTCCGTTCCTCCGCGATTCCTCACGAATCCGTCCCTTGTAAGAAACAAGGAGTGACAGTCTGACAGCCGCGCCGGGGATTAGTGAAAATGACAACCAGCAAGTCAGACATCATGGCACTCATCAGCAAGAACAGCAACCTGCGCTTCGGAGGATCCCTGGGAAGCTCGGAAAATCCTGGAAGAAGAGAAAGAGCGAAATCAAACGGACACGTCACTCCCCATCCCTCCCACGTTCCCCTGAAGTAACTGACAACTTGAAGGAACGCGGCGTTCACAGGGTTGCTGGCTCTTACTCCAATTCCGCTTCTTGACACACCCAAGGGTTTAAAAATCAAACCAATGAGACGGAAGCTAAAAAAGCTTCCTGTGTTCCCTCTCCGGGGCACAGGTACCTGGTCTGCTGCCCGTCTAATTATTTGATGTTTGATGCCCGTGGATTTCGGCCTCAGCATTACCCGGAGAACAGGCTAAGCTCAGACCACTGGGAAGTACCCTTTGAAAAGTTACAACACGGCCTGTAAGTGTCGGTGGTCTGTGTGGTGCACCTCAAGGGCTTCTTCTTCTGTTTGCTTTTTATTATTTTCAAAAAATAAAAGTCGTATTTCCAGTAGATGGTTGTTCAGGTGTTTTCCCAAAACTTCAATAGTTCTCCCCATTTTGCTCTTCAACCGGCAAACACGGATGCTCCAGTGACTGGGAAATTGGATGTTGCATCATTCATGGTAACCGTAGAGTGCTGGTGACATAGGAACTACGTCCCAGGCTCATGGGGAAACCCAGGGGCACCTGAGAGCACCAGCAGGGACAGCAGCGGACAAGGGCAGGGAAGTCACCTGGAAGAGGGGGGGTTTGCGTGTGCGCTGTGCATGCTGGGGGTTGATGTGGAAAGCAAATGGCACACACAACGTGTGCGATGTCTGTGTTTTATTTTCAGCGAATGTGTAACCGAGTGTACGAAATCATGCCCTGAGGGGAAGCTGAGCTGTCAGGCCACCTCCAGCCCAGGCTTCCCGTGTCACTAGCACTCGCAGATGAACAGGTGCATTTCCTGTAAACGGGGAAAGACCCCAGTTCAGCTTCACCTCTCACCAGGGCTATTGGAGGTGTTCCCACGGAGGAAGTGGGGCTGGACTCCCAGCAAGGGGGGCCAGCCTGAGAAACCCTCCCCCTCCCACTCTCCGTGTTTATGCGCGCAGAGGCAGAGGTCCCAATTCAGATGGAGAAAACGGTGCAGGAAAACCTCTTCCCCACTTGAACAATGCAGCGCGGGTGCGGAGCCCACCGAACCGTTGGTAAAGGGACGTTCAGGACGCAACCAAAGTGGTCCATCTAGTTTTTGTCGCCGGAGCAGAGTTGTTGCTTACGAAGACCCAGTATCTCTGAGGTCAGCGGGGCCTGTCATTTACTCTAGCAACAGGAGAGGCTGTGACCTCTTCCGTGTTCCGTGGACAGTCGTCCATCACCTTGACACGGATGACGAGAGGCCCTCCCTTCTCGGCGGCGACGGAGGGACCACCACAATTCCTCTCACCTGTGACCATTACTCATTTCTGCTGATTTGTGGGACAATGAACAAGAGACCTTGAAAAATCTGGGAATTTCTCTTTATTGACTTTGAAAGAGGAAAAAGAATGTGCAATAGGCGTATCTAGATAAAAAAGAAAAGCAAGAGCATGTGGTGTTTTTCCGGGTTGCTGTTTAGGGCATCTGCATGACGGCCCGTCTTGCAAAGACTCAACGGAAAGAGTGAAAATTCAACTACACGGGCTCTCGCTGGCATGTGAGATGTGGGCTGGGAACCGGATGTTGTGCTGGAAATACAACATAGGTGCGGCATAGAATGAAGAAAATCACGGGAGGGAGGCTATGGGAGAATGACAAGGGTGATAAGGAGGAATCAGTACGTATGAATTAGACACATCTTAGCCTGAGATGGTACATAGCAGCTCAGAGAGCTCGTGCGTTGGTGCCGCAGGTTCGCCGTCAGAGGGAGGCGGCTGGAAGACATTGGTCCCAGCAAAGGGAGAAGAAGGCTCTGCCGCCTCTCATCGCAGCGGCCTCTGAACTCAGGCCCAGGGACCGGTGTCATTCTCGAGGAAGGTTCTTCTGAGAAGGACCTGGCTCTTCATGGGGTGTTGGGGTCCATCTCCACCCACCGCAGGACTAGAGGAAGGTCGCTTCAGCCTTGTGACGTGGGGTCGCAACACTGATGTCCCCAGTGATAGAGACATTGAGAGCATGAGATTTTGGGTTGCATGAACATCCCCAGTGTGGCACCTGGCACAGAGAAGGTGCCTGTGGAAGACGCCACCGTGATGGTTGGGCCAGGAAAGGTCACAGCACCTCCCACTGAGAGGACTCACAGGGCCGGCCGTGCCCAGGGCCAGCTGCTGTTTCTGACCCCGTGTCACCCACGCTCCAGCTCGTGGCGTGTCCTGCCTGCGTCCGTGGCCTCATCACGTGGCTTTGGCTGGCTCCCGCCTGGAAAGCAGCTGCCTCTCCATGGTGAGAGGCTGAGCGTGAAGAAGGGAATTTGGGGGTGTGCGTACCTCCTTCTCCAGCTGAGGGGACACCACACAGCTGTGGTCAGGCCGTGAGGAGGCTGACAGCCAGACCTCTGGGCTCCAGGTGTAACGAGGACCGTTGCTACAAGCGTGTAACTGGTGGGAGCCAACTTTGTCAGAGATGAAGATTTCAAGGAACGAAGAAATAGAGTTATTATAAGTTGGTTCAAGGGTGAAAGATGTTATTCCCAAGAGCATGAGGGTCATGTGGTCTGGGTCAAGGGGCATTGGAAATGTCAAAAGGCCACATACCCTGGATCCCCCTAATGTGACAGCTGACATGACAGGAGTGTTGCAGGGAAGAGGCCAGCAGTGCCCGAGTTCAAGGACGTGCCAGGGGTTCTAAAGGGGCAATGAAGGGTCCTTGTCAGGAAACTCACGTGTGTTTTCAGGGGTGTCGGTCACGCAGACCTGCGCATGAAGTCCAAGTGCCCAGACGCAAGCGTGCACACCGGTGAAGCAGCACCCCCAAACGGGTGAAATCCTCATTAGGCCGGTAGGTGGTGACAACGGTCATTTCCAGGTGCTGGCACTGCACTGGGGTCTGCGAGGTGTTACTCCCTGGGGACTCCAGGTCAGGGGTGCACAGGCTCCCACCCCACTTTTTCTGAAAATGGCACGTATTGATACAATTAACTCCAATATAAAAATTGGAAAATGCAGAGTGTTGCATGCACACACTAAAAACAGATGGCAGTAGAGATGCGTGCAGAGAAGACAGGAGGGAGGTCACGGTGCGGGGCCTGAGGACAGTGCTGACCCGTCCCCCAGAGGGCCATGGGGGGTGGATGAGGAGCACGGGTGCCGTCGGCAGGACGCATGTCCTGGCAGTGCAAGGGGACCCTGGCATCCGATGAGAACCTCCCACTACCAAAAAAAAAAAAAAATTGCTTACGATGCTATTACTCAGTCTGGAGGGGAAAGCCCGCAAGAATAATGAGCAACGCTTTTTCTACAAACAATAAATAATTGTTGCAATACAAAAGCGATCGGAACCTCAAGTGGCAGCCATGGTGCAACCCATCATTTTTAAAACGCAGAGAGCTGAAGGGGGAGCGTGTCCGCACTTAGATCCTAAACCGAGGGAAGGTCCTCACCAAACAATCCCAATAAAACATTCCTTAAGCTGTGACAAAGAAACGCGTTGCTCCGAAAGGAAAAGGTAAAAACGATGGCCGATTACCCAGATAATGAAAAGGGTAGAAGGAACCATGGGAGCGTTTTCATTTCCAGAGACGACAATAATTGCACGTGATCGCTAATGATGATCAGGACCTGCTCTCCCTCCTCCTGCCTTCTCTTGGGTGCTGGGCATCAACTCGACATGGTCAGCCCAAAACTGTCTTCCCCGGAACCTGGACATGATTCCCACTGGCAACCCCACTTTAAGCTGGAACCCCCACATCACGCTCCAAGGGCCCGTCCGGGTGTCCCTACAGGGGCCGGGGGCACCTTCCCCGCCTGAGGTCCCGGCTGAAGCTGTCACCTCCTGGGGTCCGCGTTTCTACCTGCTTGTTCAAGAATAGTGATTTCCTGTTTCCATTCCTTTCTCACTAGCGTTTCCTGGCAGCCTCGAAACCTTATTTGTAAACATCCCTTTGGGCTTCCTGGAACCGGTGGGCATCCCTTTGCGTCCTGCTTGTCAGCCCCGGGGCCCGCCTGGCACAGCGGCTGTCGCCCGGGGCGGTGTGCGCCTCAGGACGGAACCGGCGTCCCGCACGGCACAGCAAACGCCTCCCTGCTTCCAGCAAATCTGGCCTTTCTTATTTTTTTCTTTTTTTGTCAGCATGAATTCTGAGCGACGCAGACTGAACACGGAAAAACCACAGCCCATCTGTCGCCAGGAGACGTGGACTCGCCGCTTAGACCCTTCCCCGCGGCCGGTGGGAGGACAGGCTGAGCAGCCTGGCTCCTCTCAGTTGCTGGGGACCAGCCTGGCCAGATGCTGACACTTTGCTGTGCAGATGGGGGTGAAAAAGAAGATGCCTCTGAGCTCCAAGGTGACAGGAAATACGTGGTTAAGTGACCTGGGCATCTTGTCTCTAGCGCGAGCCGCACCCCTGTCTCCTCTTCTGGGCAGAGAGCACCAAGGGGACCAGTGTCGGGGTCCCGTCATGGCCCCCCACACCCCCTGCAGTTTCACAGAGGAGCTCGGCCAACCCCGGCCCCCATCACTCACGGATTCCAGAGGCGGTGGCACCAAGGAAGAGGCAAATCCAGCGAGATCCCGACAAAAGTCACTGTCCCCGGCAAGGGTCCACCTGGACCCCCTGCAAGACAGCCTTCCAAGGACAGACACCCGGCCACCTGGACGCACCTGAATGTACCAGGAGGTGCTGGAGCTCCTCCCTGACTTCCACAGGATAATTTACTGCGAACCCCCCACCCCTGTTTGCCCTCGCAGGCCCTGGGGCGCCCACCGCAAACCAAACGCCAGATCGTTGCCACTTTGCGCCATTTGGACCTGCACCCAAAGGCCTTCGCTGCAGGAGGAAGACTTCTCGGTGGGACTGGCCGCATGGCTGGGCGGGGGGCACCTCAGAAAGTAGCCGCCTCTGGGTAAACTGTTCCTCCTTGGTCCCCCCGACCAAGGCTTCATCAGTCCCGGCTTCTCGCCATTTCAGTTCTTACCGGGTTCCTCCAGCACCAGGTTCATAAAATAAATGGGCCGAATCAATTAATAAAATGATGACATCAGTCAGACTCTCCGCATGTTAAGGACCTTGGCCGGCTAGGAAAGGAGACATATGACTGAAGTGAAAGATGGTCCCCCGTAGATTCTGTCACCCACCCCATAGCTCAGGACCGTGGGGCAGCACAGCAGCCCGGCGGGGCCCGCGGTGTCAGAGGGAAAACACGCTGAGGTGCGTTCTCTGAGCGGCACTGGGGCGCCTGTAACTGCAGCTGCCTGAGTCAGGGTGGAGGCAGCTTGTCAGTCACGTAGAAAATCTTTAAAACGGCCAACAATAATCAAAACGGTAAATTAAAATGTTTATCATAAGAGGTAACAGAAATACTCCCTATCAAAATTGGTGTGACTTTGCTTCAGAGAAGCAAATTCAGAGAAATTTATAATCTCAAAAGTTTAGGTGATAAAAGAAAACTGAATAGTTATTGGATTCAAAAAGAAATGAAAATGCTACAGGATAAATTTAATGAAAAGGATAAAAATAAAGAGCACACATCAATTAAAGAAGAAAAGAGAGCATTCTGGAATATTATGGAATGAATCAATTACACTAAAATCTGGCCTCATTAAAAAGTGCTAAAATGTTCAAAATTATCAAGAATGCCAAGGATGCAGGGGGTACATAAACAGTATAAGTCATTAAAAAAAGGACCCCAATTACAAAAAGAGCAGATACTTAAAAATCAGAGACTATTCCAAACAACTGTATACCAATACAGTTGAAAGTTCAGACAAAGTGAGCAATTTCCTATTAGCACATAAAACACTCGAGAAGAAACTAAGGGTCCTACTTCCGGAATATTTTTTTGAAATTAAGTCAATACTTTACAATTCTCTTATAAAGAAGACACTGGCTTCCATAATTGGACTAAACTTGTGAGAAATGCCAATTGTTCCCAAGCTCCCATTCACCAAAATCAAGCGCACCCCCAACTAGAAAGCTAGAGAAGTATAATAAAAGAAAGGGAAAATGCCTATACCACTCCACTGGTAAGTGTTTTCAGCAAGCTTAATGCAGTACGCATAAAAACCACAATATATTTTTTCTGAGTTATTCTGGAAACACGGGGCCCTTTACCATGAGGAAATGAATGAAGGTAATTCACCAGATTAACATATCAGATGGGACACTCTGCATGATTATCTTGAACGATGCAGGGAACGCATCTGATAAAATAATGACATTAATACATTTAATCCTACGTGCCAGACACTCATCTTAGCCTTTACATGTATCAATTCAATTAGCCTTCCTAACAATCCCATGAGGTAGATACTCCCATCATGCACCTCATCCTGCCGGGAGATGCAGAGGTGCGCTCAGGGGAGTCCTTTGCCCAAGGTCAAGCATCAATAAATGGGGGGAACTGGGATTTGAGTTGAGTTCTGCACTAAATGACGACGAATATCTCGATATATTCCTCTATAATTATGCAAATAAGCATCACCGAATGATGGCAGTTTTGGTCGAAATTTCACTTGCAGTGTGGCTGCCGAGTTCCTTTTCTAATTCCCAACGTTTTCTTAGCTCATCAAAATCAGTCTTTGCTGAATGAATCCACGTGTCGTTCCCCTGACAAAATAGCAGGCTTCCAGGCCTGAATAGGGTTGCATGAAAGTAAACGTGAAGATCACCACCGATCATGTTATTTTAGCCCCATAACCTCGTTTCCATAAACAAATGTCCCCAACTTCATGCTAAGCACGCCAAGAACCTCACGCTCATTCACAGAGAAACTGGTTGTGACCATCCACCGAGTTCCTGGAGTAAGGCCTCTGAGCTGTTCCCTGAAAAGGAAAAAAAGGGGCCAAAAGAATTGCGAGTTACTTCTTTGTGTCTTGAGCACTGCTGTCATCTTTCTGTACGAAAGAAAAAGTTTAATTCCAGGGCCTGAATGAAGCCCCTTCTCTTTGAGATCGTAATGGAATGTCACCTTGCAGGACGGGCGCTGTGGAGGGGCCGGAAAGCATCTTTGGAATGAACGTGTTGTGACAGTAGACAGTTGCCACTCCTTCTGTCCTCACCTTCGGATTCTCCACCTTTCCTTTCACAGCGACTGCGCCGACTTGTGCACAGTTTTCCTGAGTCTCCCGACCTTCTCTCTCTCATGTACTTTTGCTTCATTCATCTGGTCCCAGCCCTGCTGTCCTGCTGCTTCCGCCATTCCCCTCAGTGCCTGTCGCTGCCACCGTGTCCACCCGCGAGGGGCCAGCAGGACCGCGCGGACCAGCGCACAGGATTGGATTGTGGTTTGGTTGGCCCTTGTCTCTAACCACCAATCTGATTCCCGGGGACAGCTCTAGTTTAATCAGCACTTGACAATTAAACAGCCAATTGAACGTATCGTTTAGACCAAATCACCAGGGACGGGGCTGACTTGTCCACTGCCCAGCGGGCTGGGCCAGGGAGGGGATTTGCGACGTGTGTCAGCCGGGTGGTCAGCGGGGGGGGGTGACCATGCCCAGCAACCTTGGAGAGCAGCCCCCAGAGTGAGGCCTATGAGCAGTTCACTTCAAAGGGAAAAAGGGGGCAAAACAGGGTGAATTAATTTTTTACGTCTCCAGCTGTCAGCACACGTGACCCACCCCCACAAACGGCAGGAAGTGTCCTGCCAGCCACCTTCCTGCTCCAGGGCGGTGCCGTTGGCAACACAGAATCCATGCACAGCCAAGTCCCATTTCATTAAAATGGGGCCCCGAGCACCCAGGGGTGAACCTCCTGGTGCCCACCCTCTGAGTGTGGAGCGCACCTGTGGGCGAAGGCTGGCCTCCCACCCATGCGCATGGGAGCCACACAGTGTCATCTTGGAGCAGCTGACACGCTCCAGAGAAAGCCAGCACACAGGCATGATGCAGGGGACGTAAAGGCACCCAACGCACCTGAGGGGCTGAAAACAGAAGCACCCACAGGTGCCACCAGACCTCCCGTGGTCTCCACCTGCCACCTGCAATGCGCCCAGGGACGCCCGCCTGTGTGTCTTTGTTTTTAACCAACAGAAGAAACACAGTCCTGAACCATCATAAGACTATATATCCTTACGCATTGGTGCTGTGATTTTTTTTTTTTCTGGTAGGATTCCTACAATGGAATTGCGGAGCTCAAGAGCACTTACATGTTTAATTTTAAGAGACACTTCCTAACACCTCCGGAGAACGCCTGCGCCCGTCCGACCCCCACGCCAGAGCATCAGAGGGTCTCCCTTTCCTGACTTCTTGGTGCCCGTCTGATTCCAGGGTGGCTTTCATTTCCATTTCCCTGACTCTCAGCAAAATTTAACATCTTTCTCTATGTTTGTTGACCCTTATGAATTGCCTGCTCATATTAAGCATTCTCCGAGATCATTTGTAATGTTTAAATCAATGTGAGGAGAGTTCATACATGGCGATGGGAACCTTTCGTGAAGTGGGTGATAAATACTTCCAGCCTTCTGATTCTGTTGATTTCTGTTTATTATTCTTCCCCGCACAAAAATGGTTTATCTCCGTGCAGTTCAAAAACGCCTGGTCTTTTCCTTCACCCACATTAAGTGTTTAATTTACATGCTTTTCCTAGCTAACTTAGTTTGCCACAGGCCGCTGCGTCTGGTGAGGGCCATAAAGTTGTCATTGTTGTCTGGAGCGGTAGGTAGATTCCAACTGCGGAGAAATGGTCTCATCTATTTCAGTTGGATTTGTTTTTCCTTTCTCATTGAACAACCTCTATGTATCAAATCTGGCAAGTCTATTAGGACTGTTACTGGGGGAGAGTTAATCTGGAAAGTGAAAATAGACCAGAAAATACAGAAGGTAAATTTCTCAGGTCCCCACTGAGTGAAATAACCTGAAGTTTGGGAGTCTTTTGCCCGGCACTTCGCTTTCACTTCTGGAATAAAATTTTAGGACACCTATGGAGCCCTGTTTCTCCAAAACTGGGTCTAAATATACCTCTTTCTCCTCCGGCTGCACATCTCAGAAACATTGACCCACGGACTGCGGCACTGAGAGAAATTGTGACTGACGTACTCAGCGGAAGAATGACAATGTACTGAGGGGAAATAGAGGGGTGTTATGTTCATTGTGAGGAAACTGTTCCATTCTGCTGAGAGTAGGGTGGGTTCAACACGAGGAGAATTAAACTATGTAAGGGTGAGTTTGGCATGGATAGTAACAGGAATTGGATAACTCTTGCTAATTATGGAAAATACACTGGGGTTATTCTATCTCCTTCTCTAACGGCCCATGTGTCACCCTGAAAGGTGATGACGGAGAACAGATGATAGATGGGGGGTGGGGAGAGAATATGAAAACAATAAAGACGGGAAATTATAAAATATCCTCTCTAACCATGGCCTGATAAACTTTGCCCATGTGCATACATGACGTAGCAATTTACAAAAAGCCAACTTCTCTGTGGAGAAAGTTGGTAGGATAAAGACGGAGATGATGACTGTCCTCAGTGGCATGCACTGGATGGAGGCGCTGGACATGTGTCTGTGTTTGGACACTGCGGGGACCAGAGGGAACTCAGAGCTGGAAGAGGGAACAGAACGTGCGAGTGGGCGGGTCCTCAGGTCCCTTCGGTGCGTCCAGGACACTCAGCCCAGCTCCGTCTGCTGTCCCAGCCTCAGTCCCCACCCTCTCCTCCACCCGAACAGACTCCCCTTGGTATTCTGTTGGTTTTGACATTTTCAAATAAATGGTCGCACCGGATTTTCCACTACTAACAGCTGGGAACGCAGCTTCACCTGAAGCATGTATTTAAAACGGAAGCCTTCCAGCCCATTTGAAATAAAACGGCCGTGTTTCCAGAACAGCGCCCGCCCCCACTCCACTCCCGCGTGGATTTCTCGCTTCCCTCTCTCATTAGGATTATTTATGTTTATTTGTGTCGTTTTGCTTAATTGCATGTTGTGTTTCATGTATCTTGTGTTATTTCTGAAAAATGGCATTTAATGAAGTGAAAGTAAACAGGTAACTGTCAAGAGGAGATGACAGTCTGTTAATTTATGTAAAGTGTAACCACCCAGATGTTCTAGAAATTGCTTCAGTCGGAAATAAAGAATCCTGTAAGCACAGTGTTGTTTTTGATGAACAGGTAACGGCTGAAAGTCATTTTCCCAGGATGACGTCTCGAGCTCAGTCTAGACCTGGGAAATCCAGGGTGGGGCCCAAGGGAGGGGCCTGGGCCAGGCCCAGGTGGGCCACCAAGGGACTGAGGATGGGGACAGTGGGCAGGGAGCCGGGGCGCCCCGGATCCATTCTAGTCACAAGTAAGTCTACGTGTCAAGGAAAGAGCTGACCTTATCAAATGTAGCTGCTGTCTCTCACAATATGAGCTTTCAGATTCCAAAATCTTACAGATCAGGAGTGGACACTACCTTTATCACCAGCAACGAATATTTACCCAGCATGGACATGGCGGGTGTCTCCCAGCCCAGGGACAAGGACAGAACTTACCTGCTGTCACTGACTTCTTTACAAATGATGCGTCGCTCTTAGGCATCACTGAGTTCCTGCTGAGTTAACAGTGATCAAGGTTATCATCCTGGTCAGTTACTGAGCCAGAACCCGCCCATGTTTTTCTCAAGTTCTTCCCAGTGAGTTTATACCAAATTTTGGAAACCAGCAGGCAGGTCTCGTGTGCAATTCTGGTTGTGGGACTCAAGTAATTCAGTTTACACCAGTGCTAAGATGCTTTCATTCATTCTGTTGTAACTAGAATCTGTTTCTTTGGGAAAAAATGCCAACGCAGCAAAAACAACACCATTTGCGTTTTTTAAAAGATAGTAGGTAAACCAAGAATGACTGATAATCGCCACTGTTTTCCTGCTCATGGTGTCTAGATATTCGCAAAGACCTGGTCATCACCAGGATGTGATGAATAAATCAGTTCTTAATGGTTGGAAGTGGAGTTCTCCGTGGTTGCTGAGCATTTTCCTGTGGCATCCTGATCATGCAAGGCCATTCCTGTGTGGACCGGCAAGATGGCCCACACATGCTAATAAGAAACATGCAGCTACCCGTAATCTTGTTTTATGGTTACTCGTGTGCTTTCCTTTTTATAAATTCTTCTTTCCGATACAAAGTGGCCACGCCCCCTGCCTGGAAGCGTTTGGCCGCCTCACGGAAGTGATGGAGCAAGGCCTCCTGCTGTCACACGTTCCCGGCCTTCACATCGGGTCCGCAGGGTGTAACTTGAAGAGGGGGGCTGCATACCTGCAGGCAAAT
This sequence comes from Noctilio leporinus, assembly GCA_004026585.1. Taxonomy (NCBI): domain Eukaryota; kingdom Metazoa; phylum Chordata; class Mammalia; order Chiroptera; family Noctilionidae; genus Noctilio; species Noctilio leporinus. The sequence continues at coordinate 158,233 of PVIW01000499.1, forward strand.
CAACATGTCGACCAGCTCTTGTTGAAATTGATTGTGCCGCGATTATTACCACAAGTCCCGCTTTGCTGCCAGGAGTTTTCTACCCATGACAGCTCCGGGAAGAATAGCTCTTCTCCCTTTTTCTCCCTCCCTTTCTCCACGGGCCTGTGGCCTACCCCGGCTGGCAGGGCGACCCGGTGTAAACCAAGGGAGCTCTCCGTGAGGGCAGGTGCTAGGGGAACCGCACCGGCCAGTAAGGAGCTTCTTAGGGGAATCTATAGAGAGATGCCTGGGGAGGGAATCACAGAGCAGCGTCCTTCTCACCAGCCCACACGGGGGCACAGCATCTCTCTGAGAGAAATGACACACCGGTGACTCAGAGATCAATACCGTCCACGCCCCACACCTGCATATGCGGTTGTCACCAGAGGGGGGAGCACCTGAGACCAGCGGTGCATTTCCTCCAGGGTCTGATGACAGGGCAGGGACAACGGAGCACATGGGGTGTCCCCCCTGCTGTCTGTATGGAAATAGTTCTTTAAATGAGCATCACGTGATCGTGTCATCATTAGCAAGTGATTTCCTGTCCGAGGACAACACGGGTGAAACTCAGAGCAAGTTCAAAGGCTACGCTGAGCTGACTCATGAATGTTTCACTCGCACAAACTTTATTTAAGTTGATGTTGGTTGATAGGATCTATACATGTGCCCATTTTATGTTCAGGTCTACGCAAAATTAAATCATTTTTAAATTTTAACTTGTTATGATTCCAGGTTCTTCTTGGAACCCTGGCTTTAAGGCCACCTTCCTAGATATTTTTCTGAGGGCACATGTGAACTTAAGATTGATATTAATCTTCTGCTTTTTTGAAGCACTATTATTTTCTTCTACCCTTTGTCTGAGCAATACCACTTTGATTTTCTCTCTCACACCCCCACCCCCAGTTACAAATACATCGTGTTTCGTGGAGCGGTACTTATTTACATGTAAAATAAAACTAAATTGAAGTTTACTTGCTGTGTGATGTGATATAACATATTCTGACATTGTCCATGCTGTTCTGCTATGTTCCTTACTATTCCTCACTGTTCTGTTTTGTGAAGAGAAGGCATTAGACTCAACCCACTCTCGGGCCACAGACAGGAGACGCAGAGGATGCTGGTGGCAGTCCTGGGATCAGGGCTTCCACAGCCACGGCCCCTGTGCAGCCTCTGCAGTTGGCGTGAGGATGGCATCCTGCCGTCAGTGGCAAAATCGAGAAGAGTTACTTAGGGACTTCTGGCAACATGGCCATTTTCCCTCAAATATTGGGATCATGAGCAGGGTTTGGAGGATTCTAACTACAGTAAAGACGGACGAACTCTGGATAGGGAATTTCTCATGTCCTGGGGAAGACCCACTTTCTCAGTTCCGGAGAGTTCTTTAAGCCCCCATTCTGTGTGGGCCACAGGTTGTTCTCTCTCTTAGCTGCTACAGCCCAGATTTGTCATAATCAAGTGAATTTCAGAGATCACCTGGCCGAATGCTCATTTTGGAGCTCAGGACACTGACCTTGTCGTAAAGTAGGCTGCGATTAAGTGACTTTCTCATTTGAAACTTCCGTGTTTAACCTGATGTACTCGTTGTAAACCCCTAGATTCCTCGGTGTGAGAACAACCAAGGATCGAAATTTTCACTGAATCCCCAACTCACATGATTGCTTACGAGCAACCAATTCATTTTTCATTCCATCGTGTCCGGTTCCAATAGTTGGGAATTTGTCATATGGTTTCCTTCTTGATGAGCCTAACCATCTCTGTTTTCTGTGTCTAATTATGTTTTCTTCCAGGTTCATATAGAAATGAAAGGGATTTGGATAAAAATGGCAAAATATTGCTATCAAGCAATTTTAGGGTAGAAAAAATTTCAACTTTGATACTGTAATATTTGTTGAAAATTGCATTTGCTGTCACTTATCTCTAAGTTAAGATTGGAGCGCTTTTCACTGCCTGTTTAGTGGGCAACCCTCTTGTCCCACATCAGACTTTCAGGTAACTAAAATTTCCGTGGCCTTTCACACTGGAGTCTAAGGAGGCTGTTTTTATTAGCCTAAAAAGACAATTTTATGAAGGATTATAATCTCCCTCTAAGACATTTGATTCCCAAATGTTTGTGAGCACCCAGCATTCTTCGCTTACAAAGCAAAAAAAGGTCAGTAGCAAATTAGCATTAAAACAAAATGCTGTCGAAATGGGGGGAGATTCGCATCTTACGCAAATAAGCGGGAAACAGAGCCCACCTGAGCAAACAGCTGTCAGACCCTCTTGTCAGCAGGTGAATTAAAGTTTTATAACGCACTCACCGACATCCACATTTTAAAAGAAAATCAGCAACTTTAATTCACACACTAGCAACACCTGGGCAAGACGACAACTTTCCTCCCTTCTGCTCAACCGTGAGTCAGTTTGCTTTCGCCCACAGCGCCCCTCTCTACCCTCCTTCCCTTTCTTGTACCCACCCGATCACTCCTATCTGAAGATGAAAGGTTTGTCTATTCTCCATGAGCAATTCTTTATCTGGGTGGGCCTAGTTACCGTGTAGACTGTACCAGAGACACCGGGATTGGCTCCTCCATGTAGTTTTGTTGTTGTGACGGTTGTCATTGTTGTAATTCCTTCCTGAACTTGAAATAAATACAATGCTTTTACCTCTTCAAAAAAAATTCCCTCCATCATCTCAACTGTCACGGAATAAACATGATCATCAATAATGTAAGACCTTGAATTAACCGCAAGCTTCTGACCTTAGCAGCCCCGAAGTACCTGGCAGTTCTTTTATGTTCAATTAAAAAAGAAAACTAGCCTTTAGGACATAACGTCTCGTTTTATTAACTGGAGTGGGAGGTAGGCTCCTGGAGTTGATGGAGAATGAAAAAAAAAAAAAAAAGGCTGGAGAACCTCTCTCTTCTTGGACTTGGGTTCGCCTGTTTACATTTAAAGATATTTATGCGCGCATTTCCTTTGCAGCTACAAATCAAAGGGAAAGGAGTGCCACCGGATGTATTGTCCCGTGACCCCAGGAAACCAATACAAGTGCTGTGCTTTCTCTGAGAAGGGGGTGCGGTCTCAGGCTGTCAACCAGCCCCTGGCTTCTCGAAGCCCCGCAGGCTTCTTCTACTTGTCCGGGTGCCTTTCCCTGGCTTTTCCCGTGTAGGTTGGGATCAGGGAGATGGTGGAATCTACCTTAGAGTTGTGTTTGTTTTCATTCTTCAGCCACTCCTCTCTGAGAACTCGTGGCCTTTGCCTTGAGTGTTGGGACTTTCTTTCCAGACGGATATTATTTGCTAAGCGATGGTGAATGCGAATCATGAAAAGTGCCTGATCCTGCTCGTTCTGGTCCTTGATGAATCAGTGCCCCATAAAGCACTGTCAATATTTGTATTAACCACTAATTGACGAGGGCTCTACCGGGGCCGCCGACTCGGAGGTGGTGTACCCGATACACAACCCGTATGTTTCCAAACTGTTCCAAACTGGAGCTCTAAGCTGTTCCTGTGAGGCAGCGATGTTCAACCCGTGCGCTGCGGCCCAGTCTTGTGAGGCAAGACTGGTTCAAAGCTGAACTACCTGGCTACTTAGTCAGGAGCACCGACCTCTTCTCCCTTAGAGCGTCAAACAAAACAATGACAACAGCCAACGCAACAATAGCGTTCCAGTACAATCAAAATTGTACCTAATTTTCTATGGGACGGGCAAAAAAATAGAACTTTGGTGCGCCACACAATTTCGTAATTAGTGTCTTCTGCTGTCACCAGGCCTGTGGCCCCTCCAATGTGCACTGAACTCTCCACCCAGCTCCGTCGGCTCCAGAGAAACCAACACCCTCTTGACTCTCCGAGGGGCTGAGGCCCCACAGTGTCCAAGGCGGAGGCTGGATCTGCTGTGAAGAGCCAAGAATGGGGACATCTGAGACCATGGGGAGCCACGGACCACATCCCCCCAGGACCGTCCCCATGGGACCTGCCTCCTCTGCACCCTGGAGTCGTGTTCTGACGTCACCGTTAGGTGGCGGGACGTGAGCTGCTCTTTAGCTGGCTGAGGTCCATGCCCAGTAAAACGGGTCCTGTGAACTTTCACACGTTATTCACAGAACACGCAAAGAAGCCGCAGCCACGCAAATCCCAGCAGCACGGAGTCCCCGGCAACAGCGTGGGGCCGGAAGACGCCTCCCCACCGGACAGGGAAAAGCTCTTGGTGCCCAAGGAGGTGGGATGGGCGCCTGGGGGCGGCGGGGGGCATAGCCCTGGAGGCAGGACTGTGGGAACTGCCCCTTCCCCCCACCTTCCCCCCACTGCTTCCTCAGCCTGCAAGGGTCCCTTTTGGCTTCTACTGGGACCTGGCCTCCTGAGGCATCTGCGCAGACCAGCCCTGCCCTGTGGTGACAGCTGCTTTCTCTGCCGCCCAGCGGTGAGTCAGGGGTCCCTGCCCCCCTGCAGCCAGGTGGAGGGGAGGAACCTGAGCAGGGGCTCGTCCTGCCTGGGGGCTGCTCCCTCTCCCCGCCCCCCGATACTGACACGCTAGAGAAGACTGAGCGACAGGGACTCGTTAACTCTGCAACCCCTGAAGTTGTCCAAAGCGCCCATTTTCCAGTAAGTTACGTCACTGTTGTAAGTCCTGCTGATCTGCTGTGTGTGAACCTACCAAGTCAAGAACTAAGGTAAAAAGCCCCCCTCCTCTACTGGACCAAGCGCGGCAATATTCCAGCTTCTCGTTAAAGCTCGGTCTTGTCCTTGATCAGTGGGGGAAGGAGCGCCCGGCTGCAGGAAAACAGCACCTGCTTCCCGGCACGGGACCCTGTCCAGCTGAGCCGCGTCCGGGGCGAAGTCGCGTGTCCAGTCTCGGCTCAAAGACGCTGCTCACGATGTCCTTGCCGGGTGGGAAGTGGGGTGCACGGGGTGCCCAGGGGTGGGAGGGGTGAGACCTGCCTTCCTGTTGCTACGGAGACCCACCCTGAGAGCTGAAACCTTGGGGACCCTGTTCCCGAACACCATGCCGCCTCCGTCACGGGTTTCTGACACGCTCATCTCCCGGGGCCTGTCCTCCCTAGTGGCCCTGTCCCAACGCGTCCCTAGTGACTGCGCTTTGTCCAGGAATGGAGAGGAAGGGCTAGACCCTGTGGGTCACACGTTGTCTGTCACGTTAGAGGTTCTGCGTCTTTGCCTCTAAGAACGATCGGAAGATCTGCATTCGGAGGATGAGGGGACTCTGGGGAAATCCAGAGTCCGTGTGCCCCAGGGCAGATTTCCTGTGGTGTCTGCAGCACAAGGCCCCTCTCTTCCCACCAGGGCCCGACCTAGGCCCAGCCGGTCGGCCAGTCTGAACTCCACTTTCCCTGGGATCTGCGACGGGCACTCAGCTTCCGTCCCCACAGCTGCAGGACCTGGGGGTCTTCTGCTCCTCACCCCTGGCCTTAACACCCACAGACTTCTGTTACCATGCCCAGCAACTCCCACCCTCACTTCCCATGTTTGTCAAGGGCCTGATGGATTTGCCCAGCCACTGTGCATCCTCCACCTGGAGCTCTGTCCCCGTCCACCCGCCCCGGGCTGGCTGCCCCTCCTCCTGGGAGCCCAATGCCCAGTCCTCCATGCAGGCCCCTCAGCCACGTGTGTGGACCGGCACAGACACCTGCGGGAGGACCGACGCGGGACCAGCGGCAGGAAGCACGTGACAGGTGCCCCTGGGCCAGCGCCTGCGCAGGGTGGGAGGAGAGGAAGACGGAGGGGTGGGGAGCCAGGCTGCCTTGCGCCCCCACCCTGGGTGCTGGGGCGGCTCCTGCACATTGTGGCGGCTGCAGGCAGCGCAGCTGGACCCCTGCTCCTTGGCTCCACCCGGACACTGGGTGCGGCCTCTGCACCGCTCCTTTCCAAGGCGGCATTTCGGGGGTGCTGTCGGCGGCAGCCCTCCATGTGGCTCCGGCAGCAGCTTCCCCAGGAGGGGACTTCGGAGGGAGTGACAGCAGGTGCAGCAGACGCAGGGCCACAGATGACTGCCTGCGCGCAGGAGCCAGGCTCCCGTCACGCTGGAGTGGGGGGACACCGTTCGACTGGAACAGCAACCGTTGGCGGGGCGCACGGGCTGGGAAGTGGAGCAGCACAGCGCAGGTGCGCGGAGGGTGCGCGCGGCCGTTTCTCTAGTTCCCGGTGCCTCCCCGAGAAGGCGGACGAGCTCGGAGTCGGGAATCCAGGGGCGACGGGGCCCAGGGGGGGCGCTGGCCTCCCCGAGAAGGCGGACGAGCTCGGAGTCGGGAATCCAGGGGCGACGGGGCCCAGGGTGGGCGCTGGCACCAGGAGTCTGCAGAGTAAAGACCGTGCCTCGCACTGACTTATGTTCTCCCCCAAATGCCCTTCACGCCCTAACTCCCAGGCCCTTGGGATGTGGCCTTATTGGGAAATGGGGTATTGCAGACGTGGTTAGTTAAAACGATGTGACAGCGTCCAAAGGACTGGTGTCCTTACAGGAAGGGGGCCAGGTGAGGTCAGAGGTGCACAGAGAGAATGCCTCAAGGGGGTGAGGGTGCCGAAAACCAGAGGTCACCCAGGGCTGCGGGTGACATCAGGAGCTGGAAAGGGAGAAGGGTCCTCCCCTGGTGGCCAGGTGACCGCTTGATGTCAGACATGTGGCCTCCAGGACAGAGAGCCGTCATTCCAGTTCTCTGAAACTGCCCTGCCTGGACAGGGGCGCAGAAGTCACCGGGAGAGACGTGGTGACAGGAGGGTCCCAGCTAAGGAGCAGGTGGAGGGACGCAGCGGGGAGATGCTGGGAGGCGGGCAGAAGGGGCAGGAGCCCGGCTGGGAGGCTGCATGGAGGGGCCGCAGCGTGTCTACAGCATAAGCGGCCGTGGGAGGCCTCCTGGGAAACACGGGGGCGTGGGGTTGATTTTAATCCATTGGAGCGGCTCATTAGAAAGTCAATAGTTACCAATCAGGCCGTGTAAATGGATGGAGGGAACAGCCCTCCGCACCGCTTCCGGAGGGGGGCTCGCGTGTCCGCGGCCCAGCAGGCCCACGCGGACGCTGGTCCCCCCCTTGCGACGCAGCACCTCGCTACTTAAAACCATCTCCGCCTCGGCGTGGGTTGCGGCTGCGTGCGCGCCTGTCACCCGCGCGAGGCCGAGAGTGAGTCTCTGGCTCCGACTGCAGCTGATTTATGTGACAAAAATCCATATCCGCCCATGCTTGCCAAAGGAACGCGACCAGCCTGCATCATTTCGCGCCATTTATAAACACATTCAAATGAAAAGAAAATGTTTTCCTTGTATTCTGCCCCATGGATGGATTTGTGTCTGAACGTCGGCGCCGAGAAGCAAGGTGCCCCGGGGAATAGCGCTGGGAGAGCCGGCGCGGCCCTCCTCCTCCAGGCGCATCAAATCAGAGAGCGCGTCTTTGATCTGGGGCGCGTGTTCTGAGCGTCGCCTCCGTGCCACGTCCAAAGGATGATCGGCACCTACGGGAACGTGGGGTTTCAGAATAAGGAGTAAGTTAAAATTTCTATGAGCAGTCACAGACGTATAATTATAACAAAACGGGTAGTGAGCTGTACTTAGGTGCTGTAGATATTTACTACATGTAATCATAAAATAAACATATTTCTAGTAAATAAAAATCTCCTGTTCCCACGGGCCGTGCGGGGATTCTGAAAGGATTTTAAAGGCATAAGCCATGCCGTTGACTTGAAGATTTTCCTCCCAGGTGAGCCAGCAGCCCTGGGGTTTCTTTGCTCTTGCCGGTCCTTGAGGCTCCCGGCGGTTGAATGGTGGAGATTTGCAGGACCAGGGTAGGGCCAGCATGACCCTGACCTCAACCAGTCACACGATCGGGTTCACAATGGACCACCCGTGTACCTGTCCTTTGATCCCATGTCCCTGGAACTTAATAAGTGACTGGTACCCATGAAAGTCACCTTATTGTTTTCCCATGCTGATTGTCAACCTGATCATGGTTGTTCGTGTCATGTCAGACATTTAGCTGGAGCTCTGTCTTGGAAACACATTTGTTGGCAGCCATGCGGTTATCTTAGGGATGTATATTTGGCATTTATCTACTTACTTTTTATTATTTAAAAAATGTATGTGTTTTGTAAAGAAGGTTTATTTTTATTTTATTTTAAAAAGATTTTATTTATGATTTTTAGAGGGAAGGGGAGGGAGAGAGGCAGAGAGGGAGAGGGACATCCATGCATGGTTGCCTTTCACCTGCCTCCAGCCACAGACCTGGCTGGAGACCTGGCTTGCAACCTGGTTATGTGCCCTGACTGGGAATCGAACCAGCAACCTTTGGGTTCACAGGCTGGCGCCTTATCCACTGTGCCACCAGCCAGGGCCTGTATTCTGGATTTAAAGTTGTGCATCCTGACCCTTTCCCAGAACGAGAGAGGTTGCTTAAACAGGACAAAGAAAGGAAAAGTTTTGCACTGTGGGTCTCCGAGGTCCAGGAAGCTAACCATGCGTTCCATTCGGAGAAGATTGCTAAAAAGCCGGACTTCCGGCCAAGATGCAGATGTAGGGAGACACGCTGCATCTCCTTCCACAACAGTAAAAAATGCAACTACCTCAAAATGAAAAACAACCAGAACTCCCAGAAAATTGAACCCCATGGAAGTCCAACCAACAAAGATATAAAGAAGCGATACTTGTCCAGACGGGTAGGAGGGCGGAGCCGGGCCCGAGAGGAGGTGGCGTGGTGGTGGAAAGGGTGGTCAAACATGATGAAAGTCGGGAGGGACGCCTGGGGGGCGAGCTCAGCCCTGGACCAGGCTGGGACCTCGCAGCGCATGATTCCGGTGCCAGGCGTAGTAGAACCTCATTGCGCTGATGTGAAAGCAGTGGGCTGGGATGGAGGAAGAAACTGCTGGTGTCTCGGCAGAGTCTGTTTGTTTAGAGGCCCCCACGGTCCTAGAATGTCCGCAGGCCCCCCCACTCTGGGAAGCAGGAACTAGGGAGGCGCCCGTCCCGTACGGGAAGCGGGAGACGTGCCTGGAAAAGGGGCGAGTGCTGAGCAACCAGCGCTGTCCCCTCTGTGACCCTCCCCCCGACACTGAGCCCCAATGTGGTGAAACAAACGGGTCACCTGCATTGACCTCAGGCTCCGCCCCTTACAGCATCACAGGTGCAACAGCTCTACCTGAGACACTCACAACCATCAAAACCTGGATCTAAAAATAAAAACAAAGCCAAACTCAGCCAGCAACCAAGCAAGACCAGAGTCGCAGGTGTGGCGAGCACCTGGAGGGGTATCAGCTGGGAGGAGGAAGGGGGAGCACGGGGCAGGGATTAAGAAGCGTAATTCGTAGGTGCTGGATAGATGGGGGCACGTTGTGAATAGTACAGGAAAGGGTGAAGTCAAAGAACTTATGTGCATGAACTGTGGACACGAACTAAAGGGGGTGGGGCTCCTGGAGGGAAGGGGGATGCTGGGCAGAGGGGAGCAAAGGGGAAAAATTAAGACAGCTGTATAGCATAATCAATAAAATATACTAAAATAAAGATTGTTAAAAAACCACATCCTGGCCTCTGAGGCTGTTGCAGTGAACCGGCTGAGAGGCCGGCTGAGTCCCTGAGATGCACCATCCCTAAGTGGAAGTCCGACCAGGACGCAGCACAGATGGGCCCCTCAGGGGCTATTTAAAAATAAATGTCAGCACCGGACCCTGCACCCCCGCCTAGGCCCACACCCTCCAAACGCCAGGAGTTCACCTGGCAGGTCAGTATGCATCCAGGATTCCGAAGGTTGCTCCGGCAGACAGATGCAAATTCTGCATAGGCGCCCACTTCCGTTTAAATGATTACCTCTCATGCTTGAAACCTCAGCGTTGTCATGAGGGTTAAATGAATTCGTGCATGTGAAGTGTTCACAACAGCGCCTGGCACATGGTGCACGCTCCTGGGGGATAATGAATTCATCTTCACCATCATCATCACCATCACCTTAACTGTCACCATCACCATCACCGTCATCACCATCATCACCATTACCATCATCATCATCATCTTCACCATCAAGAAAGACATCCTTGGACGGCTCAACTCCAATTACTCTTCAATTGTAAAGCAGTCAAATATACATAATATCTATGTATATATATATATATATACACACACACACACATATACATAGAAATATGTATATGTATATATACATAGAAATATGTATACATAGATATATATATACATAGAAATGATATATAATAAAGTATCTATATGTAATGCATATAAAATAAAATATCAATGTATATATGAGTTGAAATAAAATGCTCAGTGTAATAGTATCCCAATTAATGGGTATAAAATGATACAGAGGCATCGCGCATAAAAAGACCCTATTGCTTGAAAGTCTTCCTAATGCTCAGGCACTGCGGGGAAACTTTGGTAAAGAAGAAACGGTCGCCATCCTCGTGGGGCATATATATTACCATCTTTAAAAGTCCTCTGACAGGTTTTACTTGGGCTCCAAAGTTTTCATTTGCAGTCATGGAAAGAGATTCCGCTTCACAATTTGTTTTAGAGCATCATAAACCTCCACTGTTTGCAATTTTCTTGGTAAGAACCAAAAAGGAGCAAGTTAAGAATCTTTAGAAATTGAAACCTACAATCAGACAGAAGTACTTAGAATAGTATAGAAATAATTGTCAACCGAAAATCTCGGTCTTGGTATGCACAATATGAAAGTTGCAATAGATTTTAACAAGGCATTTATATATGAGTCAAGTCTGAAGCGTGTATGTTGGGAAATGCAAGAATTAGTAACAATGTCATGCATTAGGAAATACAGTAAGCTTTGAAATACAAAGATCATGCTAATATTTTTGTACAAAACACATGTCTCTCTTTTTTTTATCAGGCTCTCCCTTTATGTTATGAAACCCCCCAAATAATGATAGGTTTCAAGGAAGAGAAAAGGATCCAAACTAAAAACATAAAAATGAAAGTGAGGCTTTAAAATAAAAGCCAAAATGCAAATGGTGATGAGTGCACTGGTCCTTTCTATTTATTCATACGTTTCACACGCTGCAATCTCATTAGCAATATCTGTAGGAACATGGGTCTCACGGTGACCAAGGAAAGCAGGGGCACCATCACAGCCCAGCCCCACGTCTCCGTGGTCGGCGTGAGATCACCCCCTGCTATGGACTTCGGGGGAGCCCACGCGTGAACGCGGTTTCTCCACCTACACGCTGGCAAACATGGGCGTCACTTTCATTGAGAAAACACAAAAATCACCGTTGTCTGAGCCAGCCATGTGTCCCCACCCCTCTCAGAGTCACGCACACGTCTTTTAACATCCCACACGGCGCAGAAATGCGCAGACATTCACGTTCTAATAGTTACCTGAGTGATTTGTTTGTAGATTTTTTTGACACCAATTTTTTTTTTTTAAGGTAAATTTACAAATTCACAGCAGTCAATCCTGCATTAAACCTGGCTGATCACTTTTAATGAAATGCCCTAAGTCATAACAGTAATACATTTAAAAACAACCGTGTTTCATATGAAAGCAACAAGGAGGCATCCATTTGCCCCCAGGGCCAGCCCCCACCTGTCTGAAGGAGACGCACTGTAATAACAGTGACATTTCTAATTGCTGTTTCTCTGTAACATCCCGGTGTGTGTTACCGTCACAGGCGTCCCGGGGACACGCTGACCTCGGGCCCCGGAGCTTCCGCGTTCGCGGGAGACACGGGTGCAGCAGGCTGCCGAGGCCTGCAGGCTCACCATCCTTTATTTCTAAATTATTAATGAAAACCAGTGGAAACCCTCCCTTGACCCTGTTTCCCTCCAAACTACAGCCAGTTGCCATCTCCCCTCCCCACCGAGACAGGGGCCCTGCCCACCGCTTTTCCTGCCCCACCCTGGGGACCCAGCTCCACTGTTACAGTTAGTTCCTCTGGCAGGGGGGGCACTGGCCTTCTGGTGGCCAGTTTCAAACGCCGTCACTTACTTCTCATTGCACATCACCCCGCTGACGACTGCTTTCTCCCCGTTGACCCCCGGTCCTCCCCCCACACGCACAAGGGCCCCCACAGCTCTGACCATGGGCCCAGGGACACTATGTGGGAGAGTCCTGTCCCCTCCCATGTCTGTCCTGCTGGTCGGGCCATGCAAAGGCTCAACACTCATCACTAAAGTGACATCTCCCTCGGCCCCGAGAGGCAGGAGCAGGTGTGAGGCGTCCGTGTGCTTCCAGGTGCCGGGGCTGTGACAGGCTCTGCTGACTGGCAGGCCCGGCGTGACAGGGCGTCCAGGAAGGGGCAGCCCGACCGCACGTGGGCTGCTGAGACAGCGGTGGCAGCGGTGGCAGTGGCTGGGTCGGCACCAGGAGCAGAGGCGGCGGCAGGAGAGGGGGCTCCGGACACCCCGCGAGAAACAGCGCAGACGGAGCAGGGACTTGCTGCAGCACGAGGACAGGACGGGAGAGGCCTGTTTGAGGGCCGCAGGGACGTGGCTGCCGGGGACAGGTGTGGGCGCAGGGGACACGCCGCCCCCTCTCTCCCTGGGGCCCGAGGGCCAGGGCGGGAGCGTCCCAGGTGGAGACGCGTGTGGCTGCGACAGAAGGGCCACCAGGATGGACTGTAAGCACAGGCGGGAAGACGGAGCCCCAGGCAGGAGACCGGCAGATGCTGACGTTGGCTGTGGCCTGGGGCCACCTGTGGTACGGCTGCTGCTGCGAAGTCACCGGGCCCCTCAGAACCGGCCTCCACAGCTTTAGGTGCCCAACTCGACATGCCAGGCCGGTGGCCCTGGCCTCTGCCATGAGCTCCACGTGCGCCCGGGTGTTGGCAGGACGGCTGACCTGTTTGACGCTCACTAAGGCCAGGATGCGGCTCTTCCTGTAGGGAGGGCGGTCTTGGTGACGGTCCAGTTGGCTTCTTGAGGGGCAAGTCACGCTTGAAAAGCAAGCGGAATCTGTGTTTGGGGAAGCCCATCTGGGGTCTGGATTACACGCCTGCTCTTCACTACTTTCCAAACTGCTGAAATCAGGCGACGTTGGTCAGCGTGTCACCCTCTGTTCCAGAGCACGTGCGGGTCCATCCCCGAACAGGAAGGGCCTGACCGTGGTGAAAAGGCAAAGGACTGGGCCCCAGTGATAAGAAGCACGGTCCCATTTTCATTCGGTGTCCATGCAACCGGCGACACGGCCGGTCATGGTCAGAGGCTCCAAATTCCAGAGTTGGAGGTGGGGGTGCCGCATACCCGGGTTGGGGTTCAACCGGGGTCTCAGAAGATTTACTTGCACATTTATTGTTTTTCCCTCTGGGCCGGGCGCCCGGCTGCTCCAGATTTTACAATAATGAAGATTGATCTCAGGTTCATTTCCATAAACGCGCTGGGTGCAGGGCCCCTCGGAAGGAGGGAAAGGCCCTTGTTCCAGGGGGACATGTGGCCGCCGCACCCGGGGGCGCCCCACGCCCGCGAGAAACTCCGCATGAACACGGAAGCCTCGGTGAGGGGCAGCGGCTTCGGCCAGGACTTCGGTGCACGGATCTGTGCCGAAGTAAACGTCACGCGTGGACGGGAGCTTCAGGAAAGAGGGGTCAACCTCCTCATCTAGCCGCAGTTTAAAGACGAGCGGATCTCCAGGCGTGAGCTGCGGGGTGGCGCGAGCTGGCCCCCACCAGCACAGGTTCCGCGCGATGTTTTATATCCCAGGAACAAGGAGGTCATGCATTTTTCTTCCCAGAGGGTGACGTAGCTTTTCATACGCCGTTTTCACCACTTACGCTGTGGGGCGCTAGGGAAGGCCGTGCCGGTGAGCCAACGCCCTGCTTGCAACTTGCTGCGTTGGGTGCTCTTTTCCGTACGGTAAACAGACGGTATGACTTGAGGATCCTTAATTCCGCAGTCCCGGGTGCAGGACAGTGTGGGTCTCGTGCACAGATGAAAAGGCTCGCGTCTTTCACGACGGTCGATAAACAGCTTCAACCCACGTCCAGATGTTGGATGCTGAATTCGTCTCAAATACGCCTTCGCGCGGGGGGAGAATCGGATGTACGGCTTCTTGGATTGGGACGAACGCAGGTGAAGGGAAGACCAGTCCCTCTTGCTTGAAAAGACCCCACCAACCCTCAAAGCAAACTGCGTGGTGAGCAGCTTCATGAAGTAGCTGTTTTCCTTCCTTGCACTGTGGCATTTGCAGTGCGAGAGAACAGGCGTGGTAGAAAGCATGGTATTTCCATCCTTAGAGGCGCTGAAAGGGGTCCTGGTCCCCCCTGTAGGGTGGGCTGTCACGTTAAGAGGAAGACAGAGGTGAGGTCTCTCCGTCCTTCCTCCCCCTGTCCCTCCTGCAGGTTCTGCCCCTGAGGGGCAGGTACCATCCAGGTCCCTCCTGGGGACTCCCCAAGTCCCTCCACGGTGTGGGGTTCTCCTCGCTCCGTCCTGTAGCTCCGGGACGACCCACGTGTTGCAACTACAACAGTCTTTTCTCCACGTGTCAAGGAAAACTTCTCAAGAGAGGCAGAAGAATAGCAAGAAATTCTTATCCCTACCAACTCCTTGCTCTTTCAACTGAAGGCTGTGAATTTCAAGTCCTACTGTGGTGCCTCAAGGCCAGGAACCCAAACCTTATTTTCCATTGGGTCTTTTGTGACCCCTTTTTGAAGAGAGTTTATCTCCATCCCAGGGCTGAGTCTTATGGGGGAAAGGATCAGAATAGAAGGGATTACCTTTTAATATGATTACAAAAGGGAATATTGCCAGTATTTCACAATATTAAACCATTACGAGCAAATCAACACGTAAGAGAGTGAGATGTTAATACACTTTAGACTCAGGCAAACGTGACTAGCCTGGTAAACACGCACAAATTTGTACAAGATCAAGAATCTATTTGGCCATCGCCCTCCCCCTTGGGTGTATCTGAAATCTATGTGTTTAATACATTTGGGGAAGTTCAATTATTTTTGTCTCACTTTGACGTTGCAGGGAAAGAAAGAAAACACACAAAAGATTCTGAAATGTCGGTTCCCAATTTCTCTGAGCGCGGCTCTTCCTGGTGCATTATCTACAGTTATATTTATCACATATCTGAGCACACTATCCAGATACATAGTCTAACAGGCGTTTTTCCTCACTGCCGATTTACTCATGTGCAGTCCTGCACAGAACCTAGCAAAGTGGACTTGTTATCCCTTTTAAGCAGATGGGTTATGCAATACCTCCGGAGAACTCATGGAAAACCAAATAAAATTCTGTGATGTGCCATTGCTTTCTCCCCATCATAACATTTTATCAGGGTTTAGAATATGGCTATTTTCTGCCTGCATTCCTTTCCCTCCTGCAGATCATCACCCCAATAAGGATCATGGTGTTATATTCCGCAAAGCAGTATCTAAACCCCCTTCCCGTCGCTACTGAGTTAAAAAGAAAAGAAAAGAAAAGGCAGAACAAAACATGAAAGAAGATAAAACCTTTATGCCAGATAGTAGGTCACACAATTTCTTAAGATAACATACTTTATGGTTTCTGTGTACGTGTAAGAAAGAAGGAAATATGAGCCTATTGTATCTTCCCGTGTAGTGGGCGGGGCCGAGTGAAAGGCGGTTTCAATCTTCCCAGGCGTGAGATGACAGGAGCGAGTGATGCTCCGTGCAAGGCCTGGGTTCCAGGCTGCCGGCGAGGTCAGATGATGTTCACACACAGCAAACAACGAAGCCGCTGTGCCGGGCAGTGGTCCGGAGGGAGCCCGGGAACGGGAGTTGAGTGTTTAAGTGGATCAACAACTGGCATCTCCTTCCTTCTGTTTGATATAATAAAAGTCATTTTAAATCCAATTTGGGTGAATGGAATTCTGGCAATGTCAACGTGAGGTGGCTGACAAATCATCTCCCACGTAAATAAGGATCAACAAGCGTAAAGCAATGATTTCGGGGCTCTGGAGATTGATCAAATTTGAACAACAGATTGACAAGTTGTTTTCTGGTTTTTTTAGTCATGAAACCCTGCTGGATCAAAACAGAGGATCGGGTCCTCGTTATCTGCCTGAGACGGATTCCGTACCCGCAGCCTCACCCAGCGTACGACTTGGTACTTTCAGAAGGACGGGGCTGACCTTGGAAACCAGCGGCCTTGCTGGGATCTGGGGGGACAACAGTCAAGGTCAACTGGAACGGAGGCTGAAAGTCAAGGTGGCGTTGCCAGGAAGTGGGGAAAACCTGCAGCTTTTTATCCCCACGCTGCAGGCTCATCTGAGACGGGCCCGGCGGACACGTGCTGGCGAGGTCCCAGGAGGGGGAAGGCTGTGAAAGGACAGAGGTGAGCACTCCGCACATGTCTGGCTGACCGTACCCTCGGGCCAAGCGTGAGGGGGAACTGAGGTGGCCCAGGATGAGGTAGGAAGTGAGACGTATTCGAGAAGCGGCTGGACCTGAGCTTCCCAACTCGCACGTTGATCAATCGACAAGGTTGGACTCCGTAACAGGTACAAGGTGCCTGAGTACAGCCGCTGCCTAAGTCCTTGGCTTACCACTAGGCTAGGCAGACCCAAGCATAGTCCCCCAGAAAACAACTTAAAACACAACGACTAAACTAAGTAAAAACTCAGAAAAGTCAATGGCCACACACCCCAGGAGAGATAAGTATGAGGCCATACAAATTATTTAAAAAGAAAAAAAAAAACCTGAGGAATTATAAACATAAGAATCTAGCCTAGGTAAGAGCTCTAGCTGGTGGCTCAGTGGATGGGTGCTGGCTTAAGAACCCAAAAGTTGCTGGTTCGATTCCCAGGCAGGGCACGTAACCAGCTTGCAAGCCAGGTGTCCAGCCAGGTCCCCAGCTGGAGGCAGGTGAAAGCCAACCATACATGGATGTTTCCCTTTCTTCCTCCCTCACTGCCCTTCTCTAAAAATAATAAATAAAAAATATTTTTAAAAAAGAATCTAGCCTAGCTAAAATCTACTCTCTAAAATAGCTACCATTTTAGAAAATTATACAAGACCTGCTAAAAAATAAGAAATTATAACCCATACTCAACCAATAGAAGTTGACTGAGAGGGCCCAGATGTTGGATTTAGCAAACACTTCAAAGTAGTTATTTTAAGCATTTGCAATGAATTTTTAAAACATATCTCTAAAGACTTAAAGGAAAATATGATAATGATGCTAAACAAATAGAAATCACAACAAAGAAGCAGGCTTTTTAAAGAACCCATTGAAAAACACAGTAACTGAAATGAAAAATTCACTAAATGGGTTCAACAACAGACTTGAAATAGAAGAAGAAAGAATCAAGGAAACTTGAAAGTAAGTCAGTAGGAATTATGCAACCCAAAGAACAGGGAGAATGAAAGTTTAAGAAAAGTGAACAGAACTCCAGAAATCTTGGAACAACATCAAATATACTAACACATGTGTAATGGGAGTTCCAAAAGAAGAGTAAGAAAAAGGAGAGGAAAAAAAGGAAACAATGGTGAAAATCTTTCCAAATTTATTTTTAAAAATGCTACAGATCTAGGAAGCTCCATGAATACAAACCAGATGAAGCAGATTTATCCCTACATGTGTCATAATTAAATTGCTGCAAGCCAAAGACAAATAAAATAATCCTAAAAACAGCAAAAAAAAAAAAAAAAAAAAAAAAAAAAAAAAAAAAAAAAAAAAAAAAAAAAAAAAAAAAAAAAAAAAAAAAAAAAAAAAAAAAAAAAAAAAAAAGACTTCTGACATAAACGAAACAACAACACAATAAATAACTAAAACATGATCGTAAACAATGAAAGCCAGAGCAGTGAGATGACATATCAACATGCCAAAAGCAAGAAAAACCTGTCAAGCCAGAATTCTATATGCAAAAAAAAAAACCCAAAATATATATAACCAGATAAGCAAAAGCAGAGAATTTATTGCTAGAACACTGGCCCTTCAAAAAAATACTAAAAGTATCCTTCGGGAAGAATAGAATAGAATAGTCTAGAATGGAATAGAGTAGAGCAAAATGCATGCTACATGTTAAGCATTTCTTTGTGAAATTCTCTGTATGTGTTTTGAGTGAATTCACAACGTCTTTTTTTACTGTGAGTTGAGGAACAGTTGCCTAAAGCATCGTTGGTCTCAGGCTTTCCATATGTCTAATCACCGTTAAACCCTTTTCTTCCTTTCAGATCCAAACCTGTTTCATGCTGTCAAAATGAGGGGAAGAAAACTATTCATCATTTCTACTTAATTACATGTGTATACACTATATAATTTTATTTATTTTATTAAATTGTTACTAACTGATTTGAGAGAGGGGGGAGAGAGAGAGAGAGAGAGACAGAGAGAGGAAGTGGGGGGAGGCACCCATTTGCTGTCCCACCTATTTACGTGGCATTGGTCACTTCTTGTATCTGCCCTGACCAGGGATCCAACCCATGGCTTTGGCGTACCAGGACAATGCTCTAGCCCAACTACACAGCCAGGGCCTACACGATGTAATTTTTAAGTGAGTGGTTACGATTATTTTGAGATAATGACATTGAAAAGGTACAAAGTAAGCGTAGTGTAAGAGAAAACCTGGTCACACAATACATTAGTTGTATTTCTACCTTTTTATTCATTGCTGGGATAACCAAATGCTTTCATGGATTTGCTTCATTTTATACTCATCCCATTGCCATACCCACATGTCTAAAAATAGAAGCCCCGGAAACCAGGTGTTTAGAAGTATGATATTCTTTTTGGGGTCTCACCATGACCTTTCCGGCCTTAATGGGTGGAAGCAAGTCACGTGAGAAAATGCATCTCCTCTTCCCTTTGTCACATGCGCACATGGGCATGTGTGTCTGCATGTGTATAAACATGCAGCTCTGCAGGGGACTTTTAAAGGGAGAAAGTAATGACAGCCATGCCAAAGACGGGTCTCCACCACTGTGGATAAATCAATCCATCAGGAGAAAAAAAAAAAACAATTCCACCATGAAACTTAATCACTAAAGGTCATGTCCGGGAGTAAGAAACAGATTAAATTAGCATAGTATTAGATATGGAAAATGATTTCTGTCAAAATCATCCTTACCACAATTATAATATGTTAATTACGTATTTCATTAAGGGAGTTGATTATGGTTCGCGGCTGAAATCATGCTTGCGCCAACACCTGGAGGAAGCAGCCGCCGGACCGGCGCTGCCCCTTCCAGGTCCCTCCTGTTCCCCACCCTCCTCTTCTCCCTCCAGCTCTCTCTCCACCTGTCTCCGGTCTCCCCCTTTCCATTCACAGTCTCCCCGGCCGCCCCTGTCAGCTGCCCCCCTGCCTTGGTCGGTGTGCTGATCTCATCAGGGGCCCTGGCTACGCGGTAAGGAAACAGCAGCTCCTGCCCAGTCAGGAGGGTGGTTAATAGTGAGAAGCCAGACCTAGGAGGATGGTCAGGGTGCCCCTTCCTAGCGCTCCTGTCACTCAAAGTTCCCCCTCCTGCTCCCCCTCCTCTCCCTCACTGCCCACCTCCTCCCACTGTCCCCGCCCAGCCCTGGCTGCTGCCCACTGGCACCCCTTCCAGGAGGCGTGGTCCGCCTTTGGGTGCACCAAGGCTCCTGTTGGCAGCACGTTCTGACCCTGGTGGGGGACATGACCACAAGGACTTGGGCAATGGGAATGGGGGCTCCTGGTCCTGGACACCTGCCTGCCAGTCCTGAGAGTCAACGACAGGATCAGGGCGGGTGACCGCAGCAAGGGGCTCATTCGTGCCACAAGGGAAGGTCCGGGGAGACCCCTGAGAGTGGACGCGGCTGCCTCTCAGTCAAGTGCAATTACCTCTTTCTGATATTTCCCTGTAGTAGTGAGAACACGCCCGCGCTCCGGTGCCCTTGTGCGGGTAGATTTTGCCACCCAGAATAATCACTGCTGGAATTAAGCATAATTGTCAAGAAAGCCTGGGTCGTCCCAAGGAAAGTGTCTCGTACAACTGTCCCTTTGCTTTCCAGCAGTAATTACTTTAGTAATTAATCTCTGTCATTTAACTGTATTACATTTTGAAAAGAGAAAATGGAAGAAAGGCCGGTTTCAACCTAATTTACATCACAGTTTAAAAACCCCGGAATAGGGTGAATCAAATGTCAAATGCAGCCGTTTCCCATCCTCTAAAATAGCCTTATTCTAACCCCACGCCCGTGGCATCAAAGGCAAGAGGCTGAAGTCACCTCTCTCTGAAAGGCCCAGCTTCAAAGGCACGACTGCTTCCGATTCTGCACGGAACCCCCCCAACCCCCGGGCTTGTTCCTAGGTGCTAGGAAACACAGTTATGGGCCCCATGAGAGTCCAGAGGGGTCCCCTCTCCCCGGAGGCCGCTGGGCTGCAGGTACCGCCCGCCGCCTGAGATGCAGTGCCTGGCAGCCTCGTGGTGCCGGGAGTGAATAAATCTGTCCCAGCGACCTTTAATTCCTCCTCACCCCACTGCACCGTTTCAAACGAACTTGTTTGACCTTGTTTATTGTACAACCTCATTGTACTTCGTTTTCAAAGGAGCGGTCTTAACACACCGACACTTTCCGCAATTTCTGATTTGTTTTCTTAATATTGGGAAGGGCCTACGGACTACCTTTCTTTCTAGTAGCAGCCCTCACTCCGCTGCTTCTCCTAACAGGCTGTGCAGCAGTGGACCGTGCATTTTGAAAAGAGCTGATTTACTTCCTGTAGAATCTGGCTTGTTTAAAGACACATTTTTCCAGGCTTCATAACCCACAATAAATCTGAAACAGAATCTTCCACCCTGAGAACCGCCCCGAGACGCACCCACCTACTCTCCTCATCCGGGAGGCTGAACGTGCCGGGACGGACAAAGGGTCCGGGTATTTTGGGGAAACTGGAAAACACTCCTCTTTTGCGCGGCCCGTGAACGGCTAGGCGTTCTTTCTCTCATAAGGTAGGTGAGGAAGGGTCGTGTCTTCCTCCCTCACCAACGCACCAGGCCGGTGCACGTGGCCATCCTAGTATTCAACAGTCGACCCGCTTGCCTCTTCGACTACACACAAACCATTATAATTTCGGTCGCTAAGCTCAGCCGCAGAGAGGAAAGGGCTGTAACCCGACTGTGAAGCAGGAGGAGGGTGCAGTGGCTGAGCGCAGGACAGGGACTGTGGGAGCAGGGAGAGGAAAGGAGGCAGGGGGGAGGTGGGAGGAGAGGCAGAGGCAAGGCCTTCTGTCCGTCACAGGACGGCAGGGGGTCTGACCAGCAGGAAGGCTCTGCGACCAGCCAGCTGCCTGCAGGAGCCACCTCCGACCTCAGGGACACACAGCCGGGTCAGCCTGCAGTTCCCCTTGACAGTGTTTATTTCTCTGCACCTCTGTGGGTGGTCGCTTTCCCTTTTTTGGCTTGATGGAGACGCAATCAAACAGGAAAACCACCGGGGTCCTTCTGGTGGCACGCATGGCACGGTCTTGCAGCCCTGACACCGGTTTGCAGAGTCATCAGAAGGCCTTCACTGTGCTCTGGCAACGAAAAAATAATAATAATAATAATAAAGAAAAAAGAGCAGGTATTTATATCGGCCCAGCGCCCCCCGATGAGAGAGGCTCCAGTCCACACGTACAGCTGCTCCGAAGATGAAAGGGAAGGAAAGGACTCCTGCCAGCGGCCGCTAAGCCAGCGGATTCAGGCTCAGGGAGTCAGGAGGCAGCGGCGCCGCGTTCACCAGGCTGACGGGGCCCAGCAGCCAGGCCCTCCCCGCCGGCTCCTCACCCTCTCGGGCTGGACAGTGCAGGGCCCCTCCGATCGCCCCCTGTCCTCCCCAAATCAGAGATCAAAGCCCGAATTTGTAAAGCAAATAGTGGGAGAGTTACAGCCGGGTTTGATGAAAACCCACTCCAGGCCTCTTGGGAGATATTACCTTCCTCATTATTCCACTGATTGGCCTTATTTCATCCAAGGATTACTGCACATTCTCCTGACGGCTGATGAGCGGGTTCATGAATATACAAAATAATCCGGCGGCACTGGGCCAGCACTGATTATCATTGTGCGGCGCGGAGGCGCGGCCGCCAACGAGCTGCTGGAGCCGGTGGAAGTCTTCCTCCCGCTCTCCATCTGATTTTACCGCAAGGATCCTTATTGGGCTATTTTTCACATGTCGGGAAGAGAAAGGGAAAGAGAGAGAGATTGCATCTAGTTAAAAATGATCAGGGAATTCTGGGTACCAGATGTTTTTTGCTTAATATTGCAAAATGCCTTTTATTAGATTACACTGAGCACTTACTAACTACAGCGAAACTGCTTTGTACCGAAACCCGGTGGGAACGGTGCCCTAAATAGCTTTTCTGGGTTTTTTTTTTTTTTCCTTTCCGTTCCTTTCTTTTTTTGTGCACACTCTCCAGTGTGCATGTGCTGTGCATGGGTGTGTGTGTGTGCGTGTGTGTGTGGCTGGATCTCTCGGGGTGGGGACAGGCACTGCAGCTATGAAATTATCAAGGACTATTACACACCGGCCCGCAATCATTTAGCATCACACTGAAATCCAGTCTCTTTGGCCAAAGTGCTTGGCCAAGGTGTTAATGAAACGGTAATGATGGAGACCAAAGGTGTTTATTTTTGGATGCGGTCAGGCAGAAACAGCGATGACACAAAGTGGCTCTGATGGCTCCGACATTCTCTGATGGATTCAGACTTGGGTCCAGGCTGCATTTGCTGCAGATCCAGCGCCGCTCTGTGCAGAGGGCCCCCTCCCCCTGCCCCCCACGCCCAGGACGCAGGGTCTCTGCAAGACAAGGGTTGGACCGAACCAGGGACCCCTCCATTTCAGCCCTGAAAACCTGCTATTCCCATCATGCCGCACAAGCAATGTGCCTCTGGCGGCCTTCTGTGCCCTCCCAACCAATCAGAACCCTTGATTTACAGCGTTGCTAGTTTAATATCGGATCAGCGGGGGCCTGTGATTGTCATTTACAGCTGGACACACTTGTTTTTGCTGATTGTGAACTGCTGAACTTTTCTGGGCAATAAATGTCTTATCCTGCACCGTGCAGTATGTCACATGAAACAAATGACCAAACGCGAATGACTCTTGGTCCCTTCCCACCACGTTGGCCGGAGAATCGTTCAGCCGGGCATATTTCTGAGCGAAGAGGCGTGTTCTGCACCATCGAGGGTGGACAGCGACGGGGCTGGCTCTGGGGAGAAACGCTGCTTGTTCCTGGGGAACTGAGGCTGGGCGAGGCTGCTGCTGGCACCAACTCCTTCCAGAATGTTCTGTATTCTGTTCATGAGGCTGCATCTCTCCCACCCCGTTCTACCCTACAGATGGAGAGGGTATATATGAAAACATTTTTAAACCCATAAGGCAACATGCACATGCAAGCTACTATCACTCTGATTTATATACATTATTATTATTATTATTTATTGCCATTGGAGAAAAACTACCCACGGTTATTTCATACTGAGAACAAATCCTAGGTGAGTGTTTAAGGGGCATGTCAGGGTCTTTTGTGTGCAGGGAATCCACTAAAATCCAGAGTCCAAGGCACTTTCTGTCCCAATCAGCATATTCTTTCCTTTTACCCAGAAATGTCCTCAGGGCAGGTGTTGGGGGACCCTGAGCCAGGTGGTTCCCCAGGCTGCTCCTTGGAGCCACCCCACGTGGTCATTTGATGAATCTGCATCGAAGAACTGAAGTGATAAGGGTGAAACATTTAAAAACAACCGGAAGGTAGCTACACACCACAAGCCTGATGGAACATGAAACGGATGTGGTATAGCACATTATCTTTGCTTCTGCACATGCAAAAAGGGCAATGAACTAAAACATCACATTAGGCCAAGAATAAAGCTAGAAATTAAATGGGCTCCGAAAGATCCAGGGTGGCGGGGGTGCACTTTGAACGCCGGGAATCTGGTCATTGACTCTCGGTCTCCGGGCCTCCGATCCGCACCCCAAAAAGGAACGCAGGCTGCGTGGGGGAGAATGTGAGGGGGGCACAGCCCTCCCTTGGCCCCCAACTATTTACCTGCTGCCGGAAAGCGAGGGCTGAGCCTTATTAATGTCGACTTTTTTTTTTTTTTTTACTGTAAAATTGCTTCCATTTTCCAACATTTAAGTGCAGTGAATGTCAACAAACATAAAATATGAGCAACTTTGTAAAAGATGGAAAACAGACCCAATAAAGAAGACATATTTAAAAATATAATACTGCCCCTTCAAATCAATAAATAAAGACAAGCATTTCATACACTAATGCATTTATCCATGACCATTATAAATTAGTCGCTTGCCAGAAAATACACTTCTTAGCACAAGTGCCATTATTTAAAGTTGTCTGTTTAATGCACACTTAGTATATTTCCTCATCCAAAGCTCCTCTGCATAATTAGACAACATCCATTCTTAAAAACTAAAGTAGATGCCAAAAATGCAATACATAAAGCATGATGTTTTACAAATTTACATCTTCAGAAGTTATGTGTGGCTTCGGAGAAAAGAAATGGCAGGAAGATCACCCCATTACGATGGCCCCCGGTTCCACAGGGGGGACTCTTGGGCCGGCCGGCCGTCATTCCTGCTCAGCCTCAGCGACCACGTTTCCTAGGGCGGCTTGATGAGCAGGATGCATGCGCGGCCGGCCTTCAATAATGTGCTGAGTCCTGCGTGACCTTCCTGTCCTGGGTTTCTGAGGTTAGCTCAGAGGACACTCAAGTACCATCAAGGCCTCGCCGTCCCAGGTGTGCCCACAGGTCACCCCGGCTCCGCACTCTTACTTGCAGGACCCAAGATGGGCTCCGGGGAGATGTCGGAGGACTTGGCCCCGCAGCCTGGCACCTTCCCGGAGTTTCCTGCTTCCCTGTTCCCAGCCCCTGGACTTCCTTGCTTCTTCTTCACCTCCTCCCTGCAGCCTCCCTTCGGCCTCTGCTCCCCAGGGCCCCCCTTACCCACCTGGAGGTGTGACTGAGAGATAATGGACCTGGGCTCATGAGGGGAACGAAGGTGCATGTTATCCTGCCTGATGCCGTGACTTAAGGATTAAGGGATTTTATCAAAAAGATCATTATTTTTTTTCCACTTCTCCTTCCGGGGCATCACTGCACGGTGGGGGCTGAGTGCCTATCCAAGAGTCCCCTGAGTTTTTCTTCTCCCAGCAGGCATCAGGAAGCTGCGGCGCTGCCGGAGAGAAAGGGACAGTTTCGGGATGGAGTAGCCCCGAGTCTGCTGGGCTGGCCGGTACAACACAGCGTGAAAAGGAGAGGGGCTCCCGACTCGCACGCTGGGGAGGGTCCCAGCGCTGTCTCCCCGGCCTCCAGCCTGCCCGCCGCCACCTTCCTGGCCAACGCAGACGCAAGTCCTCTTCTCCATCCGAGCGCCTGGCCCCCTCAGAATGGGAGAAGGCTTGGGACAGACTCGCCCTTGTAAGTCTGCCGCACAGCGGCATGGCTGGGGAAACCGCAGGGAGGCACATACGCAGGGACCCTCTAGGGTTCTGCCCTTGGCCCCACCCATCTGCACGCATTGGTCTTGATCTGCAAGGACCACCTGGGACCAGGTCTGCAGCCCATCAGGGCAGGAAGAGGGACACTGACATCGCCCACCCTCATAGCTTCCTATATGCCGGGTGGTGACCCTCATTCTTATTTAAACTACCTTTGCTTGCACCTCTGTTATTTTTAGGCCAAACGCTTTAAAAGATGCAGATTGAGAAACTGCAGCAAGAAGGGGGCAGAAGCATTTCAGCCTGAGCAGAGGTGGTGGTTCCAGAAACAGGGAGGAGCTGTCGGGAGTGCAAGTGCGTACAGAGCGGAGTCTCCCCGGGGTGCCCTGACCCCTCGCGCTGTCCGCGGGTCCGATTGCCCTCAGAGCTACTGCGAGGTCTGGCCAAAGGCAGCACGGGGGATCCTTGACCTTGTCTGGGACACAAGGACCCACCCAGACACGGGCAGCTGCGCTACGCTGGAAACCAACAACCTACTTCCAATTTGTACAAGTATTCGCGACCAAAGCTCGTTGGAGTCAAGCGGCAGCTGGCAGGTCAAAGCACCGCTCGGTATCTGGAGCTGGTTGGTGCAAACTTCGGGAGGAGGCAACTTTGCAAACGCTCCTTGGAAAGGAGGCATCCTTTCCCGCCCGTGCATCTGTTTTCGGTTACGAACGCCTAGAGGTGCGCAGCTGCTTTCGCGATCAGCCTCACGTGGCGCCCAACAGAAAGATTCGTCACAGGGGCCACGGCAGGACCATCCTTCTTTCCTGCTTAATGATGATGACTTGACCAGACGCTGTCGGTCCCTGGCCTTCCCGCGCTGACCAACGTGTTCCGATGGCCGCTCTCCTGGGGCCCCCGGGGGCTGTGCACCCCTCAGGTCCACTCCCGGGCATTCACTCTGAAAGCTCACGTGTTTATGGAGAAAGCCACGAGGGTTCCCAGACAGGCCCGGCTGCAAGAGTTCAGCAGGGGGCCGACGGACGTGCCCCTCGCCGTTCAGAGGGGCAGGTGCAGGTGAGGCAGCGCTCACAGCGGGAGCTTCGGCCAGCCGAAGGCGGGCAGCGGCGCAGGAACGTGCTGACGAGCAAGACTCCGGATGAAGAAGACCCACAGCCGCTGGAAGAGGGGGGACTGCCTGACATGTCACTTGGGCCAGGTCTGAGCCCTACATGCCCAGGAACTGTCATTCCTGTCGCTGTGGCCCTGTCTTGCCTAGTTGTGTGACCACTGCCATGGGCTCGGGCCTGTGGTGCCACCATGGCACGTTGAGAACCGCAGACGGGCAGAGACTTCTCGTCGCCGTTCTTCGAAGTTACAGCCCAGGCAAGAAACCGAAAGACAGTCTCCACCCCCTTTCCCAGCCTGTGCTGAGTCCAGGAGAAGCGCTGGCAAGTTTTGCCTTGGACAGGACCAAAGACCGTGTTTTCTTTAGAAATTGAGAGCGGAGCTGCGGTTGCCTTGCACGTTTCCGTCTTTGAACCAGTCCTCAGGCCCTGCGCTCCGTGGTTTTTACGAACCAAACCCCGTGCCATCTCACTCGATGGTGTTTAGACAGAAAGCAAGGTCCTGGATGAAGAACACGTGCCCCGGCTCACCTCTGACCCCTGCCTTCTGCACCACCAGGAGCAAGTCCTAGCTACACACTAGTGTCACGTGAATTCACAGCAGTGATCTGCTGGACAAGGAACGTTCCTTGTCTTTCATTTTCCCTTAAAACGTAGTTGACATGAACACAGAACGGCCACCTGGCACGTGCTCCAGGGCTCCCTCCCTCCCCACCAGGCAGCGTGCAGGGCCCAGGGGTGTCTGGCTGGCCCCCCACGCCATGCACAGGGCCCCCTGCTGCCCCTTTGGAAGACGCAGGCTCTCTGGTAAGTCTGAGCAGCCACAGCCAGGCCGCGACCCCAGGCCCCTGACCCTTCCTGGAGGGACGCAAGTCACCCAAGGGCCAAGGCAACCCCAGCCTTCACCTGCTCCTTCCCAAGATTCCTCTGTCCCTGTCCCTGGTGAGGTCGCTGCAATGGCACGGTGAGGCCTCTGCCCCCAGTGGTGCCCGGGCTGCGCCAGAAGGATGCAGCCAGGACAGGGAACGTGGCCGCCGCCTGATGTGGCGTCTGACGCAGCAGCGCTCCGTGAACACACGTGGGTGGAAACGGTGGCCGCCGACAGCCCTGCACCCCGAGGGGCTGTGAGCGCTAAGCGGAGGTGGCAGGACAGCTGCCTCTGCATGTCCCGCGGCTTCTGCTCCTGCAACATCCATGTCTACACGTGCGTCTGCGTTTGCATCTCCCCAGCCGCGTCCCCAGCCCCGTCTCCACCGCGTTCCCCGCGTTTCCACCCGCTCCTTTGCCTCCATCAACGTCTGCGCCCGCGTGTCCACCCCACGCCCGAGTCTGCGCGCCTCCGCGGGCGCCGCCTCCCTCCCGCCCCTGCGCGCGGCTCCCGCCCGACGGGCGTCTGCGTCTCCACCGTCGCGCGCCCCGCTCTGCGTCTGCCTGTGTCTTCGGCTTGATTACACCTGATTGGACTTGATTAGACTTGATGAGACTCGCCCGCTTACATTAACGCCGTCCTGGCACCTGACCGCGCTGACCGCTTGGGCGCCCGTGGCCGCGCGTCCTGGGTGCGGACCCCGCAGCCCGACCGCAGGGAGGGAGGTGCGCGCGCCCTGGCGGACCGAGGCCTGGTCCCCGGATTTCGGCGGGAGAGCCACGTGCGGGCTGCTGGGCGCCCCAGGCGATCACCGCTCCTCCGGGGGCCCTGCCAGCCGCCCGCAGCAGAGCTGCGACCTCAGGTTCGGGGTGACCCCGCTCCCTCGTCCGCCGCAGACACCAGTGCGCGCTGCGGCCGTGATACCTGTTTCTAGGCCTCGGGGGCCGCCCCCCCGAGGTGGGTCGGAGCGCGTGCACACCGCCCTCCAGCCTTTCCACTCTCCGTGTGGCCAGGTGCGACTGGTTGGTTGGGGGGCTGGTCCCCGTTCCTCTGCCTGTGGCGGGGCTCCCCGCGTCAGCCAGCTAGCGGGCCTTGAAGCTGATCTTGTCTGGGAGCCGGGAACACTGAGCCCAGCGCGACCCACAGAGCGGCCCTGAGCCGGCAGGTGTTGCCTGGGGGTCCCCGCCTCTCTTCTAAGGTGGAACGGCCGCCTTTGTTCTGATGGGCGCGTGGGCCTGCCCCGCGGGAACCTGGCAGGGTGCTGGGCAGGGTGGACAGCCCTGCGTGGAATGGCGACTCCCTCTGGAGCCCTTTCCGCCGCTGGCCTGCTGCTGCCTGCGCAAAGCCACATCTGCACGGCCCAGGGAGGTCTGTGGTGGTCCCCAGCCCAGGCCTGCCCACCGTCAGAACCTGCCAGGACCTAACCCTCGGACTGCTTCATACGAGTTAAACTTTCGAACACCTAAATGGCTCGTAAACGCGTTGAAAAACCAACTGTTGGAGGAAAAGCCACTTTGGGTCTGAACGGTGACCCCGCTGAGCCACAGGGGGGGTATTTGCTCCGGCGGCCACCGCACCTGCAGGGAACCACGCCTTGTCCGGGGCAAGTTCCGTGACTTGCAGCTTTCTTCCCCCAGCAGCTGGCCGTTGTTCTGCCGAAAGGGAGTGATGAGGACGGGAGGAACGAAAGGGAGGAGCAAAACGGTTGGAAGGAAAATTGAATAAGGAAAGAAACGGCTTCTAATTCTTGTTGGAAATGGTCTGGGTATGAATAATAAAGGAGTGAAAACCAAGAAAAGTAGATCGTTTGAGACAGCAGTAGGGTGAAGACTAAGGGCCACAGGCAAAAGGCAGCTTAGCTGGCGACCGGGAGCTATTTCGGGTTAACGTGTCCTGCGACTGAGCCCAGGAGACGCGGAGCGCCCGGCAGATCCCGTCCCTCTTCCCCGACTCCTGGGGCAACGTTGCAGGAAAACAGAAGAAAATTGGGTATCGGGCTGAAAATCCGAGCGCCTTTTGACCACAGATTCATGCTTTTCGTGAATGGAGGGCGTAAACCTTCTGTATCCAAGTTGCTCAGGCCGTGAAGTCAAGAGAGATGTCTACAAAGGCCTCCCCTGATAGTTTCAGGACGGGGTCCGGCTGGTCTTTGGGGGTTTCACAGAGGCCTCCTCCTCCACGACCCACCAGACCCTCAACATCCACGCAGACATCTGTCCCCATCTGCCCCCACTGCGTGAGCCTGCCTGCAATTCTTCTCTTTTTCCTGCTCAAGCACCATTACTTAAGTATTTTGTTCATGGGCTGTTTCTTTGTTTTGAGTGAACGTCTCAAGACGCTCTTAAAAATGATTGGGGAGAAAAAAAATGGCACCATCAAAGAGCAAAGTCACAGGACACACCTGAGCCACAGGCTGTGCCAAAAGTTAATGGAGCTGTATTTTAAAATTGCAGGTAGGAAAATCTGCCAACCTGGATTTCCGTACCCAGCTCCATGTTACAAATAGAAATAGAAAGTATTGGACTGGCCAAAAAATCCTGATGGGTTTTTTTCCTCCTAAAACGAAACACGTTTTTCATTTTCACCGATAACGTTCCTGATTGGGATATTTTGAGTACGTTGGCTGTCTCCTGTGTGGTAGGACATTGGCTGTTCTCAGTGAATGTCACAATTTGATCACTAGCAACTGCAATTGGTCTAGCTGACTGTGGAGCGTTGTCCGGCGAGAAATCTCCAGCTCGAAACTCCGCAAACCGCTTCCGCCTCGTTTGATGGGTCGCAGCACCTTCTTCGTAAACAGCACAGATCCTTTCTTGCACTTAAGTTGCATTGTTACCAGTCTTGAAAGAGTAAAGCCTACCCAATGAAAAATGTGGTCTGTTTTCTTCCATCTTCAATATTAAAATGGCTACACAGCAATTCACCAGTTTTGATCATTTTTTTTAACGCTCACTGACATGACAGCTGTCACAACACAATCTAAAAAAATTGTTTCACGTGAAGTTAAAGGCAACTAAGGACTACTAGATCCCTTGTATGGAAAAAAGATGCACTTTTTGGCCCACCCAACATCTAATCAAGGGCAGGATGTTTTCACACATGGCAAGACTAAGAGAACCTTGTGCTTCCAGACTCACTGAAAGAAATATCACAGGATGAACATCAGGTAACATGAAACTGAACTCAGTGAAGACATACCCATAGGGCAGAGGTACAAAAGTAAATTGGTAAACATATTGATATATCTGTCAGAAGCAGTATCGGTAAAAATCATTTGGCAAGGTAAAAATAACGCAACTAAAATACTGAAAACAACATGAAAAGCAGGAGTAGTGATTAAGTTCTTCATTAAGCTTAAATTCCGATCATTTCATTTCTAATGTTTTATTGCCTAAAATAGATCTAGGGCAAATATGACAGGATTTTTAGCATTTGTTAATGTTTATTGTACTGCTTTATGGGTGTTTGTTAGAGTTGCCACTTTTCTCTCTTCTGAATTTTGTATAATTAAAAAAAGAAGAGACTTTGCACACGAACTGAAAGGCAAATTAAGTCTTCCAGACAATAATTTCACACCTTCCTGTCTCCGCAAACTTTCAACACCTCTTCCCCTACCCTCCGTCTCTGTGGATGACCTTGTTCCTCCGCTGAGAACACTGATGTGATCAGAAGAGGACTTGCACCGACCCCCAGCTCCGCTCCCGCACCGAGAGCCCAGGCACCTGCCCTGCGCAAGCTCTGTGGCCCTGCCAGTCTCCTGTCCCTCTGCTGACGGGCCAACCGGAGCCCCTCTGCCTACTCGGGACAATGCCCAACGTGTAGTCCCTCATTCTTCTTCACGATCCACCAACACACAAGTAGAGGCTATCATTTCTCCCATTAGAAACAAAAACAAGAATGACTTTCTGTTGCCCACATTTCCCCAGCCGCCACTGTTCCATTTCTTTTCTGACTTTCGTAGCAAAACTCCTTGAAATAACTTTCCGTGCCGCTACCACTGAGAGCCCCTTCCCGTTCTTGAAACGCTCTTTCGCCCACCCTGTTACCCCCACTGCCCCACTTCTCCTGCTGTCCCCACGGTCGCAATGACCTGCATGTGGCTAAATCCAAGCCTCAGTTCAGTCCTCCCCTAACATGAGAGCATCTCATGTCCCTCTCTTGGCTTCCGGTGGTGGCCGGCAGTCCTTGGTGTTCCTTGGCTTGTAGACAGACGGTTTTAATAGACCGGCTTCTATCATCTCTTCCTTTGCCCCTTGTGTGTCTTCACCTCTTCGTATAGGACACCTGATGACAGAGGGCCACCATGAACCAGGATGGTAGCGGTCATACCTGCAAAGACCCTGTATCCAGCTCAGGTCACATTCAAAGGTTCTGGGGTTAGGACCCGAGCATATCTTTCTGGGGGACACAATCCAACGCAAACATGTGGCTACTAGACCTTTTAAGTTGGATGTATCCAGCCTGGAATTTCAGTGTTTCAAGCGAAACATGTTCTACCGCCAAACCCACTTCCCGTTGAAAGCCAAGTCCAGGTACCATCAGGCAAAACTCTTGAAGTCGTCTTTGACTCCTCTGTTTCCTCACTCCCCATGTTTAACCTCTAAAGAATCCCCCCACGCAAGCTCAACCCCAGAAGTAGGGTAGCAGAGACAGAGGCCAGCGCGTTTGACAATTTATCTTCTTCCTTTGCCTTTCAGAAAGGTCTGTGACCCGGTCCTTTTAAATGATCCGTAATGCACCGCTGAAATACACTTTTTTCCTCTTTGTGACACAGATCTTGGCTTGGGA
Source organism: Noctilio leporinus (assembly GCA_004026585.1). Taxonomy (NCBI): domain Eukaryota; kingdom Metazoa; phylum Chordata; class Mammalia; order Chiroptera; family Noctilionidae; genus Noctilio; species Noctilio leporinus. The sequence continues at coordinate 190,329 of PVIW01000499.1, forward strand.
GGAAAAGCAACCAGTTTGCTGCCTCCGTGTGCTCTAAGCGGTGATCACCATGCGCTCAGCGGCACCGGACGGGGAGACAGGCTTTCGCTAACGCACACGAGAGCAAATGAAGGCTGGCGCCCGGTGGCGGGGCTCAGTCCCCGTGGGCAGAGAACACCGGGCCAAGGAGGCCGAGGGTCGGGAGGCACAGGCTGGCACCTGCGGCAGGAAGGCCGGGACGGGTGCAGGGAGAGGCAGCAACCCGGCGGCGGCCTGGAGGAGGAGTGGTCAGCTCTGCAACCTCCTTGGGGAGGAACGGTCCGGGTCAGGCATGAGTTAGAAACAGGGGTTTGGTCTCACCCTGGCGCCAGGTCAGCCTGGGTGCTGGGGCACCAGCTGGGAAGCTGCGTTCATGACTTGGGGAGACGGCGGTTCTGCATCTTCAACACGTGGCTTCCACGGGAGCCTCTGGAGCACCGTCCCTAAGTAGAGCGCCCTGCCCGGACGCGGAAAGCGCCGCTCCCTGGGTTTGCAGGAAAACACCTCTATCTGTACCCGGTTTCCCCGTCCCCCCTTCCGGGTGCCAACAGTCAGGAGGTGAAGAGGAAGGAAGGGCCCCCCACTGCCCTGCGTGAGGGACCCGGGTGCACGGACGCTCCCTGTGCTCTCAGACCTGTGTCCCTTCACCCCGCCCCCACCCCGGCAGTTCGGGGGGCAGATTCGGGGGCTGTGGGTTGCCGGCGGTGGGCAGGTGGCGGGCATGTCTCCCCGTAAAGGACAGCGTACCTGGTTCGCACAAATACGGATGAGCAGGGGATGAAAAGCACAACCATCCCGTATGATGCATTGCCGGCATGAGCGCAGTACGGTGCGGGGAGATGAAAGATGATGTGACTTAAATAACTTCTATTGTAATACTTCCAACAGACCTCCTAGCGGGGGAAGCAAACAGATCCTGCGGGTGACGTGCGTGGTGAGGGGTCCCCAGGCCCACCCCCGGGGGGCTGTTCGTCTCCCAGCCTCGCTGGGCCGGCCGCCCACTGGGGACTGTTCCTCCGTGGTCTGTCCCACACCAGCCTCGCAGGCCGCGCTGTTTGCCTCCGTGGGGCACGTGGCCTGAGGGTGAGTGCACGTGTGCCCGTCCCCCTCCCAGTGTCTGGCAGGCTCTCTGGACTCCGTCCAGGAATTAATTTGTGGTGATCTGGCCTGAATTGAGTAAACTCTGTCTCCATACCGTGCCTTGAGTCTCACAGGGGGTGACATGCAGCCCGGACAGAGGCACTTCACGCACGACAGAGGGACAGGGAGACCCTCCCTGGGCATCTGCGGTTCAGACGCGGGGGTGCGGGCTGGGCCACCGTCCGTCCCCGTCTGTCTGCCACCTGCAGGCAGGGCGGGCCGCCCCTCCTCCAGGGCTGCCGGCTGCTCCGTGTCCGGTCCGGCGGCTGGGGGGCAGCGCCACTCCGCGGCCCAGTGGCTGGCAGCCGGCGGCTCTTTGTTCTCCTCCACGTGGAAGCCGTGCAGACGCCGCATCTGCCACTGTTCCTGCCGCTCCGACCGCCAGCCACACCTTCTCCTGTGCTGTCCCTGCTGGCCTTCCACCTGCTGCACAGGCTGCACACGTGCACGCAGGGACGGCGGGCGCAGGGCGACACCCCTTCCCCCAGGACTCGGGGCAGGGGCCCTGCGCACTGCCCCCTGCGGAATCCAAAAGCCACAGGCCACGTCACGGATGGTGACGGCATGGATGGTGTGATGTGTGCAAAACCCACAGTCACCCCTCCCCTCAACCGCCAGCGAGAAGGCTACGCCAGCGAGAAGGGCGGACCTGCCCACGGGCCCCCGGACGGCTCCGTGCGCCCTGCACGCGTGACCAGGCTGCTACCCGAGGAGCACCTGAGAGACAGCGCCTCCTGCCCAGACTCTCGGCGTGGCCAGGCTCACTGCATTCATTTCCCCTGATGCTCTTCCTCTGCCTCCCTCTCTGTTAACGCGCAGAGGTGGCTGTGCTTCCGGCCGTCAGAAGATGCCGGGCTGCTTTCCCACCGCGCGCTGAGCGGGCAGAGGCCTCCTCAGCATGAACGTCTCGGTTCAGGAACCAGTCCCGGGGTCAGTGCGATTGCTTTACCCCAACCCACCTCCCCACCGCCCTGCGTCTCGTGCAAGACCCCCGGAGCCCCAAACAGAGAATTCCCAACTCTGCGTCCCTTGGTTTAAGCGTTTGCCTTTCCAGCGCATGGCAGCCCTGAGAACATACAACGCTCACCTCTGAGAAGAAGCCCGTGAGTGAGTTTGAATGTGCCCACGGCCCCGCTCCCTGCCCAGAAGATTCTGCACGCCGGTGGCCGGGCGCCCTGGGTGCTGCCTGCGGAAACCACAGCCATTGTCGTGTTCTGGGTCCGAGGCAGGGGGTTGCTTTTCAAGCTGATGGTAAGTGACAGTGTTCAGAATTTTTCGAAGTTCCTTTCTTTCCTTTCCTTGATCTGTTTTATTTGCTAAGGTTTTCCATCCCAAGCAAATAGGGGTTTGAATTTTTATGGCATGCACTTCACAGAGGTGGAAAATTAGAAATGATTCAGGAAGTGAGGTTTTCCCTCAGTTGCCACGCAGATAGGAACACGCTGAGGAAAATAAAATCACGGGGGGAAATTCCTGGCGGAAACGAGGTGGGGAAGGGTCTTATGGCGGCGGGGAAGGGTCTTCAGGCGGCGGGGAAGGGTCTCAGGCAGACGCCCTCGCGGACGCCCTCAGGTGCCACAGAAAGATCCCAAAGATGAGCGAGGAGGCCCCTGGCCACCCAGGGGCCTGGCTCTGCGGCCACGAGGGGGTGCCCCAGCACCTCAGGCCTTGTCCCGTGCCCGGGGCACTCGGCCGGGGCACCAAGCTGTGGGCTCTCCCCAGTCTGGAAGTTCCTCAGGAAAGAAGAAAAGGAAACCGCCCTGGGGGTGGGGGGTGGGGGGCAGAGCCGGAAAAGAAGGCTGGTGCCCATGCTTTGTGGGGTCAGCAGCAGAGAATTCAGGGGAGAAAGGTGACACAGAGCAAAGGAAGCCATGCAGGGAGCAAGGGAGAAACGGGCCCACCGTGGGCTTCACACCTCCCTTCTGGGGATGCCCAACAGGCCACCGGGGTCACCAGGAGCAGGGAGCGCAGTTAGAGACAGGGTCGGGGACAGATGTGGTATCCGGGAACCAAGTCGCTGGTCACTGGCAATTCTTCCAAACGACCCTCCCCCGCTCCTCCTCCTCCTCCCCCTCAGTTCCTTCTGGGCTCCCCCAGAGTCACAGCTGTGGCCTCTCTTCTCTGAGCTGAGGGTGGGGTGCAGCCTTCTGGGCCCCCCTGTGCCTGCCAGCACAGAGGCCGTGTCCACCTCTGGAGACAGTAGAAGGGTCAGCATAACCTGCATGGAAGGGGATGAAATTTGTCAAGTACAACATGTCAACTAAGAACTGAAAACAGTAACATAAGGTATATTAACGGCGCTTTTAAAGGATCATATATACAACGGTTTAAAAATAATTTGTCAGTTTGGGTTTCCACCCCTCCAACATGCCTCCATAAGGGAGATTTTGGCAGCACATTAGTCAAATTTTACTAACTAAAGATAAAAGTCCTCTGGAAAGGTAAATAAAAAAAGCCAAATGCCTAGAAATAGCAGAGCAAACCGCAACCCCGAGCTGGAAATCAATAACACAATTTGTTAGTCCTGGAAACATATAACTTTTTGTCAGTCGGTAATGTACTCGCTTCCTTCATTAAGGAGATATTTTTTGGCACAAGCAACAATATTATAAATTTTTTTATTAGGAGAAAAATGTCAACGTTCTACCGAAACTCCAAGTCCTGTTTAAAAAAAAAAAAAAAAATCTGTTTGAAATTCCAGTTTAGTGGAAATTATTAAATTTTTGGGTGAGTGTAAAACAATGAATGAATTCATTTGATTTCATTTTCTTTCCATACAAAGTACACCTCACGGTCATAAAAATAAATTGGAGGCCCACGTTGTCAGCCGAGACCAATGGAATCACGAGACACGTTCCTCGTTATTGCAACTTTAAATCCTGCGAACCGTGAGCCTTCCCCACGGAGCCCCAGGCTGGGTGCACCCGAAGCTTCTGCCCCTCACGTCTGGCCGCTCCCAGGCCTCGGGCCATTTCCCAGCGTCCCTCTCTGGTCCTGTCCTCACCTCTCTCTGCAGGTCCTCGTCCCCTGCGCCCCCCAGAGACTCCTGCCCATCCCTGGGGACCTCCAGGGGCCCCTTGCCTTGTCACGCGTCCTGTCTTGGAGGTGGACTCTTTTACTCCCTCCCTTCTCTGAAGTCCCGGAGTGCCGCCCCCAATATAGTACTTGGCACCCAGAATTAGGTGGATGGGCAGGCCTGCCTTTCACCAGCGCCACCGCACCCTCTTTAGTGCGCCTGTCCCCAGGCCCAGCCTGGCCCAGGTGATCGATGTGTGCTTGCCGGAGGGCCACTGAGCGGCTGTGGCTCTGCTTCAGGCCCCCCATCTTCTCCCCCTCTCTTCCCAGGGTCTCTGCTCTGAACATCTCTCCTCACAAAGACACCAGTCCTACTGGGTGAGGCCCCCCTGCCCCGTGATCCCACGGTAACTTGACGGTCTGATTGTCTGTCTCCCAAAGCAGCCGCTTTCTCAGACCCTGGATTTGAGAAAGGGGACCCCATCCAACCCGTAACACCCCTCTGCCCCTGAAGTACCCGATTTCTTCCACCGTTGACACCCCCAGCTCCCAGATTTTCCCTTGTCTGACTTGAACTCCGAAGGCTTGTGCCTCTTGGGGGTGTGGAATCACCCGCCTTTCAAAGACCCTTTGCCGAGGGCCCCCGATGGAGCCCCACCCTGGGTCTAGTCAGCATTCTCCCTCCTAAGATTTTCACTTCTCCCAGCGTTTCAGAGTTGGAGCTGAATCCCCCCGCGGAGCGCGGCCTGTTTGTTGGCCGGAAGCCCCAGGCCTTTGGGGGTGCGTTTCAGGCTCCTGGCGCTAAGCAGGCCCGGCTGCAGGAGACCCGGGGCGCCCAACCCCAGAGTGGCTGTAAAAATGCCCGGGGAGTGGAGACCCTTCTACGGAGAGTCCAGAACTGCAGACACCCAGCTTTGCTTTCTGAACGCTTCTCCCTCCCTGAGAAGCTCAGACAGAACCGACCCGCAGGACAGGAATTGTCCTGAAACCTCACGCCATTGACTTGTAAATGGCTTTGCGTCTGGAGCGGCCACATAATGACACCATCAGGAAGGAGGCCACGGCCGCCTCTGTGTGACAGATGACATGTGACACGGCCACCCTCGCCAATGAACACCCCAGAGGTAGTTTGCGTTATTCCACTCGCTGGGTTTATGTCCCCGGTTCCTCTAATTTTAGTTATTTTTTTTCCTCGGGTCTCAAGACGGGAGCAGGAAGACCCCCCACTTCTCCTAACAAATTGCCTCCTACAGACGTCGATAATACGAATACTTCTGTTGCTGAGGTCAGGGCTGGGGTTTTTATTAAAACTGATTTTTCAGAGTGTATTTCTGTTGTCACCATAGCTGCAGGGAGGCTTCACCATCGAAGGTGTCCCTCGTCACCATCCCGCAAGTCGCTGTGATGGAGGAAGAGGGTCGGGGAGGCGCAGACCAGGTGTGTGAGCCTCTAGGGTCCGCCCCAGGTGGGGGTCATTTGGGGACAGGAAATCAGGGTTCCTCGCACAGCCACCTCAGCTCCCGCCTGCCTTCTGGCTGGTCACCCTCCACAGAATGGCCGCCCAGAGCCACCAGCCGAAGCCCGTCTCTCCTGAAACCCTGCCTGCCTCCAGCGGCCCCCAGATGACAGTTCATCAGAAACACCCACCACACCCCACTTCCCGCTGCCAGAGTGATTTTTTCCAGAGAGTGGAGACCATGCAGGGTCACCTCGTCTGTCCTGGGTCCCTGAGTGTCACACCTGCTCTCATTAGAGCGGAGCTGGCTTCCCTTCAGGGGAACAGACAGGGCTGCACCCCCGGGTGCTGGGCCAGCCCTGCACATGCCCCTCCCCCGAGTCCTCGGTGCCCGGGGGCCGTGTGAGCTGGTGAGTCTGTTCCAGCACGTGCTCGGGATCCATCCACTAGGACTGGCCCCGGGGGGGGGGGCTGAGTGTGGTTAGCACTGAGATGGGGGGAGGAGGGCACAGTCCTCAGAGCTCAGGGAGAACCTTGAACTTCACCGTGGGCTGCACAAGCCCTTCAGCCACCTGAAGGAAAGGGGCGGAGACACCAGGCCCCGGCCTTCCGCCATGAAGGTGCCCCATCCAGGGCAGCCCACAGCCAGGAGAGGCCGCGCGACACGAGCCACTGGGGCCAGACAGGAAAACAAAGGAAGGGCAGAAGCGGCCTGACACATAAATAAACAAAGTCGCGGAAAATAAAAATGCCCCGATGTGGAAACGTGCTCACAGGCGGAACTGCTCCCTCCTTCCTGGCCCCCTAGCGCCTTTCCATTGTAGTCAACCTTTGATTTAGCTTCGGTGACACCTTAATTATATCGGTGCTTTGTACCTTTCTGTGCGTGGCAGGGCTTAAGGATATCTCGTTTTCTTCTGTCATTTTCCAAGAAGGTAGCAGGAAAAAAAGGCACATGGCCTTTACCAGAGCTCGCAGAATCATTTCTTTTTCCCCCAAAACGTTTTTCTTTCTCGCCGAAAGGCAATGTGTGTCTATTGTGCCAAATCTAGAACATACAGAATAATATAAAGAAGGTAAAAATTACCTGCAATTCTTCCTCCAGAAGTAGTCAGAGTTGCATTCTAGAACATGTATTTCTGTTTATTGTAGCTGCCCTAAAAGGGAAATCAAGGTAATATTTTATTTTATAAAGCTGGGATCACGCTGTAGATAATACCATGTACTGTGTTTTGTTCAGTGTTATGGTGTGGGAATTAATAGGGGACTCCGTATTCTTTGAAAGCATAATTTTCAAGAGCTTCAAAATATTTTTAATTTGAATTCTTTCCTCATTTTTCTGTTCCTGGATATTCAGATGGTTTCTAGTTTCCTCTCATAAATCATTCTATCCATGTACATAAACCTTTGAACACGTTTCTGGTAATTTCTCTAAGATACATACATTATTAGGTGTGAAATAATTGAGATCAAGAGAATGAACATTTTTAAGGCAATGTTTCCATGTTGCAACTGACTTTCCCTCCCACGTGTATGAGTATGTATGTGTCATGGCTCCCTTGCTAGGGTGGAGTATGACCCTCAGAATTTATAAACCAAGGAAGAGACCTTTATTTTAGGTGAGGAATACTATTGCTAATTTAATTTCATACCAACAAGACTGAACACTTGCATTACTTGTGTCCAACTTGAATTTATTTTGCAAATGGCATGTTGCTATATTTTAAAAACAGTTGTTAATATTTTTCCTCACAGATTTGGACGTGTTAGTTGCCTTGTTAAGGTTAAAAGGTAATTTATTTTTAGGAAGGGAAGGCTGCGTTTATTTCTGGCTTCTGAGTTGTCAATTTTGTATGTGACATTTGTTGATATACTATATATGCTTTCGATGATATCAGTTCTCTCACAAAGTCAAACTTACTACTTGTTTTATTTGTTATGTGTCCAATTTTATTTCTTCTTTCGGTGGTTCAGGTTTTAAACATATATTTAACTCATTACTCTCTTGAGAACTTAAATTGATCCCTCCCTCCCATTAGCTAAATTGGTGGCACAATTGTTTGAGCCACCCATTGTCTCCACAGTATTTACGAAAAACCTGGTGCCTCCCTGGGCCTTTTTCTGGGCAATATAATCTATTCTACAAACCTGTTTGCATATTTTTTATAATCAACAAGCTCTTTTAATTATTATGTTAGTTTTACAGTATAACTTGTAATACATACACGATAGATTTATGCAACAATAAATATAGTATTCTAGCTTTTAATATCTTATAGGTCATTATATCTGTAAGTCTACTAAAAATGATTGAATTGTGCACTTCAATGGGAGAATTTTGTGATAGGTAAAGCTGTCAAAAATTACTCTCACTGTTTATTTTTTCAGAGTATTTTAGGACGGTTTGTTGAGTCTCTCTAAAAATTCCATCAGTATTATTCGAAAATTAAACAGAGAAAAATTGTTATATTTACATGAATAATTTGGAATCTGGAAACATGTTTTTCTTTTGTTGTTATATAAATGGAATCATACAATATGTAGCTTTTGGTGTATTTTACTTCTTAATTTCTGTTATTAAGTAGAATCAAACTTAAGTGGAAATTTCCTTATTTTATTGTGACTAAGCTATAGGTATTTCTTATATATTTCAAGCTTGTTATCACCATCGACTAGAAAAATATTTTTATTTTTATTTAACTTTACGTCACTCAGCCTTTTAACTTGAAGAGTTTCTAAGATTACTTTGGTATGAGAAGTATATAATTACAGATACTTCCAAACTTATTTGGTCTCTTTCTGTCATTTTTCTTCCTTCTTCTGCACCAGCAAGATGATACAACATGAACTGGAAGAATAATGTTGACAGCAAGTAAAATGATTTCATCTGATTTCAATGGAAATTTTCAGTGTCTCACCGTTAATTGTAATATTGACCTTTATGGTTTGTGTGTGTTCTAACTTTTTATTTTGAAATAATTATAAATTCATAGGAAGTTGCCAAATTAGAGAGAGCCCATGTATCCTTTCTTCCTGTCAATTACATCTTATATAAAGACTGCCCAACATTAAAGACAGGAAATTGGCAACAGTACAATGAATGTGTGTAGTTCTCTGTCATTTATCATCTGTATAAACTTATCACCACAATCAAGATCTTTTGCAGAAAATAAAAAGCTATTTGATTTTGATGAAGCACAATTCATAGATTGTTTTTTCTCTTATGGGTTGAGTTTTTTTCATTAATATTTTAAAATTTTTATTTATTATTTTTCAGAGAGTAGGGAAGGGAGAGAGGGAGAGAAAATCAACATATGGTTGCCTTTCACCTGCCTCCAGCTACAGACCTGGCTGGAGACCTGGCTTGCAACCTGGTTATGCGCCCAGGCTGGGGAATTGAACCAGCGACCTCTGGGTTCACAGGCCGGTGCCTTATCCACTGTGCCACTAGCTAGGGCCCAGGTTGAGTTTTTATGTCTAAAACCTCTTCACCATGCCCTAATCCTAAAGATTTGGGATGATTTTTTAAAATGAAAGTTTTATAGCTGTATGCTTTACGTTTAAATCTGTCTTCCATTTTGATATAAATCTTGCACGAGGAGGAGTGAGGTTCACGTTGAGGTTTATATTTTTGCGTCTCGCTGTCCAATTGCACCAATAATGTTTGTTGAAAACTCTTTCTCCATTGGGTTTTGTAAAAATCTTAGTTAAAAATCAATTGGTTGTCTGTGTGTTGGGGTACTTATTGCTTGTTAGCTATTCAGTTTTGTTTACCGGTGCGTCCGTCTCTCCTGAACGCTACGCAATCTCCACTGCTGTAGCTACCAGCCACGACAGGGCTCACTACTGCTCCCAATATATTCCTATTCAGCCTGTCTTTGCTGCGTTAATTAGTTTGCCTTTCCATATTAAGATTTGCCTTGTCTATACCTACATGAAATTTTGACATGAACTTCATTAACTTTTACATCCACTTAGAGAGAACCGAGTTCTGTAACGCGTCGAATCTTCGAATCCGCAAACACAGTAAGGCTCTCCATTTATTTAGGTCTTTAATTCCTTCATCAGTGTTTCATCAAATGTTTTGTCATTTTCAGAACACAGTACTCTGTGTGTAGGGGTTTTCTTTTATATCTATAACTAAGTGTTTTATTATTATTGAGCGACTACAAGAGGAACTGTATTTTAAACGTTGGTTTTCAAATGTGCAGTACTAGCTTGCGAAAATATAATTGTCGGTTGGTCTTTTATCTTGTGACCACGCTGACCTCACACTGCAGGATTTCAATCATTTCCAACATGTTGGGGACTTCTGCGGCCCAGGGCATGGTCAATCTTAGTTACGGTTTGTGGACCGTTGAAAAGAACGTGGGTTTGGTATTTTGGAGTGGAGTAGTTTGTGCACCTAATTAGACCCCGTGGTTCAACAGTGTGGTTGAGTTGTTCTGCTTGCTTGCTAACTTTCTGTTTAATTATCCTACTTTTTGTCTATGAATCGGGCTACGCCAGCCACTTTGTACAGCTGGAAGAAAGCAGTATGTTTCCTTTGCTCCGACTGGCTCCTTCTTCTTAGCATAATGTTCTTAAGATTCACCCATGTTGTCGTATGTGCCAGAATTCCCTGTTTAAGGCTGACGGACACTCTGCTCGCTTGACTAGATTGCGATTTTCTGGGGCTTTGCTCTTCCTCGTTCCTCGTGGGAATGCCAGCAGCACAGTGGAAGGTGCTAAGTAGTGGCTGCTCATGGACTCTAGCTTTCTTAGAAGTCATTGTGATGCTTTATTATTCCTCTGTGAACAAGGGGTTTAAATAAACGTCCTCTCATGGCAATCAATTCCAACAAACAATTAAAAAATGAAGAAAGTAGTACACCACACGTTTGATCCATTGATCATTTATAGCCTCTATATCAGATTAGTTAACTCTAGCGCACCTTCCCTGTACAAAAGACAACTTAAAGAAAACAGCGAAATTCTCTATCGTTTGCATGGCAGAATGAAATAGATCCATCAGTTACCATCTACCTACTTTTTGCATAATTATCAGAACCTTAAAATAGACATGGTTATTATCAGCCTCTCTTAGAGTTAATGAATGGTCTATAGAGTTGAAATTTTGAAAAACCAAAATATTAGAGCATTTAAAAAGAGTTTTAAAAAGAACAGCAACTCAGGCAAAACTGTTGTTGAATCCACGTATACGTATTAAGAGTAACTACATAAATATGTTTTTATTTTTAACATATCGAACATTAAGACAGTAAGAGACAGACCAGAGCAAGAGGATGAGACAGACACGGGGGCAGGAAAGAAGGGGGAGTCAGAGCTGGGTTGCGGGGGGAGAAAGGCACCTCTCAGAGAGGGGCGCGGCGTGTCCAGTTGCCGCTGCAGGTGACATCACACTCCGTGGAGAGACTGCCATCCTGGGAAATATGCGGACACATCCTGAGGGGTGCAGGCTGAGGTCTCAGTTTCCAGGCAGTGGGTGCCCTGGGAATGAGAGGTGTCAGCCACCTCATTAGTGTTGGTTCAACTTTATCTGGGGCATAGGTGTACATTTTTTCACTTGTTTCTGGTGTTTGCTTAACAGGGCCAGAAAATGGGACATCTCCCTGAAATGAAGGGGACGTTTGAGAGAATGTAGACAAAGGACTGTTTCTGCTCCAAAGACCCTCTGAAGCACAGAGACAGGAGCTAGAGGCCATCACTCACAGGGAAGAAAGACTTTAAAAGCCCCGATTATCTCAGGAACATACATTTGAGGACCTTCCACCAATATAATTCAATCTGAAAGGCTTTTTCAAGGTTAATGAATATCAGGGAAAGTTATAAATTACATGTTTTTAAAATGTAAACTTGACCGTTTTTAATCAAGCTAAAAGAGCTATTTCAATTTCCTATGAAAATGAATGCGAAGACGATCTTAAGTTCAGGATAATTTGAACATCTAAATTTGCACAATGTACTCTCCCTATTTGCTAAGTATTTAGCAGGACCCCCTCCATCAATTACCCATTAATACTTCATTAATAATCTCAGCATTCATCGAAGGAGACCATCTGGTAGAAAGATGACCTCTGCTCATGACAAAACTGACAATCTTAATGCAGAGTTGAGTTTAGGAATTGAATTGGTGTTAAGTATGTGCAAACTGAAGTCCATATTTTTCTAACTTCACTCACCTGCCATTAAACGAGTTGGTTTTCTGAACTTCTGGCTCGCCTACTATTGGGTTCGTTTGGACACGGCTATTTCACGTTGGCTCCGGGAATAAAGATGAAGAAGGTGTCTTACGTCAGAAATAAGATTTCTCATGAGACGCCTCTCGTTGATGCTCACCGCTCTGGGTAAGTCGGTTGGCTTCACATAACGTGCCAATAATTACTGTTATAAAAATTCAAGGCCTTCGCTGAGCATCTCTCTTCGCCTCGCCCGTGGAAAATTGCTCTATACCAGTTCACAGGCTGCTGTCTCCTCATTTACCACACAATGTCACCGTGAGAGTTAAATGAGACAACAGTCCCGAAAGCGCCTACCAGAACACCTGGCACGGAGCAGGAGCTGAAGGAGTGTCTGGTTGTGAGCGCGTTGGTCGGCAGCCTTGCCAAGAAGGGGCCCAGTCAGCTGGAAAAACACCGCCGCTTGCAGGGGCCAGTGGGGACTCCAAATGCGCAGCTTGTGGCATTTGTGAGAAGGAACCCGCTGGACACAGGGCAGTCGTGACTGAGGTCAGGGTATCACGCGACGTTGATGACCTACAACACTGAGGGGTGTCAGCCAGCAGGATGCTGTAGGTTGTGAATGTGGCCTGATACCTGGTGCTGTCACCTCGAAGACCATGGGCAGCAGGGCGGGCTCCTTACCCAAAGGTTACGAGACAAATGATCTACACCAGAGGGTCGCCATTCAGGGACCACCGCCAATTTCCCTTCTCTCCCCCAAAGCTGGGCAAGGGTTAAAGACAAATGGTAAACAGCATTAGTAATATTACAGTTGAGTTGAAAAGAAAAGCAATATTCCCACTACAGAAACGCACAACAGTTTTTGGAACCCGTGTTCTCACCCCCACCCCCACTTCTCAGCTTGCCAGCCCATAACACTAAACCATCCTAACTGATTTTATTTCCACACTTTGTTAAAGGGATTTGGTCCCAAGCTGGGACCTCATCTGCCCAACATTTAACCCACAGAAAACTTCACCAGCCTGGTTTTGAACTCACAGAAACCGTAGCTTTTAATGGCAGTGCTAACAGACCCTTAAGCAGAGCGACGCGGATGGCACCAACCATAATAAATATGAGGAGTGATTCCCAAACCGAAGACGGGCGAATAGTTACCCAGCTGCTACAGAAAAAGCAAGATAGAATTAAAAAAAAAAAAAAAAAAAAAAGAGGAAGGAGAAAAGAAATTAAATGAAATGGATATTAGCTGGAAACATCTGTGTTCACCACAGAGCAAAATGCATATTCAGCAGCGAGTTTATTGGCTCTTTAGAGGATGTGAATGGTGCATTGTAAATAATGACCCGCCTGTAATAAATTCCCAGTGAAAAAGAGAGGGGCCCTGTGTGTCCCTCCCACTAGTCACATTTCTGGGTCCCCGCTGCGAATGATGATTCACAGCAGTCACAAATTCCTGTTTTCAAAATGCTATTGTATCCTCCAGAGCTTTCATTAAGTTTTAGACGAACTGGGAAAATGTAAAACTTGAGGGATCTGGGAGGGGAGTGAGAGGGGGGAGCGGCCCTCCGTGGAGACGGGCACCGAGGGCTCCGTCCAGGGCCACCCGGATCAACGTGGCAGGCGGGGGGCCTTACCATCCACCCGACATGGGCCCCCACCCTTCGTCCTTCTGGAAACCATCACGGGAGGAGAGACAAGGGACCAGAGGCTTCCTAGGGGCTGGGAAAGGAAACACAAGCTCGAGATCTTGCAGCTGGATTTTGAGAGGTAATCAGGAGCCAGCGTGAAGACGGGGCCCCCCCAGTTTAATGGGCTCCAAGAGGGGCTCCGTCTGCCACGACCCTCTGGCCTGGAATGCGCAGATGACTTGCTCGGTGGGCCGTCCTAACGGCAGCGCTGCCCACGGACACGCAGGGTTGCACGCATTCTAGGCACCAAGCGTGTCTGCCTGGTCGGCAGCCCATGGCCACCGCGTGACGTTTGCCGTGATGGGCATAACACTTAAAGAAGGGGCGTCCCGTCTGGATGAAGGGCTGCCTCTCAATGCAGCTTCAGTACAAAGAAATAAACAAACATCTGAGCCCAGTTCAAGGGGTTTCTTCTTCTTTTTTTTTTTAAACTCATTTTTTTCCCCAGAAGTTTAATTAGAACATTACGTTTCAGCACCTAGTTTTTGCTGAGATGTCATTGACATATACACGTTAGATTAGTTTCTGGGGTGCACACCGTGGGAGCCGGGGAGCTCAGGCCATGTTGGGGGGTGCAGGGCTGTTCGCACCAGCCCCCCGGGGCCCATCCCGCACCAGGCCTTCCGCGGGCAGGACCCGGTTTTTATTCCACCTGCATCTTTCCAATCAAAATGGCTGCTCGATCACAGGTGGAGCCTGAATGAGGGGACCTTCCACTGGGTTCACACAACTCCCAGGGCTCCGCGTGCGCAGGGGACATGGCCTGGTGGCTGCCCAGGTTTGCAGTTCTGGAGAAGGACAGTCTTCCCAGTGTCTGAGCAGCGGCCGACGCCGGAGGGCAGGAAGCCCAGCCCCTCAGGACCAGCGCCTGCAGACCCCGCCCTGCGTGTCCAGGTGAGGGGCTCGCAAAGCCACACGGAGAGGGGGTGCCCCTGAGAGCTCTGGAAAGAAGCGTGTTTTCCAAGAGCTCCAAACCACACCAAAATCGTGTTTCTTTTTCTTTAATCCTGAGAACACTGTTTTTATGGCTTTCCGAGGGAAAGAAAGGAGCAGAGGAAGAGAGAAAAACACTGATGTGAGTGAAGCATTGGCCGGGTGCCTCCCATACCTGCCTGGACCAGGGATCGGCCCACCACCCAGGTACGTGCCCTGACCAGGAATTGAACCCACAGCCCTTGGGTTCTGGGATGCTTTCCAACCACCTGAGCCGCACTGGCCAGGGCCACACAAGACGTTTCTTGGTGAATTTTCTCCTGGGGTTCCTAGAGGCGTCTCCACCATGTCCGTAGATAGCACAGATAGAAAGTCATCTTCTAAAACAAAACAACCATTAATCCAAATTCATTCCACATTTTCTTCTGTCTTTCCAAATGCACTTAGTCCTTTTCCAATAAGCAAGTGGCTAGAACTCCTGATAGTTTCCTTTAGGAAAAAAGTCTGTCGAAGTTTTCTGTACCACTTCCAGGACAATTCCCAATAATTTTGCTCCTTTTGAAGGAGTGTTAGGACTTTGCAACACAGACATAAAAGCAAGGGAACGACTGTTTTGTCATGTGCGAGGTCCTACCTCAGACTCTTAGCTGTCAGCTCGAGAAGCTGCACCCAACACGGGCCTGGCATCCTGGGCTCCCTTCGTCCAGACCCAGGAACAAGGGAGGCCACCGTTAGGTCCTGGCACCCTGGCCCACTGCCCTGACCGAAGCGTGGTTGGGAGGACAGAAAGCAACACTACTCCCCACAGCGGTGAACTCTGTAGCCCTGGAGGTAATAAAAGCTGAAAACCATTTCAAGAATGGTCTAGGCCCTCTTGGAATAATGGATCCACATTCATTTTCTAAGAGAGTCAAGATGTCTGGACCTCCCCATGCCCGTTAACTGGCCGTTTGTTCACTGACGGGGATGCTTCCGTGGCATCCCCCGATGTCTTGCTGGTTTCTCGAAGGACGTTTGGGGTACTCAGGGGACAGCTGTAGCCCGTGGGTGGACAGCTCTCAGACCGTCACAGCCTGGGCCTGGCTGCACGCATCGGTACAGGGCAAACGCCCTTGAGACGCAGGACGTCACGCGGACTGAGACAGCCACTCACCCCTGTGCGGGCTGAAAGCGTTCAGCTGCCCCTGAGCGTGTGTGCTGTGCACAGGGCACCCGTGTGCGGGCCTGCAGGTCGGTGCCAGCGCGGAACGAGACGGAGCCCCTCTGCTGGGTGACCTCAGTCAGCCAAGGCCCAAAAGCCAGAGGAAAACCAGCTCCTTGCAACACGCCCCGTTCAGCGCGGACCAGATGCTGCTGTAGTTTCCAAAAGTCCACATCCCCGGACGCCTGGTCCTCGCTGCTCCCGGTTCGACTCCTTTCCCAGCCGTGATGCCCACGGCACATTCGTGTGTCAGACAGAGTCGCGATCATTCTAGTGGATCCCTCCCCAGCTGGAGTGCGGACACGCGGGGCCAGCCCGCGACTCCGTAGTGAATGTTTATTACCCAGTACGATGGCTAATCATCAAACTAAAATGTCTCACCAACTGTTGGGCGCAGACTAAGCCCAACTTTCCCCGCAAAACCTGTCTATTTGCGCATTGAATAGAGTGGGGCCAGCTCCGTTATCTGCATTTTCCTCCGAGTGATCAATTTTACACGGTGCCCGCTTTCGCTTCCGCTCCTTCTTCGTGGTCAAGCTTCCGGCTCCGTGGGGTTCGGGATGGAAACTACCCCTAAAGCGCTTTTCACAAAACGTGACATCACGACTATCACAGAAAAACGGGCAAGTTAAATATTTTACTTAATTCGGTCAACGAGAGAACCAAGCAGATGTCATAAGCAGTTGAAAGAAGGAAGGAAAACTTAGCACGGACACTCCTTCGCACGGACAGAATGTTGGGCTGATGTGCCCCAGGGAAGAACCGGCTTCTCCGTGGGGAGGGCCATTCCCGCAGCCCCTGCAGGCGGAGTCTGTGCATCGACAGACCAGAATGACTCTGCGTGGCTCCCGGCTACCTCCAGCTTGGAAAGCTATAAAATAATTCCCGCAGAAGTGGAATCTGACAGCTCGGAGGGTTCTCTGTATTTCCAGAGTTTTCCACCAAGAGACCAAGGTTCTACGCTGTTTTGTTCATCTCTCTCCAAAGGGGAGCCCTCCTCTGGCCAAAAGGAGGCCCATGTAATAAATAGTTACTTATAAAATGAGTAAAGGCATGTCTTTTATCATTTGAAGGACCGTATTTAAAAATGTTGCTTCCCGGGGCAGCCCTGTCTCCAGAGAGAGACAGTGAGAGTCCCGGGTCCCCACCCGGGCACAGGGTGGTGGGCTGTGGCACGGAAGGAGCCCTGGGGTGCGCCGTGGGCCTGTAACCTCACACACGTCACTGACGAGACTGGGGACACGTGCTGAGGGGTCAGGAGCCAGGGTGCGGGGCAGAGGGCGGAGGGCGCCCTGCCTTCGCTGTGCCCTGTCTGGTGGGACACGGCCGCTCACTCAGGTTCCTCCTCCTGACACACCTGAACCCGGGCCAACGGAGTGGGGGTGGGGGCAACCTACTTCCCAGGCAGCACAAGGAGAAACTGGCTTTGGAAAGCCTTTTTAGGTTAGGGAGTTTTGTTTGAAGGAAAAAGAAAAACAGACCATTGCTTTTTAAAGTTCACTGTCTTCAGATGCTGCATTGCTGCCCAAGAGAGATGGGGTCCATTACTCATTTTTATTCTTTTTGAAGAGGAGCCACGGGTAGGCAGGGATGTTAAAAAGGGATCGGGTTTTCCAGCATCCCACGCCGGCCCAGGCCAGCCTGCGATGCGTGAGGGCTGGACGCCGGGCCGGGACCGGGCCGCTTGGCGCCCAGCTCCCACTTCAGCGACGGCCCCTGCCCCGTGGGTAGACTCAGCGCTTGTGTGAATCCCCCAGGGCACACTGTCACTTCCAGGAAACAGCTCCTGGGGTGAGGAGTCCCAGCTCTGCCGCCCACTCCAGGGCCAGGGCTCAGCACCCACTTTCTCCCCAGCCTCTCTCCCCAGACCCTCCCAGACGCCCGCCCGGCAGAGGGAAGTTTGGATAGTGTGAAACCGTCTCCACCCCGCCCCCCAAAGCTCCTGCTCTTCTCTGCCACTGACAGCCCCGCAGGACCTCTTTCCACCGGGCTGCATCCCTCATGACCTTCATGGTTCCGACCTGAGCAGAGATCAAAACACGTTTACAAGGAGAGCTGCTGAACTTTGCCAAGGCCAACAGCAAATCAGGGGGCTCAGGCCCGTCTGGCAGAGCAAGGTTGGTGTCACTAGACGTCTTGCGTTGCCCGCGATGGCTTCCTCACCCTGAGCTCCGCTCAGGCCGCACGCACACATGCACTGGAGGGAAAAGAGGGCAGGAGGGAGCCACGTAGGACAGGGGACCGTCCCCGCATTCGGTGACTCCTCCTCCGCCTGCCCACTCACAGACGCCCTCGGTTTTCTCCTGAGCAGCGGTTTTTCCCCCACCCAGGGTGGAGGGCAGGTTTCTACCCATGCGAGGGTGAGTTGATACGAATATTTTGACTACGTTATAAAGGTCCCTGCTGCAATGCAGCATGTTAGCATGACAGTCATAGCTATTGCATAGTATTGTAATCAGGTTTACCTTCTCCGAGTGCATGACATGCGGGTGCGCACCGTTCTGGAATTAAACTAACAGACTGCGGTGTGACCCCTGGCGCGGCAGCCACCGTGTGGGTCCCCTGTAGAGCCGGAAGGGCATTTGCCAGACCCTCGTGACATGTGGAATGTGCTCTTCTGACAACTTCACACCCGTCCTTTTTCTTCATGGAGATATAATTGGCATAGCATATGGTCCTAGTTTCAGGTGCACAACGCACTGATTCAATATCTGAATGGAAAACCCCCTCTTTTTGAAACATATGATGCCAGACCCAGTTTGGTCACCAATGTCATTTACTTGTGAAAGTTGCATTAGGCATAGAATCGCCTGGCTTGCCTGGGTCAGTATGCAAAGCTAATTACTTGTTTTGCAACGACCAAATACAACTGTGTCTTTTTTTGTTTATTTGTTGTTTAAGTACAAAATCTCATAAAAGGTTAAGGCATCTTTTTTTTAATACATATATTTTAAAGATTCTATTATTTTTAGAGAGGGGAAGGGAGAGAGGCAGAGAGGGAGAGAAACATCAACATATGGTTGCCTTTCACCTGCCCCCAGCTACAGACCTGGCTGGAGACCTGGCTTGCAACCTGGTTCTGTGCCCTGGTTGGGAATCGAACCTGCAACCTTTGGGTTCGCAGGCCGGTGTCTATCCACTGAGCCACCAGCCAGGGTTTGGAGTTCTGTTTTATATCCAAAATAAAATATGAGTATAAGATCATGTAGGTAGCTCGCAGAGCTTCTCATTTGGAAAATAAAAGTGTTGTAGTTGTTTTTTGTAAGTGTGTCAGTAGGCACAAGGAGGTATCATACACCAAACTAAAAGTTACTCTTCAGAACAACAACACAATCAGTAAATCATGGAGGAGAAAAACAGAGAAGGTAATGGATAATTTTTTTTTATATCTCTCCATTTATTTAGGTCTTTAATTTCTCCCTGCTAGATATTTGTTTTTCTTAGCACTGTGTCTGCTTTCTTTCTTTTTTAAAATTTTATTGTTGTTGTACTATATCCATCCCCTTTTTGCTCTCCCTCTGTGTCCCCCTCCCCACCCCCCACCCCCATTCCCCCCAAAGTCAATCCTACCTATTGTGGTAATGGATAATTTTAAAGATACATTTCAGAAAAAGGAGGGTCTTCACCTTGGGTCCTTCTTCGAACAAGCACAAACTGCAAAGTGTATGTTTTTGCACATGCAATCAAAAGTAATATTTGCCAATATTTAATGAGATCATGCACAAAAATACATGCAGATAGCTCCAACAGCTTACATGAGACTTTGGTGTATTGGTTGAAAATTACAGCTAGAACAATTTGTCAAACAAATTCCCAAGAACATTAAAACCCATGCAAGAAAGAAATTAATATCATGCATCTCAGGATCAGTTACGGGTGGCATAGATCAGAGATTGGTTCTGGTGCCGTGAAGGTCTGACTTTGACTTTCAAACACGATGAGGGTAAGAGCCGCACGGTAAGACAGGAGCCTGAGCTGCTCATTTCCCGGATTCCCTCAGATTATAAATGCAGCACATTCTAATGAGCACCCCCCGCCTTTCTGCACGGCATCTGCAGACCACGAGCCATGATGGTCCGGCGGTTGCGTGTGTCTGTCATATCTGACAGGCTACGTCTCCTGTTTCCTGTTGTTTTCCGGAGACAAAAGTATTCTTCTTCAGTTCTCCCTAAAGCATAAGCGAAGAGACTATATTTTTAAATAGAGCCCAAGCATGCTCTCCATTATTTCCACAGCAACCACGTGTTAGGCGACTTTCTGCCATTTGCTTAGAAAACACGCAATGGAGCATCGTTGAGAGATGTTCACGTTCTTGGCGCGCTAGAAATGCCATTTGCTCCTTACTCTCATCATTCTAGACTTAGTACCTGGAAGAAGGTCCCATAGAATCACCAAAAAGAAGTGTGTGGTGGGAGGAGATGGAGCATAAAAGCTAGATAGGTACGTATTTTACCAAAAAAAAAAGTATTCTGGACTTTGAAAGCAGAAAACTACCCAGGGAATAGGAGCACCGCTGGGGAAGTGTGACTGGGACAGCCCTGGTTTTGAGATCACTTCGGGATTAGGGGTAACTGGCTTCTGAACTCAGCCTGTTGCGCCACTAACAGCAGCCTTTTCGAGTTAATGAAAACGAGGAGAGCTGGGCATCACAAGGAAGCAGCGTGCTCCTGGGCTGTGACGTGGCCTCACCGCCGTCCACACTGAACCCAAGGCGAACGTGGCCACCGCTGCCGGGGCCCCGGGAAGGCAGCCATGGGAATGGGCTGCTCCATGGAGACAGGGCTCCCGTTTAGGGTCAGGAAACGTTCCGGAACAAGACACTGGATGCTGCTACAAAACAGTACGAATGTAGTAAAGGTCACGAGCAGTGAATTTTGGGTGACGTGTACGTCACCACAAAAATGCAGCAGGAATAGCGAGGGGGGACCACCGCAATTCTGCGGCAAGACACAACAAACTTTGAGGAACTCTGGAGAGGGAAAGGGAGTGGAAGGTACTGATGTAATGAGGTGGGGCGTGGGTTGATACTTATTGAAGACAGGTGATAGGTAAACATGGTGCCTCTTTCCTCTATTCTCTTATTTGTGCTAATATATCCACCAAGACATACACGCAGTCTATAGAAACTCTCACAATTGTATGAAGCAATCAGTGAATTCCGTGGGTTCTCTCGGTGGTGTAATAAATAACCAAGGATATAGCTCCTGAGAAAGGGTTCCATAGAGTATGATTTCAACATGCTTTCGTGAGTGCTTTGATACGCTATTTCTCGCCAATTACATGGTATCATCTGACCTGGTCTCAGCACTAACTTGAAAAGTACAAGATGGTTGGAATCGTGGCAGAATGAAGGTTGGCTTTCATTGCTTTCAGCCGGAGCGTGAGCACAGCTGCCTCAGCGTTACACAGGGCCCAGCTCCGGACGCCATGCAGAACGCCCTCAACGCACAGTCTTCCGAACCGGGGCGCTCAGTCGGGGCGCTCGGTCCCCAGCTCCCCGGCTGCTGGGAGGGACGGGGTGCTGCTGACTTTGGGGAAGCCCGTAGCAACTGTTTAAAGTGCTATGAACGCATCAATTGATTTTTACCAAATCTTGAAAACAACTGACAGATTAGTGGTTGATCAGAATAGTGGTTGAACTAATTGTTTGCAGGTAGCACACCAAGTTGAAGGCGTGGGATCAACCAACTATTGACCAATCGGGTAGCTGAAATAATCTGGAAACATAATTTATGATCTGGCTTTTAAAGATGATCAATTCATCTCATCTGGGGGTAAAAAAAACATGCGTATCTTAAATCGACTGCTTTTCACCTTTAAAATAGGTATTTCTGTATTTAGTCAGGCAAGTCATTCAAAGATTAGAGTTCTTAATTTTGGCTACAATGCCACCCATTTTTCCTCTCCAGTCAGGTGTCATCGTGGCCAGTGTCACAGTGACACAGTGTCAGGGCCATCTGGGTGTGACACTGAATATTAGATGCCTCTTTCCTAAGGCTCTTCAGGAAGGTTCTTTCCCTTGGGCACCAAAGAAAACGTGGCTCACTCCGCCGGGTTGGAAAACATGCAACTTACGGGAGAAGGTCCTGCTGGCTATGATCCTACGTAGAGAAAGAAAGACCTTGGGTTGCTCAGCCTACCTATTTCCACGTCCACGCGTCCACGAAGACCTGTCGTGTATTAGCACGGGCCTGCTTCATACTAAAAATGAATTGCTCCCCCACCATATTTCTTTGTGGTACAATTTCCTGTCTTGAAGAAAGATGGAAACTTTTACTTGGAAGATCTATGGCTAGAATTTCCTGTAATGCTGAATTAGCTGCAGTCAAAATGAACTATTTTACACTGCCATTATTACTCATTTACCAAAAATACTTTGTTCTGGGCTTAATATTTTCTTAATACCTTTAACTTTTCTAAGCACTTTCTCATCAAATGTGTCTCCTGGGCTCACTGTGTCCTCGGAGGAGGGCACACATGGTTGTGACCAAATGGCAGGAGCACGGGGGGAGAGGCAGCCAGTGGGAGCAGAAAGGGGACAAGAATCCACACACCTCCCGACTCTTTGTTCCGTTCATTTGGGGGAAACCGAATCCAAAAATAAGTAAAACACGATCTCATCACATGGCTAACCAAATATCCAAGGAGAAATTTCCTAAGTGACAGGCCAACGGTACACGCTTACGGCAACTCTGTTCGCCTGGATGCTTTAAAAATCCCTCAGCAAAAAGTTACCTTAATAATCCCGCTAAAAGACTCTTTTGATGCCACACCTGGGAAATAGACATGTCCACACGACCCCACGAGGCTTCGTTACGTTTCTATCGTACGGTTATGACACCCACGCCAACGCCTAGCGAGCTCCACCCAACAGTCATTTCAAGGCAGCTTCTTTGCATTCAGAAACAAAACCGTCAGAACAACGCTGTGTTCATGGGAGGGCTTGACAGGAAGCCATGAAAGAAAGGAATGGGCCCCATCGAGTCAGCCTGGGGGTTGCTTCCCTTGGCGTGAACCGCATCGCCCGAGCGCCCGGGTCTACGTGTACAGACCAGGAGCATCATGGAGCCCGAGAACTTGGGCGCGACCCGCTGGATGGGCTCCTGGCTGGGCAGGTGGCCCCCGGCAGCTGCCGTGATGCTGCTACTCTCCGTGTCCCCAGACCCGCGCCGCGCGGGGGTGGGCAGGGCGAGGGGCCCTGGCAGGCGCTCCTCCCGGTTCTGTACTTTGGCATTTGTCTTCAACCCTGTGTATTTACGGGGTGTTTAAACACCATCTTTCCCTGTTTACCATATGTCCCATTCCGCGTGAACTGATGCAAACGGGCAGAAGGACTCCTCACCCGCCTCTCCGCAAATAGACCTTCCTCCCACCGCCCTCCTCCACCGCATCCAGCCCCCGACGGCTGATGACTAACATCGAAAATGCTCATCTGACTGGACTGCACTGTGTTCATCTGTAAAGACCTCAATTCAATTATCCACAGCGACGCGGCGCCCGGGGCGGGCAAGGTAGACCCCCAGCCTGTGACAGGGGAAGAAGGCGGCGCCCCCGGAACGAAGGGCGGCTGCTGACGCGGGGCACGGCCGGCCCGGGCGCCCAGCAGGCGGGCCCCCTCGAGCCTGCTGCGTGCGGTGGCTGAGCCCGCACTCCGGGGAGTGCTTCCCGGCTTGATGCTCGCAGCAGATTAAAGGATTAAAGCTGTTCTAATTTTCCACCCCAGCCAAATCGGCACATAAGCAAGCTGTTCACTCGTCTCGGATGGCCCGGGACACGGCAGCCACGCTCGGCTGGGCCCCGCGCAGTGCGCACATCACGAGCATTTGCAAGTGAAATCGCACCCCCCGTGCCCACACGGAGGGCGGGGGTGGGAGACACAGGTCTGAGGAACGTCTCCCAGCCCAGCTGAAGCGGCCAGAATGCAGTGGAAGCGCGGGCCACGGAGCAGGGCAGGCGCCTTTATTGGGAGAGGAGGAGGAGGAGGAGAGAATGGGGTGTCCCCAGCCTCCCTCCCCAGCCAGAGGAGACCTGCCCTGCTGTCTGCACAGGGGACCCTGTCCCGACGGACCGAGGAGAGCATGGAGCTGACCAGCAGCTGGGTGGTCACCAGCCGGAGCAGACAGGCCTGCGTGCCCTGTGACAACGCCTGTGACAACTCACACCCCTGCACTGACCTCCCGACCCCTTGTTCCGGGCGCACTGGCAAAGACGCGGACCCTGTGGGAGCGGGAGGGAGTGCCTGTTGGTGGGAGGCCGCCGGCGGCTTCAGAAACGTAAGGAACACGCCTGCTGGTCCTGGGGCCGCATCCAGGGCGTGGGGACGGGAGAGAAATGATTCCTCGCCTTGCTGGAACCCGGTTTTATCATCGTCGTGTTAAAACTGTATCATAAAAAGCCAGGTGCACGCAGCCTTCTGCTGAGTGTGGCTCAGAGCGAGATACACAGGCCTGCTTTGTTCCTTGTAAGAGTTTCTCCAAAAATAGATGGAAATGGAGTCACCAAGAATGCTATTCACGAGAAAAAAGGTCCACGTACACCTGCAATGCAAGCCCCTAAACAAAGTCCACGCCCAGTTTTTAAAGATTTTATTTATTTAAGGGAGGGAGAAGGGGAGGGAAACATCAGTGTGTGGTTGCCTCTCACAGCCCCCCTCCCCCCCAAACCGGGACCGGGCCCGCAGCCCAGGATGCGCCCCGACTAGGAAATGAACCGGCCACCCTTTGGCTTGCAGGCCGGCATTTAATTCATTGAGCCCCACCAGCCAGGGCCCGTGCCCATTTTTAAAGAAGGAGATCTGGCCTATGAAGAGCTCCCACGGACATAAACACACGCAGCACCACCCGGTGAGCACAAGACACACGGGCAGGCAGTGCTGGGGGTGGGGCGCAACCCCGCACCCCTGACCGTGCGTGTCCGTGATCAACACCTGGAGCCAGTGAACCGCTGCTTTGGGAATGGGGGCGCTGCAAATGTCACTCAACTCAGATGCGGCCATCCTGGTGGGAAAGGGGTCCGCTCCAGTGGCTGGTGGTCTTGTTCGTAAAGGGAGGCGCACAGGCGCGGGTGGGAGCCGGGCAGGAGGTGACCGAGACAGGGACCCCACGCAGCACAGGCTGGGGGACACCAAGGAGGCCCGGGAGGCAGCAAGGACCCTCCCCTGGGGCCCTCAGGGGGAGCGAGGCCCTGAGCACACGTGGATTTGGGACTTTAGCCTCCAGAAATGGGACCCGTCCCCACTGCAAGTTGCTCTTCGGGGGACGCAAGCCCCACCCCCTGCCAGGCCGCCCTGGGGCGGGGGGATCCCTGAAACTTGGGTTTGGGTCCCTTTTGAACGTGAGAAAATGCCTCCTTCCCTCACGCTGCCCTGCAACCCCCCTCCCGTCCCTACGCCGCTCCAGGTCCAGGTTTTCCGCGCCGGGCAGGAGAGCATAGCTGTCTTCCAGCACGGGGGCTCTCGCCCCCACGAAAGCCCTGGAACAAGAAACTAAACAGGGGTTCAGAAAAGCCAAATACTGGGTCAAACGCAGATTAAAACCCTCAATAGACAATCCACCACCTTTCCATAATCACTTCTTAAAAGTGTGCGTGTGTGTTTTTGTTGGAGTCTGAGGAAGATAAAATAAATGGTGGGAAAGGGGAATTCTGGGTCAGGTGGTTGGAAAGGAGCATGGGGGTGTCTTCCCACTGCCTCCGAAAGTCGGGGTTCACCCTCACCGCAAGACCACACACAGGTCAGAGCCCAAGTTCCTTTTTCCCAACCCAGTGTGGCTGCTGTGCACTCCTCCAACTTAGAAGAGGAAACCAGCCGGCAGCTTCTAGTTTTTAACTAAAGATTCTATTTTCTTAGAGTGAATAATGAGAGCATTATTTTGTTTTCTGATTATGATGGGGAGAAGGGTAAGCGTTCAAGTTTGCAAACTCTGCTAGGATGTGTATTGGGGTGATTGAACCTTCACCGTTCACGCTCCATGATGAGCTTGAAAGGACCGGAACTTGGGAACTAGTTTTGTTCCGTAGCAGTGAAGCTGCCGGGGTGAGCAGGGACAACAGAAAAAGAAGAAATACTTCTTTGGGATTCTTGCGGGCAACAGAAAAATCCTAAATTGCCAAATTCTATTTCTATTCACATGGAAAGTTTGAGAGTCTCTCTGCATGAAAAGGAATGAGGGAGAACTCATTCTGGGAGGGCACTTGCCTGCGAGCCTCCATTCACCTGCCACTTCAGGGAGACCTGGGCAAAGGGAGAAGCGTGTGTCATGAAAGCGCAGCGAGATTAGGTATGAAAGGAGAAACATGTGTCAGAAATACTGCGAAATATGCTGAGAAGCCACTTGGCATTTCTGAGGTCCTCTGCTAACAAGCGAGGACTGTGGCAGTCATGTGCCCGCATGTGGCTTCGACAGACTTCTCCTGGCGGGGTGGGCACGAGGCCGTGGTGTGACAGTTTCCTTCGTTAATCGCCATTAACCGTGGGCTTCGGTCTGCAGCAGCCTTAAACAAGAAGCTGAGAAGCCCTCCCTCTTCCTGATTCGCTCTCATGAAAGCCAAGTGTCCCCTGAGCGTCACCCACGTCCCCACCACACCCTGACAGCGTGGGGACCGGTTTCCCAATGGCCCACTGGAGTTCAGCTGAACACGCGGAAGGGCTCGACTTAGGTTAGCATGGATCAGAGCTGCTCTGGGAAACAAAAAAGAAGTTTTAAATGAGCTCAGCCTGTGTTGAATTAGGTCCTAATGAAAGAACAGTCTTGTGGATTCCAACTGCGGTTTGGCCAACACAGGAGACACACACAGAGAAAATAAAAAACCCATTTTTTTCCAAAAGGAAAGTCATTTTAGAATGTGGTAATCCTCAGTAGAGCAGACAATATGCTTGCCTGTTGCTTTTGGAAATCAATGTCAATGCTACTTTAATTTGAAAATGGCCCTCAAATATGCGCAGTGGCCACCTCTTTTCTGGGGGGTCCCTGCAATGTCATCTGGGCGCTTACCTCACCGGGTGAGGGCAGTTCCCACAGCTCAACGCTTTCCGTGCAAACTATTAAACTGCGTCAATAAGTAATTTTAGAAGAATGTCATTAAATTAAATACATGCATGTTTAAAGCAGTCACTACATTTCTGACAGGAAGCAACTAGAATGAAACCATTCATCTCAGAATCCACAGGACTTGATCCCACAGCTGCTTGTACAATGTGGGTTTCCCCCAATTTAACACGCGTCATCACAGCTGCCTCGGTGGTGTCGCATGCTACCCGCCTCAGGTCACCTGAGACCTAGGAAAACCATTGGCAGGACACACAGTAGCCCATTTTTATATGTAAAGAGGCGAATGCTCAGCTAAACCGCCCAGGATCACCCAGCCGGTTGGACAGGGAAACCTGGCAGACGCATGGTCTTAGCCCTGAAAGTTGGACGTCCCCCACCCTAGCTAGAGGCCAGCCTCACGGTAAATCCCCATGGAGACCCGCCTGGCTCCACGGCTCCCCTGTGCTGCGGATGCACAGCCGTGCTCAGGTGCGGCAGACGTGGAAGATGCGCATACGTAGAATAAAACGGAATCTCTCTTCCCTCCCAGGTGCTTTGGTGAATTGATTCTCCGGTGACTGGATGACATAAAACTGAACCACACTGCAGCACACACCCCTGGGACGGAGGAGATCAGGACGTCAACTGGATGCCTCCAGTTTCTGTGGAAGAAAAGATAATAACAATGTAGATTATGGGTTGAAAACGCGTGATTCTCCCCGTCAGGACAGGCGTGGAATATGTCCAAAAAAATGGAAGGCCGATGAGAGCTCAGTACCAACAGCCACCAGCAATGGTGAGAAAGGGAAATTCCTAACGTGAGCTTCAATAACGCATCCCCGGTAGTGCCGTTTAAGTCTCTGACCACACAAAGGAGCAGGGTAATAAAAAGGTTCCTTGGTGGCTCACTATCACACGCTCCGCAAAGCGTTTTCCGTGTGTCCGTTCAATCTTCTTAATAACCATACGTTGCGTGTGTTTGCCTCCTTTTATTCAAGGGGAAACTGAGGACTAGGTCATCTGTATAACTTGGCTAATGTCACAGAAGCGACGGTAAGAGGATTTGAAATTAATTCTGTCTAATCCAAAGCCTATGCGTTTAATCCTCACCTTCGTGGGGACTTGTGGTAGGAGAAACAGCGTTTTAAGTGTCACGCGGAGAAGGTAACCACAGCAGGTTTCTTCCCGTGTTCCTTTTGCCAGCCTTGAATGTTCATTACCCATCACTTACCGAGTGGGGCAAAGTAGGTTTGCAGGATTTGTAAGGAAAACGATACAATGATTAGTAAGCCATGATACAAGAATCAGGTCCGTGTGTTGCGTCCTCACCGCTGTAAACCTGCGTTCGCCCTGGCCTGTGTTTATTTGCCGTTAGGTTTTTCGCTGCTGGAAAAATGCCTCCCGAAGGGAGAATCAGCTGGGCCTCGTTGTGCCCTGGGGCTAGTTTCACCGTGGGCTGTGGGCAGTTCCAGACAGAGCCCGCGGGACCATCGGAGACCGAGTGGAGGGTGGTCGGGTGAGGCGCCGAGGGAGAACGGTATGGGGAAGACTCTGGAGGAGCAGGGGAGATACTCACCACCGCCCCTGTCCGGAAGGTGGGCTGGAATTCTGTAGAAACCACCTCAGTAGCTCCACCCTCCGTTTCCGCCCACAAGCTGGGCTCTATGTCCCCGCGGTCAGGGCCAGGGCCACGGAGCAGCTGCACCAAACCTGCCCACCCACCAGGCGGACGTGAGGGGAGCTCCGTGGGGTAACCCAGGCACCGAATGCTGCAGCTACAGGCGGCATGAAGCGTCCTACTCCCTGCAGAACTAGCCGTCGGTGCTACCCAGCCACGGGGTGGGGGCAGGAAGGGCCAGCCGCCTGCCACGGAGGCGGCGGGAGCCAGGAGAAGCAGGGGGCACTGCGGTACGTTCGGTCGGTGACGGTCCGCCCATGTCGACCAGCACCCCCGGGTGGCCAGGGTTGGCGCTCAGCACCCCCGGGTGGCCAGGGTTGGCGCTCCCGAAACTCAACCATCTCAAATGCACTTCTGCTCATCCCCCTTTCACTATCCATAGTGCTGCCAAGACGGTTCCATGTTCAGGTCGGCTTCTCTTCTTTTCACGCCAACGTACCACAGAACCACGGCAAGTCCGAAATGTGTCTTTTCAAACGGATTTGGATGGGAGTGAGTGTGGCCGCTGATGGGACCCCAAGTTCTGGGGGAGCGGATTGGCCATCTTCCCCGAAGAGGGTCTCACGCCCACCTCCGTGATGTTCTTTCCCGAGCACCGGCTTATCAGAGGCACCGTGAGATCATAAAATCGTCCGTTTCTGACCAACGGGGACGAGTCCTCCCATCGCAAAAATTCTCCGAGACTGTGATGGTGGCCAGGAAGAAAGGGAAGTTCATTTCACATGGTGAGAGCTCCGAAAATCAAACTTTACTGTAAAAACAGACATTACGGCCATTCTCCCCTTTGATGGAACATGATGGGCCCTTTGTGGCCAGTGGTCACTGTCCCCCTGGAAACGCCTACGTCAAGAGACTATGTCAAAACAGAAGAGCTGCCTATGATGCTGGCCAAAATAGGCGAATCACATCTCCATTTTAGTAAGCAAATATTTCATTTCATTATACACATACATACATGTCTCCATTTCAGTTTGCTAAGGGAATTGCGCCATTTTTTGACTGTGCCTTACCCTGCACACAATGATCGGAACATCAAGGATTATGCGAAGTCACCTGAGCCCTCCAGGACCTTCCATTCTGGGCAGCAAGAAAAGACAGCAAGAAAAGACGGAAGTGTTACCTGAGATAAGAGTGGGTGAGCGCGAATGGCCGGCTTAGGAAGGAAGCTGTCGCCACAGAAGCTGATGAGGCAGCAAAGAGAAAGGCCACCCAAGGGCGGGATTTCAGGCACCACCTGCAGCAAGTGGTCCAGCCTGACCCTTCCAAGTGTAGACCATGCCTAACGGCCGTGTTAACCCAGGACCAGGGGGCCACTCTCGCCATCCCAGTCACTGGCCACCGGGTGCAGGGAACATCGATGCTGAGGCCGCGCAGCTGTCCGTGCGTGTGATGAAGTGATTTGTTGGTCCTTCTGGTGAGTGTGGCAGGCAGTGGTCCTGGGAGGAAGAGCACCCAGGTGCTGGAACAGGGCGGGCAGGAAGGGGGCTCAGGGACTCCAGGAAAAAGCTGACAACACCAACACAGCCCACCCCTGTGTCACTCAAATCCACCCGCATGAAGTCTGCATACCCATGGCATCCTCAAGATGGCGGTGAGGCGCTCCTTTGGGGGAGCTGCCGGGGAGAGGGGCCTGTGGCTTCACCGCTGCGGGGTTCCCCCAGACTGGAGCTCACGTGTAGCCTCCACGCACGGGGGCCCCGCTGGCTTCCAGGAGACCTGCGACTCCAGTTTTCCCTTCGTTTCCCTTCTGTGCCTTCACGTCTCAGACCTGAATGACACAAATAGACTGAGACTTCCCAGCTATGGCGCCAGCCAGCTCAGGGAGAGCTGGCCTCTTGTGGAAGTGGCGCCAGGTGTCCCTCCAGCTGTGACACTTACGGTCATGGTCACAGGAATGGAAGAGCTCTACACCCAGTGTTGGGAGCTGACTCGTGTCCCCCCAAGAGTCCTAGCCCCAGACCCCCCCGTGTGACCTTGCTTGGGAACAGGTTGTTGCCGGTGCCATGACTTAAAATGGGGTCACACTAGAAGGGGGTGGGCCCTTCATCCAATGTGATCCGTGACCTTGAAAGAGGGCAGGAGGAGCCAGGACTCTCCTGCAGGTTCCACGGGGACCACAATCTTCATGACACCTGGCTGCCGACGTCTGTCCCGCAGAATGGCGCGGGACGGACCTCCTGGTGTGCCGAGCCACCCCGACCGTGGTAACCTGTTACAGCAGCCGGCGCAGGAGGAGAGTGGGCGGGCGGTGACGCAGAGGCACTTCCGATGACGCGGACCAAGACGTGGGGCTGGGGAAACGCGGAGCCAGGCAGGGCCGTTTCTCCAGCTTCGTGGCGGGGTTGCATGTGTGATGGCCCTGCTTTTAATCAATGAGGTTCTATACCACCCCTGCCTGGAGGTTTCCGCCTGAAGGATGCGTTTTTATTGGGCTTGCAGTGTTGGGTGGCAGGCAGTAAAAGAGGCTGTAAAAATAGGAAGCAGATGTTAATCAAACACACAAAAATACCTAAGGAGACAAACACAATTGAACCGGCTCCACCCAGCTATGACTGCCTGCAACTGTGGATGCAGAGGTGGCAGGGCCTGGGGACGTGGGAGGCGGAGGCCGCAGGCCACCACCGACTCCGCCCCCCTGACTGCGACCAGCGGGTGTCCGGGAGGGGCAGGGAACGGCTCCCCCACACACTCTGCCCCCCGGATCCTGTCTCCCAACCCTGCCGATGGGCGGAAACGCCAGGCCGCAGCGTGTTGGTCTGCTAAGAGGACGTGGAAGAAATGACACAACATGTGCGGCCTGAAAACGGAGCCCAGGGGCAGCGGCCACTGTGGCGGGTCCCTGGGTGGGGGGTGGGGGCCGGCCTGGAAGGAAGGGTCTCGTGTGTGGCAACCCAGACAGCCACACGGCGTGGCGGGGACAGCAGACGCAGCGTCCAGATGAGGGTCGCGGACTTGAAACGCAGGCAAGGGCAGTGTACCTGCATTTTCTATCAAGATGCCCGTTTATTTCCGCATTAAAAAAAGAACCTGACAAGGAAGGGCTGACTCACACTCCGAACGGGCTGTTCTATTTTTTCCTCCCTTCTCCAGCTCCCGTTAGCCAGAGGTCCTGTTTGTCACCCCGAACGCCTGAGGGTGGAGCATATTAATTCAGGGCAGTGGTTCCTGGTGGCGCCCCCGGTGGGGAACCGGGAAAGTCTGGGGCCCCTGAGACTGAACCACCCCCCCTCCCGGTGCGGAGACCCCAGACCCCGATGCTCCGGCCGCCGGAGGTCACAGCGCACAAGTTAGAGACAGACGGCTTCATGCGCCAGTGACATTGTCTGAAATCACACAGACCCTCTGCTCCGGGGCACCCCACTCTCTCACGGCATCACCCCTTTGTTAGACTGAGCGCCAGCCAGGCTGACACAGGCAGGACGCAGCGTTATAATTGAGCGGTTTGGACAACCTGAGACGCGAGGAGCTATGAAGGGTTCCGCGGGAAGGCCCCTCCCTCCCCTGTCACCTCCTGGCGCGGCGGGGGGCTGATGTCTGCCTCCCGCGCTCCTCGCAGGACCGCGCCGGCAACAATTAACGCCCATCCGCACCGACAGCAGATCTTTCCCGAGTGAAGGAAAGAAAAAGAAAAGAGACAAAAAGGAAAGCCCTTCGCGAAAATAAGAAAGGACGTTTCTTTGCTGTTTTATTTTTAACTTGATGTGTCGCCTCGTGCTGAATGTCACCAGATTGTCATTAATGTCACTTTCCCTCATGTTCCATATGTGATGTGGCACATCATCTGACTAATGAAACCCGGTGAACAATATGTCAACATAAAGAAGCACGCTGGGTCACAAATACGCTTCTCGAACATTAAGTTGCGAGGAAATGTACGTTGAACGTGTTTTCCATAGGAATAAAATTGAGCAGCCTAGTTAACGTATCACATTTGGGTAGAATACCTTGGGGACCGGGAGAGCCGGCGTGCGTCGCTGAATGACCTGTAAAATGTGTGTTATCAACACGTGTTGATAGCGCAGACGGGCAGATGGATGGCGAGGTGAAATGACACTCTCCCCTCTCCGAGGAGGCAAACGGAGTGGCGGTGCCCAGACACACATGGGTAAAAAGTGTTAAAAACAGAAGCGCACCCTGGCCGGGTGGCCCCGGGCCT
Organism: Noctilio leporinus; assembly: GCA_004026585.1. Classification (NCBI taxonomy): domain Eukaryota; kingdom Metazoa; phylum Chordata; class Mammalia; order Chiroptera; family Noctilionidae; genus Noctilio; species Noctilio leporinus. The sequence continues at coordinate 222,823 of PVIW01000499.1, forward strand.
TGGAACATCATCCTGTGCACCAAAGGCTGCAGGTTCGATCCCCGGCCAGGGCACAGGCCTGGGTTGCGGGTTCATTTCCCAGTGGGGTGCCTATGGTGGAGACGGGAGGCAGCTGATACACATCTCTCTCTCTCTCTCTCTAATCAATAAGCATGTCATCAGGCAAGGATTATAAAAAGGAGAAAAGGGCCCTGTTATGTTCACTAAACATTATGTTAGTGCTGTTTCCTGACGTAGCTTTGTTCCCACCCAGAAACTCCGTGGACTACACGTTAGGTGGAAACGTGGCTCCCGGTCTAGGCCCGGCCTCGGGGCCCCGCCCTGGCCTCACGGACCACACGGGGGCCAGGCCTGCAGGGCGGAGGCTCCGCTGCGGACGGGGTCGTCTTCTCCTCCCGCTGCAGCTGTCAACTGCCCGGGTCGGGAGCCAAATTGGGGTCGCTCCCGCCCTCTCTTTTCATCTCTCCCCCTCTCTGTCTCTCTCATTCTCTCCCCACCCCCCATTCTTAAGGTTCTCCCCCAGTTTTGGACCCCACTTCTAAGCAGATGGGGCAGGGCCACCGACTCCTGGCACCCACACCCACGGTCCCCATGTCCACCCTCTGTTGACGTCCAGCCACCCCTAATTCCAGATCAGGCCCCCCTCCGTGTCTTCAATGACACGCACACACCTCTGAGGGCTCTTCTGGTACCAACAAGCTTGCAGGACGAAGCCCCATGGGGAAGAGACTTTGGGGTGCGACCCAATCATGTCACCTCATTGTCCTACGTGCAGCTCTGCCCACAGTTACCACCGTGCGCCATGGAATTCCCGGGTGGTTACTATGTGATTATTGGGAAGGAATGTGGGGTCTTTGGCATGGAGCCTATCAATAACCCATGTCACCAATACACCTGCCATTTGTGCCTATAATTAAAAGGCAGTTGGCTTCTCTACCCTCGTGTAAGCAAAGAAAAAGAGGAAACTATATTTTTTTAAATGATGTGTTAATTACCCAAAGCGTTTCCAGTGGCTAAGGTCAGGTACCTACGTTTTTGTAAATGACCTGCCAGCCCAGAAGGAGATGCTAGCATTTGTGTCAGCTCCTCACAATGGGTGCTGGGTTGCCGCAGCGTCGTGAAAGCAGATGTATTTACAGTCCCGGCAGCTGCAGACCCACCGCAGAAAAGCGCCATTTATAGTCCCCGTTCTATTTGCACCTCCTCGGTGACACCCCAGCTCTGCCCCCCGACAGAGAGCGATAAAACGGGGCAGGGAAGCTGCATGCCAACAGCCGAGAATCTGGGCAACACGCTTTTCACCTGAGAATAGGATGATGGAACCCTGGGAGAACAGGCAGTTAATTCAGGAGCTTGAAAAGTGCCCGCTTTCTGGGGTAAAACTACTTCATCTCATAAACAGTGGCCAAGGCCATGGATGACCTGTGGCCCCAGGGAGAAAGGATGTCATGGCCCATGGGTCACATGCAAGGTACCGTGCCCTGCGTTTCAGACACGCGGCCTCCTGAACCCCAACAAGAAAGGGCACCTCTGTAACCCTGGGGAAGGCCCTCAGCTCCTGTTGTTTCACAGTCATTGAATTTTCAGCTGGGCACGTGGTTAATCGAGTCAAAAGCAAGCTGCCCGTCTCCCTTTTGGCCAGGTGTGGCCACAGGCAGGAGTTGTGACCACAGGAATGTTCCAGAAGCCAAGCGTGCGACCTTTGGGCTGTTGGCCTTCCCACTCCGGAGCGAACTGGGCTTGAGGGGGGGCTGGGGTGGTCCTGGGGTCACTGCAGAGAGTGGAGCTGCAGGCAGGGCCACGGGGACCTGGAACCTCACCCCAGAGAAACACGCTGTGACCTGATCGAACTAATGGACCTTCCATCGTCCAGAGCTTTGCTAACGTACAAAGACCCTGAAAGTACCTTCCATCCTGTTAAAATGCTTAAACGGTAAACATGAGTCAGTCCCAGAAAATGACAGCCTAGCGGGTAATTCATGGTCCTGGCTGAGCCAAAGCTCCCGTTCCTGGTCCTCGCCCACCAGCACGGGGGTGGAGGCACCAGCCTCTCTGGCCAGGGTGACGGGCCCTCGGCTGGGACCTTGCTGTCTCCTAGGGCCTGGCTCCCCTTTAGAGACCGGACCGCACCCCACAGACCTTCCGACGCCACAGGAGCAGTGCAGCCTGGGAAAAGGGAGCTGCCCCACCGTGTCCCCAACACCTGCGCAATCCCCTGAGGCCAGTCGGTTGGACTCCACAAAGGATACAAAACTGTGGCACTTCCAAGAATGAGCCAGTTTCCCAGTTCGTGTGACCTCTTTTAAGTCACTTCCTGAATGTCTTCTTACCCCATTGCCAGGGGTGAGGCAGGTGCCCCACAAATGGAGAAGAAAGTGGAGAAGCGGGTCTACTTTTATCCCTGGGCCTACTCCTGAGTCCCAGTGACTCCAGCCAGGGCCGGTCTCCCCTCGGGTCCTGTGCCTTGTCCAGGCCACCTCGCTCTTGGGAAAGTCCTCTAACAATTCAGGCTGAATTGCCCCTGCGGAAGTCCATCCCATTATTCCTCCCCAGATGCCCCTGAACCCCCTTGAACCACAAGTCCTCTGCTCACTGGCCGGGCCCTTCACAGGCCGGAGAGCGAGGGGGTGGGGAGCAGCAGAGGAAATGCGGGGGGAAGAGAATGGAGTCCGATCGACCAAGCCTACCCTGGCCGCAGTCTGATCAATGAACATTTCAGCCTCAGACTGGCACCGATGGAGGCAGGCAGCAAATTTATGAACAAGGGTACCGGGTATCTCAGGAAAATATTTAATTCTCAGCGAACCTCAACATCGATCTCCTGGCAGTGTCTCTGCAAGTGACGTAGGTCAAAGCCGAGAGGCTGAAGGCGAAGATGCCGTGAGGACGGAGGAGAGCGGGTGACAGCCGACGGTGCTGGCAGCAAGCAGCCGGGTCGCTGGCACACACGAGCAGTGCCAACACGGAAGCCCCGCGTGTGTGGGCCGGACGGAAGCGCAAAGCCGCCATCCAGTTTGCTGGAAGGTACAGAGGAGGGAGAAGCAGCCCCGCTGGGTTGCTCTACCGGTCGCCCCAGGTCCCCCGTGGTCCCCCAAGCCCCGCTCCTGGTCACCAGGTGAGGCTCTCAGAAAAGGGCCGAAACTGTTTTGGGAGGAAACGGGTTTCTTCCCGGGGCTGCCTGCTCCGTGCGCAGTGCCCGGTTCTCCCCGCCGCCCTGGGGTGCAGCCCCGGTGTTCCTCTAACCGGGTCGGCTAGAACAGCGAAAACCAAGTATGCAAATGATCTCCCAGCGACACGCAGGAAGCCCGCAGACGCTGTTCTCAGGAAAGTGCTGATTACGGCAAATCGTGAATGAACACGCCAGGCACTCGGGTTTGAAAACTTAAAGCTGTGTTGACTGCGCGGCCCCGAAATGCACGGAAAGACGGAGGGAGGAAAACAGCAAAATCACCAATGCGGTGGCTGTGAAGGGTGCCAGCCTCGACTTTCTGCCTCACTGACTCCACCAACTCCGCCGGTCTCTGCACACACATGCACACGTGTGCACCAACAGGTGTGCGTGGGAGCACACTCACATGGGCACAGGCCAGCACACACCCCTGCACCCCATGAAACAAAGAAAATAAGCAGAGTGGCAGCTGGTCCTTCCGGGTTAGGCTTCCTGGCTGGTTTCATCACAGGCTCACAGAGGCGAATTTTTCCATCTTTCATCTCCGCTCTAGCAGGAGTGAGGCTGCTGCACCAGGTGGGTGGACAGGGCCACCTCCACCCCAGCCCACGTGTGGCTGGGACCCGCAGCGGCCACAGCTTATGGAAACCCATGTCCTCAGGGCCCCAACCCCCAGTGTCTGGTTGCGGGGCTCAGGGCACTTCATGGCGACCAAGTCTCCGTGTGGTTCTTAATTGGGCTAAGACTGGAGTACCGGACGATAAGGCGCCCGTGTTCACGGCGTTGGCACTCGTGTCTGGGGCACGCAGGGAACGGGATAGGACCAGTTGTTGGTAGGACCTGGAGCTGAGCGCTGAGCCACCTCTGGGCAGGGGGAGAGCTGGGCTTCTGGAATTAGACCCGCACGGGGTCCCAGGCACCCCGAGCAGCCGTCGTGTTGGAAGACGCCGGTGATGCTGGCCACGCGGCCACGGTTCTCCTGAAATTCCATTTCCACAAGGAAAGGACCCGGGAAAACAGAAGTTTTCACCAATCTCCGATCACATCACCGTCTTTAAAGGGGGAAACCTGGTTACGTGCGGAGCACAGCGTCGATGGCAGGACAAATGGCTTTACTTGGTGGTCAATGGGGAGAGAGGCGGCCTCACCCTCCACATGGGCGACGGATCAATAGAGCTGCAGCCCCTGCTCCTCGGGCACCCGGGAAGGCGGAGCCCGCGCGTGTCACCTGAGCTCACCTGTCCGTTGACTCGGGGTCTTCTCCGAGGAAACCCCCAGTCTGTCCTCTCTGCCCGCCCCGCCCCGCCCTGCCTCTGAACCTCGTCTGCCTAGGAGCCGCCCGGCTGCGTCCCCCCTCCCTGCAGACGGAGCTCAGCAGATACGTGTCCCCTGCGCCTGGCCCAGCGGAGAAAGGGCTCCCCTCCCGAGCTACCGCGAGCGCCCGGAGTCGCAGGGAGATGCGCTCCTTGCACGAGGCCGAGCAGAGGCAGTGGTGGGGCAGGGGTTTGAACCTGGTCATCTGCCGCAGCACCTGCCCCCCACCCCTCCAATTCCAGCTCCCATCCTGCGCTTCTCAACGCTGTGCACAGGCTTCAACGGCTGGGCAGGCTGGCGCGCTCCGTACTTCCATGACGCGGTGGACCGTGTCCCCGGACACCTGTGCGCGGAGCCTGCCGGGCCGCAGGGGACACAGCAGGACAGACGGTGCCCGACGGTGCTCCCCGAGCCCGTGGACTTCCTCCGTGATGCGAAGGGACACCAAGGCAGCTTCTCAGTGCTGGGGGGGGGTGGGGGGCATGTTCAACCACAAAACCACCAACAAAAGCACCAACCAACGTGGGGAATGTGGCCCAACGCTGACCACGAAGGCCTGCGCTCCGTACAGAGCAGGGTGACGCGCCCAGCGACTCAGACTTCCCCTGTCCCCGCAGGACCGCGACAGCCCCGTGAACGCGACCCGGAGTCAGGGGTAACTTTCCTCAAGTCGACGGACCCGCGAACACGGAGGGGTGTTCTCCCGGGGGGAGGAGCAATTACCTGACTGTTCCGAAGCGCGAGAGGCGGTTTCCGGTCTGACTTTCTCTGACCCCCTTGGCCTCCAATGCAGCCTCGTGCTCCCTGCTTCCCCGACTTCCTCTCGGGGTCCTTCCCCCTCACCCCCTCCCTCCCTCCCTGCCGCTCTGGGATTGAGCTTCCAGGGCCTGCGTGCCCCTTGGTGATGATCCCCGACTTCACGCTGGTCCCCGAGGAGGCCCCAGCTCACTTCCCTTCCACCGATTTCACGTTTCTCCTTCTTCTGGGAGGCTGTGCTCCAACACCCACATAGAAACTCCCTTCCCTGCTTCCTACGAGTCTGCCCGCATGCCACCTCCACCGAGCAGCCCCCCATGACTCTCTCCTCTACCCTCCTTTATTTGGTTCACAGCCTCTCAATGGCCTGACCATTGGGTAACACTTTGCTGGTTACTCATTTATCGTGTGGGGAGCGTTGGGCACATCTCTCCGCCGGCTTCCGGGGCCTCACCTTAGGCATACAGGTCCAAGCGTGGATCCTACCGGGGCCCATCAAAGCACTTCTTCTACATAAACCCAGAGTCCTTCTTAGGGGCCTTGTGGGGACTGCTGTGAACACAGTGACTTTTTTACGCCGTTTCATCTATGCTGACGAACCCTAATTCAGAGCTCTTTACGGGGGTTCCCGTGCCTCCATCTTCCCGTCCACCTGCTGGTTATCTGTGCTTGAGAGTCTCAGGGGCGCCACAAATCCAGCCAGTCCGGAGACTGACCAACCGCGTGTCCCTGAAGCCCTCTTCCCCGGGTCCGGGGGTCCTCGCGCAGCCCGCTGCCCCCTCGTCCCAGCGGTGCACCTGGACTCCCTCCCTTCTCACTCCCCTGTTCGCTCCGAGTGGGTGTGTCACTGAGCCAGACCGATGTCTCCTCACGGGGGAACGTCACCAGCCACTCCGACACAGGCAGGGGCCGGGCTTCTGTTGTCCCCACACCAAGTGCCACGGGGACCCCTGGCCCCCTGCACCGCGGCCACCCCTGGGTGTCGACAGCGAGCACGGAAGATCAGGGTGTTTCGTGAACCCCATCAGCCCGGTGTCACATGCGTCCCCAGAACGTTGGGGCAGGACAAGGCGAGCTGTGTTTTCAAACGTCCCTGCTGCCCTTGAAGATGGTCCCAGCTCATCCCGGTTGGACTGCCAAGTTCCCAACCCCATGGGCCCCTCAGAGCCTCCCGCCGGCCGCCCTGCCCCTCACGGAAATCACCCTACGACAGGGTAAGGGGTAGAATCCAGCCAGAACTCGGACCACGGCAGCAGGAAGGCTTTCAGGCTAAGACAAAACCCATCGTTCTGTCGCGCTTGAGTCGTTGTGTGGCTCATTTTGGCTGTTTTGGGTTTGCACCTCGTGAAGAAACTGCTGTTAGCAGGGGGCGGGGGGGGGGGAGGGGTGTGTGTAGTTCTGAGATTCAGAAAGTCCAAGCCTGTCACCCCGCTAAGATGCTGGAGAAGCCATTTTCCGTGACTTCCCATGCCTGGGCATGAAATTCCAAACCAAACGGTTCACAGGATTCGCTTTTGAACGTTTATTAGTCTCGTGCTGATGAGCTCGGTCACCCTTGGCACATGGCTGCCTCCCTCGATGCCCACAGATAGGTGGGCAGTGAAGCCAGCGTCCCGGGGTCCCTCGGGGGTCAAGACCCGAGCAGGGAGCTGACTCCAAAAAGAGACACGTGGGTGCGGCCGCCGAGGGCAGGAGCAGCACCGCCTGGGTGTCTCCGGGCTGGGATTCGACCTCTGGCTGGGCCCCGGGGCAGCCAGGTGACCTTGTCTTGTGCAAGAACGGGGCTCTGGTGTGGCTCCCACCTGTAGGTGACACTCCCCAGCCCAGCCCCTCCCGAGAGCCGTGTTGGCGCGTGTTCCGCTGTGCGGCACCCGGTGTGTCCGTGTCCGCCTCATGGGGCCACGGCCCGCTCGCCACGGAGAAAATGAACGCCTGGCTCCCAGCTGGGGGCACCCCGCGGGCGGCGGGTCTCCATTCCTGACCTGCTAGAACGCAGCCCACGTTCAGAGCTGCCATGAGTTTCCTCACCTGTGTCAGTGGGAGTCGGCGGCAGGGAGATGAGAATTGGGCTGGCCTTTCAGAAACACCGAACCGGCACCCCCTTCTCCCAACGATCAGTTTTGAGAAGGAGCCTGAACTTGGGGGCGTTTCTGTTCGGGGGTCCTGAACCGCCCACGTGAACTCCCCTGGGAAAACGTCCTGCTGTCGTGCAGTGATTTTTTTTCCCTCATGTCTTTCCAATGATACGACAGCTAGGAAGTCGGGCTATTTTCTCCCCAATGCTTCATGGGATGAGACCTCTGGATTATGGAGCACCCGCAAAAATGATAATCATGGAGAGCTTTCGCTTCTGGACCGCACCAATTAGCTCCAATTTTCCTCATTATTTTCTCCTGCAGGGGAGGAGGAGGTAGCCTCTGGGAAAACAGGCATCAGCACAAAACAAACAGGAAGCTAGGCAAAACCGCTGAAGAATTTACCTTTCTTGTTTCTTAAATAAGACATGTTAATCCTATTAACGGTAAAGGATATCACCCATTGTGAAAGCAGACCTGAAAGAAATATTGGAACCGTGCAGTTCATTACCATAGCAGGTGACACATAATATTCATGTCCCTCCTGTGCAGCTTGAAGAGGTCTCCCTGCCACTAACTGTGACTCCGATTGAGGTCCGGAGGCCCCTGCCCAGACGGACCCTTGGCACATCTGCCCTGACGATCCGTTCTGAAGATATTTCATGGTCCCAGAAACGGCCATTGTTTATTCTTTCATAGCCCTAATTTCACCGAGAGCTACAGAAATCCTCTACCCCAACCTTTTCATTTCAACTCTCCACGTTAGCCCCTTTGTCAGCTGACCACACGACACGGGCGCGGCGCGTGGACTCATTTCCGTGCGGGGTAGCCATGCCCCCAGGTGACCCCGGGCTGTTTGGACCTCCAGGACATCCCAGAGAGCCCCAGTGCCCTCCCACCAAAATCAGGTGCCCCAGGCTCCAGGTTGCTCCACTGCAGTCAGAATAAACCATCGAGTGCCGATTAAAGTCAATATATCGTGTTCCGGTTCATGGCGACACCGTGATGTAGCCCAGCAATGGCTGAGACAGATGGCACACAGACTCTGTGCCCGCCTCCCTCTGTGTCCGCCTCCCTGGTCACGTGGCGCAGTTCCACGAGGGTCACCATTGGGCCCCCGCTGTGCGGCACCAGCCCACGGGGCCGGGCTGGACCCTCACGGAGCCTCCGCAGCAGCCCCTCCCTTTCGCACACGCAGGGCCGTGGCTGGGAAGTCACAGCTGTCTCCCCACCTTGCTTAATCACAGCTGCAGACGTCCAGCTGTGCCCACCAGAGCCCCAGTGTTCGCGCTGTTGTTTCCAGCCGCGGTGACATGTTTTATTTGAACTACCCCATTTTCAACTCCGTGCGTCACAGAGGCATTTCACCAACGGTGATTTCATGGCAACCCGCCTCTCCCCAAACTCCCAGAGAAGCCAGAAGCCGCCTGGCCACAGGAGTGGGCATCTGACCAGAAGATAGTCCCACTTAATGAACAGATGGTATCTTAAGATGAGGAGCTTGGATCATCCTAGGAATAGAGTTTTTTATTCACCTGCTGTATTTTTTTTTTAGATTTCCATAGATCAAGATGAATTTTTACACCATAACATAAATAAGGTCACCAATGTCTGTGGTTTGAAATAACAAGAGCCGCCAAGCTTACGGAACGCCTGCTCTGCATGAAGAATCTTGTACACGTTCTCACTCATCCCCACAATAAGTGTGCAAAGGCAGCGGGGGCACCTCCTTTCACCAAGGCAGGAGCTGGGGCCGAGCCCCTCACTGAAAACCAGGCCCGTACATTGAAGGACCATAAAGCAAATGCAAGGTGGTCCTTACCACCATCATTTCTCATTTATAACTTAATCATTTGGCACTATGAGATTTCTACCAAAATATTAACTATTGAGTGAAAGCATTTAAGTCTGAACTCAATATCCATTCTGAGTTAGGGAAATAATTTGACCAGATTTCATTTAGCTACAAAATACTCCGAACATTTCATCCAATTGTCAAGGTATAATCAGGTACAATTTTTGCTGCCGTATAATTTGCATTTTCTGAAATGCACAGATCTTCCGTGTGCACTCTGATAAGTTTTGACAAATGCATATGTCTGTGTAACCCGAGGCTCCAGCAAGACAAAAGCATTTCTGTCACTCCAGACCCCTGTCATTCCTGTCATTCCTGCCCCGTTCATCCCTGTCATCCACACAGGCAGCTGCTGTTTTGGCTCCTGTCGGTGGTTTCACGTATTCTTAACTTCATGTGAAATCCTGTAGGATTGTGTTAGTTCTGTATTGTGTCCTTAACAAATTTACCGTAAACGGGGTCCATCTTTCCTGTACAATTTACTGGTGTTTCCTTAGCTCTGTACATTTTGCCACGTGTATAGGTGTCTATTTCTACTACCACAGGTCAAAATGCTGCACACCCAGCCCATGGCCACAAGGGGCCCCTGGGACCGGGGAAGAGCCACCTCCCCCCTCCCGTCCTCCCTCCAAGGCTAACCCCCAGGAACCACCGACATGAAAGTGAAGACAATGCTGGAAATGGTACTGTTGAGGGCCAATATAGGAGACAGCCTTCTCGTTGTTTATTATTTAGGTCTCTTTAAAAGGTATTTGACTATTTCAAACAAAAATAATAATTTAGTCAGAGATGTATAACATGTATAAATAGAACATATGACCACAATAGTACAAGGCCAAGAGGAAATAAATAAAATTATACTGTTATAAGGTTTTTAGACCATATGTGAAGTGATGACATATCACCTGAAGTAAATGTTACTAAGTTAAAGATGGACACCATAAACCTTACAGCAACCACTGAAATACGACAAAATATTAAAACTGATAAGCCAACAAAAGAGGTAAAGTGAAATAATAAAATGCCCAAATTGTCCAAAAGAAGTAGATAAAAGACAACAAAGGGAACAAAGGATGGATGGATAGTACAATGGAAAACAAAGAGCAGGATGATGGATTTAAACTCAACCAGAACAATAATTACATTGAGTGTAAATGTTATTAACATTCCAGTTAAAGGACAGGGATTGTCAGATCAGATATACGGGGGAGCAGAAGTAGTTTAAGTACGCAGAACACAGAGATAATAAATCTGTTGTAGTAATATAACCTCTATATCATTTCCTACAAAATAATGGTAAACTTACTTTGCCCTCTCCTATTACTTACAGACAAAAACAACCATTGTCTGCCAACAAGAAACTCATTTTAACTATAAAGACACAAATTGGGTGAAAGTTTTATGGAAAAAGATACAACATAAAATTATTCACTTACCAAAAAAAAAGCTTAAGTGGCCTATATTAATATCTAAAGAGTTTCCAAAACAAAGGTTTTTCAGGGATAGTTACCTCGTAATAGTAAAAGGGTCCATTCAGGAAAAGGACATAATCTAAAATGTGTTAAATCTAGTAACAAAGCTTCAAATAGCGAACACCCATAGAACTCCAAGGAGAACTAGACAAATCCACAGCAGTTGGCGATTTCTAACACCTGTCTCATTAATTGATAGAATAAGTAGACAAAAAGCAATGACAATGTAGACTTGATCAACACTATCGGCTAAACTGACTGAATTGGTATGAAAAACAGTAGAATGCTCATTTTCCCTACCTAGCACACACATTTATTAAGACAGACAAAATTCTGGTCCACGAAACAGAGTAACAAATGAACAGAACCTCCTCAAATGGGTAGAGCACATGACGTACAAAGTGCAGCTAACCTTAGACCTAAAGACAGAGTGTTTTCCCCTTAAGTTCAGTAACAAGACAAAAATATCCACTCTCATCACACCTATTCAATATTACAGAGATTATTGTCATAAAACGATAAAAAAATAGAAGGCATCCTCATCGTAAAGGAAGAACTAAAACTAGTTGTACGTACAGATGGTATATAGTATATGTAGGAAATCCTATAGAAGTGTAACAAATATTTTTAAAAAGCCGAATAGAACTAATCTGTCAGTTTAGCTACATTGATTGCAAGAGATACGTTAGAAATTAAAAATTTAAAGATTACTCATAATAACATCAAAAATGTAAGTGCCAGATGGGCTAAAACCTACAAGATACTGTTGAGAAAGACTAAAGAAGTTACCAATACCAAAAAAGAGATAGACACCATTCTAAACCATCTTCAGTAGAAATTGACAAACGGTTTCTAGACTTTTGACGCTACCTGATTTCAAGAAATATAAATATCTGCCGACCCCAAGGTCTCTATGTGACAGCTTTATCCACGGTTGTCAAAAACTGGACACAACCCAAATGCCCATCAGTAGTTGAGTGACGTATTCCACACGACACATCGCTGCTCAGCGGTGAAGAGAGACCCAGTCCTGACGCACAGCAGGCGGACAAGCCGAGGAAGCGTTATAGCAACGGGAAGAGTCAGGCGCGGAGGCTACCGGTTGCAGCTTCTGCTTCCGTGACGTCCGGGAAAAGACAAACCTTAAAGACGTGGTTCAAATCCGTGGTGCCAGGACCTCGGGGTGGGGGTCGGAGACAGATGGCGAAGCGGAGTGAGGAAACGTTGGGGTAGCCTACAGATTCATCAAGGGTCCTGAGAGCGCGTTCATTCTACCTCCGTAAACTCGAACTGTTTACATAGCAAGGAGTGAGAGGACCAGTCTTTCCACTCGCCCTGCGCCCGGCACCTGGCCCGCTGTGGACATTCCATGAACAATGTGGAGCAGGTGACCAGCCGCAGTCTTGTGCCGGCACTGCCGAGACAGGTCCGCCCCACCTCTTCCTCTGGCCCTCCCTGCCCATGAGCCCCAAGATAACGATGCTTAACGCTGGGTTCCTCCCAGAGGGAGTTCACGAATTGAGATAATGGATGTGAAAGCCCAACACACGCCTACATGTGGCATGCTTGGCCCGCTCACTTCCCTTTCTTTTTAGTTCACATTACTTTTCTGCACACCTGTCTTTCCGTGTTCCTTCAACACCTCTGTTCCTCATTTTTCTCAGCATAGCCAGACTTCTCAGCGCTTCCTGTTCCCTTCCGTCCCTTTCCCCCTTTTCGACATCACGCCCATTTCCTTCGCATGACTTGCCATAATAAAGCACTAAGATATTTTTTACGGTGTAACTTACGGGTCGTTTGTTTCTAGTTCTTAAACTGCAAAGGACATGAAGGGTCCCTGCATTAAAATTCCCACTTCGTTCATCAAGTTCTTCTTATGGGCTTCTTCCTGTGATTCTTCACGGCAAGGGTTCCACCCGGTCCCCGGAGCCACTTGGCGCACAGAGCAGGTCTCAGTGACAACACCCCGGTGTCTGGTCCCTGATTCCAGGGCCAGCGGCCGGGGAGGTCCGTGGCTGCCCCAGCTCCCGCCGTAAAGACATGCTTACGGGAAACCAGGGCAGCCTATGACATCTTCTCGTCACAGGGCCTTCCCAGGCTGCCTCTGCCCCTGCACTGACAAGTGGGGCTCACCTGTGGGAGCTCCAGGACCCCCCACCCCAGCCCGATTGCCAGGATCCGTTCCAAGCTCTAGCCCTTCCCTGGCCTCTCCCGCCCCGCTGCAGCTCCTCGATTTCCACGGGATTTTTGAATTTTAATTTTTTTCCTCCATCTTGTTCTCCCTCCCCAAACACGTGGGCATTGATTTCTATCAATGTCCCTTTGCATTCGGCAGGTGCTCAATACCTGAGCGTTTCAATGATGAATGAACACATGGCCTGTGTGTTCACCAAAGCCTAAAAGGAGGGAAAAGTTTGCCCAAAGTGTCTCCTTCGCATCATGTAGTGCAACATAAATGCTTAAATTCACGGACGTGCCTTTCTATTCTAAATATTGATGAGAAGATGCCAATGGCCACACCAGCCTGACTGCACCTGATCTCGTCTAAATATTGATGGGAATAAAAAAGCTCATTAAGTGTATTGACACCATTTTTTCTTCCACCAATATGTAACTCATGGGCTGAAACGTATCCAGAGGTTGTAGATAATCAGGGTTTTTTTTTTTTTTTTTTTTTTTCGCTGTAATAATTGGGGACACATGAGCTATTTTGGGATCATGAAGATCATTCCTTCTAAGATATCAATGGGTACCTGCGTCAATACCATTCTCTGTTCCATTCATGTGTGTGGAATTGTCGTTACATCTGATCTGAATGTATTGCTGTCTGAGGAGAGTGGATTGAAACTCGGTTACAGCTCCGTATTGAATTCCTTGAATTGATCATTCCAGGGGGCCTCCAGGCTCCCAGCCACACCTCGCTGAGCCAGGGTGCCCCCGGCTGTGCGGGTGTTGTGATAACTGCTAGACCTGTAGACACGTCCGTGGGCGATGAGAGGCTGGCCCACAGCCCGTAGCCCCAGATTTCCGTGTGGAATCCACTCAGCAGTGTAGGTGTTCTTCACGGCTGCATCATGAGTGAACTCAGAAATGACGTCAACCCCAGGGTCCCCAAGTGAGAGTACCATGACAGGCGTCCAGCTGGCTGCCCGTGGCCCCCCACGAGCTGCACGGCACCCCGTCTGCTTGCCAGCGTTGGCTTATTGGGTTTGGGTGAAGCTTCTCATCTGTTTGTCAGCCGGCTTTTCGTGCCCCTGGTTGCCAAAGCCCTTACTGGCCTGTGTTCGCCACGGCCCGGCTGGGGACTTGAGTCGCAGGGCCCTTGACCTGGTCCTTGAGCCATCCCCCCCGCAGCCCTCCGTGGTCCTCCCGACTCAGCCGCAGGAAGGGGGCAGGGAGCCCGCAGGAGGGGCAGCTGCGCGGCGTCTGCGGGACTCGCTCCACCTGCCCCAAGCCCTCCGTTGTCACCGGCCTGAAAGCTCAGACAGCGTCTGCACGCGGCCTATTGGCTCCGTCATCACAGCTCTAACCAGCAACAAATCCTGTGCTTTGGGGTGAAGGCCGGTCGTGGGATTTCCAGGATTTGGCTCTTCCAACCCCTTAGAAAATTCCTTCACCTTCGGTTTATGTTTCAGAAAGGGAGGCCGGGGGGGTCGCCCCAGAAAAAGAACGGAACTCGTGCCCAGAACCTTAAAAGCTGCAGATCCCGTGTCATTCGCACCTCAATGATTCAATGACGCGGCAAACATACGCCCTGAAAAATTTAGGTTCGTGTTGACGGCTTACCGTCTCCACGCACTGGTCAGCGGGTCGCCATCAGCAACGAACACCTCGCGTGGAGGTTTCACTTTGCTGAAAAGCACCCTCGGGCCGTTGGTAAGGTCCACAGTGAGACCCCGGAACGGCCCACGTGGACGCGGGCTCTTTCACCTGAAAGGAGCCGCCCGAGGGTGCAGGGCTGGGTTTCCCTGGGGCTGCCGTCCGCCCTGCCTCAGGAGGTCTGAAAAAACCGATTTTTGCCTAAGCCGTAGGGAGGAAGCGAGTTAGCGTCTCCCGTCTTCCCCCCCCCCCCGCCCCCCGCGGCCTCATTCCGGCGCTCGGCCCTCCGGACCATCCCACGCGGACCCGCTATGTCCCCCCGGGCCTGAGGCGCATGGACCTTGCATTTCAACAGCCCGTCCCACCAGGTGGAGTTCCCACGTCCCCCGCCAGGAAGTGCTGCCGCCGCCCCCACGGAGCGCAGCACCCCCGACACCCAGGGGCACGGCTCCCTGGTGCGTGTGCGCTAACGGGCGCGCTGTGGTATTCGATACAAACCCCTTCCCATGCCAGGCTCCAAACCCTGGCGCAGCCTCCAGTTTCCTCACCGCACCGAGGACCCACAGGAGGTGGGGCCGCTCGCCACGGGCCGGGACCTCCCAGGTACTTCGCACGGACACGTGTCCTCCGTTCTGCGGCTGGGAAACTGGGGCGGAAAGGTTAACCACGCTGGTGTCTGGGGCACACGTCACGGCCTCCAAGCGCCCGGGGGAGTTTATCCAGTGCCCCTCCAGAGGCTGAAAATTTGGCAACGTTTATGACGGCCTTCTTCTGACACCGTGAGGGGACGTCGTGTTGAAGACTCCTGGCAGCCTGGCTGTGGGCTCCTGCAGGGGCTGTTTCGGGACCTGCACACGGGTTCACTTCCTGGGGCTCGACTGCGTTCGCACCCCTCTGGGTGGACGTGGAATTGGAAAATAAACAGTTTCTTGCAAGATGCAATTTATTGGCGATTTTGATCCAATTTAGCATGAATAGTAAATGGAGAATGAAATTGACTTGTAAGTTCTTCTAAGTAAATTCATATTGGGGGAACACACACACACACACACACCGGTAGCCCTTCGATGGTGCCAGGGAGCCCGTAGTGCATGGCCACAACCACCTCTGCTAAGATCAAGGCCAGAAGGCTCGACCTCTCTCATGAGTTCTTCTCGTGAGGACCCGCCAATAGAAATGAATAATTGATAAGAGAATTCCTAACCCCATGTCGTCCCTTTGCACAACCTCTCCCTCTTTTGACGCGGCTCATAATGCTCCAAAAATAAACCTGGCATCAGTGCCAGCTAGCACCTTTGTCTGAGGGAAGAAACATCTAAATGCATGGCCTCCCAGCAGTTAAAAAAATCAGAGCTCCGGCAAGCTCAGGCAGCGTCTCCGCGGGGAGCCGTTGCAAATGGTAACATAAGTCCCCATGCAAATCCACTCTGTCAGCGCCGCACAGATGCCGGGAGAAGCGGGCCCGGTAAACACGGGATCTATAGATAGAAAACGGCTGTGGCGTCAGGCGGGAGATTTATAAGCACCTCCGTCCCGGGCTTACAATGGGGCCCAGGCAGAGCCTTCGACCCACGCTGTCCGCGAACGGGGTCTGAAGCATCACAGAGGCAAACATTTTTTGTTTGTTTGTTTGTGTTGGGGATGGTTAAAAAAAAAAAACACAAAACAAAACATCTCTTTCCAAACAGCATCGGCGGTCCGTGGTCTCTGTAACTGGCTGGTGCTCAAAGGCGCCGTTTCCAGGGAGGAAGGGAGGTGTCCGCACGGCCACCTGAAGGCGCCCCAGAACCCGCGTGAGCGGTTCGTGACGTTCCATGGCTCCCTGTTTTGGGTGCCAGTCTCTGGATCTTGCCTCCGAGTTTGGACCGGGTGCCGTGGCCAGGTACCCCTCAGCCATGGGGCGTCCCTGTCTTCGGTGCCACACGTCACGGTCGTCAGTCTGAAGTCCGCCCCTCTGGCACCTGCGCCCCCAGCTGGCCAGCCCTGGCGAGCTGCCCCCTGGCCGTGCCAGGCCTCCACCCAGCCACCTGGCTGTTCTCTGCAGGGTGTCTCTGCGGCTGGGGGCGCACCGGCCACCCTCAGGTGCCCGGGTTCTGGAAACACGGCTCCTCCCCTGGCCCCCAGCGCCCGGAGGGAAAGCGGGGTGGCCCGGCCTCTTGTGAGCATCCGCTGACGCTGATGTTTGTGGGGTCTGACATCTGCCGCGCTGTCATTCAAGCAGGGCGTGGGGGCGGGGTTGTTCTGAGACCAGGCGCCGTCCTGGGGCGGCTGGGGAATCCGGTTTACGGACGGAGCGCGGGCAGGGCCGGAAACCTGGCCTCCTGCAGAAACAACGCGGCGTTCAGGGGGGAAGCGCCCGCTCCAAGGGGCCCGCGAACGTTTTCCCTTGATTTGTGCCTGAGACATAAGAGTGGGGGAAGAGCTGGCCAGCTGTCTGCTGCATTGTGTGCACATATACATGCATTTAAATTACTTATATCATTACTTACAGATGTAATTGTGAAATATGTTCCTTTTGCATTCACAATGAGGGGCTGCACAGATGGCGAACGCTCCGCTTAAAGCAATATGTCCATTAAACCGCCCCGTCCTGTGCTGCGTAGAGTTGTGACAGCAGCGAGCTCATCACCGCGGGTTCCGCAGCGACGCTGGCGGGGGCGGCCCGATCCGGAGGGGCCCCCGTGCCCGGGCGAGGCCCCTCCCCAACCTGGCCGCTCCTCCCCTGTCGCCCCTGGCCCCACAGCGGGGCCTCCACCGCCCAGCACCACTTGTGCTGCTCCGGATCCTGCTCCCAAAGAGGAAAGTCAATAAACAGCTGATGTTCGCTGGGTTGCTTTCCTCTCCTCTCCAGATGTGCAGGGATGCGCCGTTCCAGATGCCTCACCTCCGACGGGATCACCTGCTCCCGTCAGCACCACTCTGCCGCCTGGCGCGGCCGGGTCAGGGTGGGGGCAAAGGGCACGGGGGGAGCAGGCCTCTTCGGGCTCAGCAAGGGTCCCCAGGACACCAGGTGCCCCAGCGCGGGCGGCGGCTCCCTGAGTCCGGCCTGGTCACGGCTGCCCCACACCTGCCCTCACGCACCGCTGTTCTGCGCAGATTCCCTTGAAGAAAGAAAATGGCACCTGCCCTCCTGCTCTCACCCCCGGGATTTGCATTTTGGCTACAGAGGGGCCAGTGTCCTGTAGAAAACCACTCATGAAGAAGATGGAAGAATACCCCGTCCCCTCTGTGTGCCCAGAGGGGAAAGGCTCTGTGAAGCAGCATAGATTCGACAGGCAGAACCGATTGGGGCCCCCAGAGGATGATGGGGCGGACCTGGGGTCCCCACCCAGGGAGGCAGGGTGGCCCTCCTGGAGTGTGGCTGCTCTGAGAGCCTGTGGAATTGAGGGGAAGGGCGTGGCGGTGCAGGTAGACACCCACAGGGCTGTGGACACCCACACAGGGAGCGGGGGACACTGAGCAGTGTGCGCTCCGTGTGAGGCACTGGGGGACACGGTCCCTGAAACAGCTGCCCAGGTACCAGGACCCCTCTCACGGGGTCCACATGCCAGCAAGGGGTCCCGACCGCCCAGCGGTGGGCGGACCCAGAGTTTGGAGCTCACCCTGCAGGTTCCCCTGACGGCTCCGGCCATTTTCCTTGTATGTGACCTGCGTCGAGCTGTCCTGGCTGGGACACCCCTCCTGTCCACTTGGTGAACCCCTCCTGCCACCCCTCCAGCTCAGCCACCGCCCCGGTCCCCATTCTGTGTCCCTGCAGATGTCGGAGACACCTTGATTGCAGCACTGGTCACTGTGGGCCTTGCCCGCGGTCTCTGAGCCTCGGCGACCCGGTCTAACGGGCGTGCGCGGGGACTGAGCGCGTGTGTAGGCGCGTGAAGGAGCAGGCGGGTTCGGAATTAGTTGGGAGTAAAGGGGGCACCAGTGGACGGGAACCTGGTTCCCTCTCTCTACCCCCGGCCTCTCCTTGAGTTGGGGGTTTGGGGCCCGAACGTCTCCCTCCCGCAGAGCCTCGGCCGGGTTGGCCGTGAAAACCCCGTGGACTCAGCCAGCGCTCGGGCCTCACGCAGACGTCTTGGCGCCCGGCTCTCGGCTGCGGGTGGGGAGAAGCCACCGGGCGCCTCAAGGAAGGGGGGCGGCACGGAGGGAGGAGGGAAGGGGGGGTTCCGAGCCAGGGAAAGACGGGGGCACGTAAGCTGGGAGAGACCCCCTTTCCGTGCCCGTGACAGGAATGGCTGAAATCAACTTTTCAGAAGCCAGGATGTGGGCAGAGACTCTTGGAAGATGGACCAACTCCAGCTCAAAAGTAGAGTGTAGATGATAACACAGCGAGAAGGGTTATGGGGAGCAGGAAGCCGCCCCGCCGAGGGGTCGGGGGTCGGGCGGAGAGACACCTCCGTGAGCAGGAACAGCATAGAGGCTGGTGAAGGAACCCGAGCGGCCCCGGCGGCTCAGGTCTGGCCACCTGTACGGAAGATCCTACGCGGACGCTTCCCCTGAGAACACGGCAGTTCCAGGAAGGAGCAGGAAGACTCCGGTGTCTTGAAGATCCGATGCCTGAGCTAAAAACTCAGAAAATGGCAAAGAAGACATTTTAGAACACCGGAAATCTCGCCTGGCGCACGTACAGTAATTACCTCTAACGCCTGCTGCATTTCCTCCGGCCTTTCCGCGCCCTGGCTCTTCATCGTGACGTCCCTACGACACTGTGCCCGCGGTTGCAATGCTGCCTTTAACACCGACCCTGTCACTGGGATGTCACCCCCGTCGCCAGCTGGCACTTGAGAACACTCTCTGGCTGTGCCACACGCCCTCTCGTGGGTCTGTTGTTCGTTCCGTCAAGAGGTGGCTGGTGCTGGGGGCAGGGCACCGCCGGGCCAGAGCCCAGGGCCGGGCAGGCGGAAAACCAGGAGGGACAGCGGCACAGCCTTACGAACTTGACCCTGAACCCTAGGTGGCGAGAGCCGTTTCCAGGAAGGCAGCCTGCAGCGGGCACCGCCGGGGGCTCGCGTTAAGCTGGAGTCCAGGGAGGTGGTGCCCAGCAGCTTCCCGGGGGCCCCGTGGGGGAGGCAGCGTTCCCCAGTTCTCCCAGCACAGCAGACCGCCAGGGCTTTACGGTCACCATGGTAACGGTACTTGTGGCTATTACTAGGCGATCTGCGGGTTTCCTGGGTCTCGGGCTAACGGCCCTGAGAGGCGCGTTGCCCCAGGGCGGGGTGGGGAGGGGTGTGAGGGGAGGCAGTGAACCCCCGCGGAGCAGGGCGCCTCCTGCCGTGGCTGAGGGCTCCCCCAGTCCGGGCCGCGTGCGTGCGCTGTTTTCGGATTGTCACCACTTGCCAACCACGCCATTTCCAGAAGAGTTGACCCAATTTACACCTCGCCTACGGAGCGGGGAGATCCTGACCCCCAACAGCACAGGCTCGTTCATGTTTTGTCTTGGCTGATGGCATGATTTTAAGAGGCATCTTGTCCGTATTTTCCTTTCAGTAGAGTAAAAACATAGTTTTTACATCTTAGCAAAGCTCCGTCTTCTTCCTCGGTAACATGTCTGTTTCTACAACGTTGAAACGGTGATGGAGACCCTGGGCGTTGCATCTGTGGGTGAACGTTACTCCCATTTCAGCTCCAGTTTGTTACTGAGCTTTCTATCCTTCACTGTCATCTGCTTCATTCTGTCGTTTAATTTCTGTGAGGACTTTGGGCGCACAAAGTGGGCAAGCTTCCTACCCATCGCACGTTAGTCATTTTCTTGGATTGGATCCTTCACCTGGGTGATGGGACAGCCTTCCGTATACTGGAACCAGTGAAGGAGCAAACATTTCATGTTTCTAGGGCTTCCTACATGACTTTAACCCTCAAATTGATCAGAAAAACGTTAGGAGCATGAGATCTGGGTGGGGAAGAGCATGCATTTCACTTGTTCTCTCTGAATCGCTGTTTTCCACACCTTTTTTTTTTTCCACTGGGCAACACCCCTTTTCTCTTATTCTACAATGCATTCTTTATCACAGTTAGATCTGCACTTCAGCTTCTCAAGTTCAGTCCTTTTCATCTGATTACCAAAACATGTTGCTCTTGTGATGTTAACGTTGGATTTACGGAGTATTTCAAATAATGGGAGTGACTATTCTTTTGTTCCAGTTTCACTTTTGAATTACTTCATGAAAGTTCTAGAAATAATCCTGGGAGTATCTCATACCTTCCCCATCATTCTATTCAATCTCCAGAGATTCGAGAAGAGTAGATTTCACCATCTCCCCTTTATCGTGGGAGAAACTCAGGGTCGGAAGAGTCAAGAAACTACTGCTGACACTTGCCAAGCGGAGCCAGGATGTCCGTTCTTCCGTCTGAGAGTAAATCTCACAGAAATGGTCCAGGATCCAGTGATTATATTCAGAAGAAAAGTTTCAAATTATTCCCTTGAAACTATTTTTGTTGTTAAGAATCAGTGGAAAATGTGATTCGAAGATGAAGGAAGAGATCAGGAGGCATTTCAGGTTTGCTGTCTCTTTATCTCATCACAGGATCTGCACTTGACCTTTCTGGGGTCCATTTGTTTCCTGAATGGGACTCCTGGGGCCACTGTTACCTCCCCCAACAGCAGGTGGCTTTCCTGCTTCTCCTAGAGCCAGAGCAGTTTTTACTATGAATCAGTAGCTTTATTGGCCCCAGTAAAATGTGGATTGATTATTGATCAACCCTGGGAGAGCAAAGAATTTACAACACTTTCAACAATAACTGCAAAAACCACAATAGCAGGTGAACTTGGGAGTTCATCTGTCACCTAAAAGTTAAACGGGGTGTCCCCCTTAGGGACAGTACTCTATGGATCCTGTAGAAAAGTAAATGATACCTCACCAGCTTCTATAGTTTTGCAACTGAGCAACTTGCAATTATCCAGGAAGAACAGCTTCAATCAGGATGAGGAAATACAGATGATACTGGAATCCCGGCGAAAACTGAATTTCCTCACCGTAAATTAGAGAATTCTGTGTTCACGCCCCAACCTTATCAAAGAAACCAGAGTTTCATCTTTATCAGAAAGATAAGCTCTCACCTAGGACGCTGATGCCTAACAGTGAAATTCATTTTATTCATATTTCTTTCAAGATGTCTAGCCCTGTGTGGCTAGAAAACCACATCTATGTAGATTTTCTTTTACAGGAACGCTTTTGCTCTCAAAATTGTAAAGGAAACCCCGGTCACTTGAGATTTTGATTTTATGTTTTCATTTTTGGTTTTTTTTTTGGTAGGGACAGTGCTGCCACCCATTTACTCTGTAAGTTCTCGCAGCTGCAACTCAGTTCATCCTTCCGCCAAAGATGATGGTCACATAGGCCTAATGGATTTTTTTTTTTTCATTTGAAGGAGGATCTACTTTATTTCCAAGGAACCAAATATACCCAAGTACCTAACAGAAACGAGTGATGCACGTCCTCTCAGAACTTCAAATGCTGCCCTGGCTGGTAGCACAGTGGATAAGGTGCCAGCCTGCGAACCCAAAGGTCGCAGGTTCGATTCCCCAGCCAGGGCACAGAACCAGGTTGCAAACCAGGTCTCCAGTCAGGTCTGTGGCTGGAGGCAGGTGAAACGCAACCATACACGGATGTCTCTCTCCCTCTCTGCCTCTCTCCCTTCCCCTCTTTCTAAAAATAATGAAATAAAATCTCAAAAAAAAAAAAAAAAAAAAAGAACTTCAAATGCTTTCAATTAAACAACATTTCCCGAGATCGCGTAAAATGACCGCAGCCAAGAGTTAGGCAGCAATTGCGTTCATTTCGAAAGTGACAGGTGCTGGGTGTTGGAGCAGTTGTGGGATAGTATCCATCTCGTGTGTAAAACGTGCATCCCAGGAGGTCCGTACGGATCACGAGCTGCTCCGGCCAGAATAAAGTGCCTTGCATTTCCAAAAGGCTTCTCCGCTGGTGGTCCCCGCAGCTGCACCTGGGCTGATTGGGGAGCCGACTCACCCCCTTCCTCTCCCAGGTCCAGGGAGCGCGCACACACATGTCCCCGTGTGGGGGCTAAATCCTCACTTCCGCGTTGTCCGGCTGCATCTGGGCTCCTGGGTCTGTGGCTGGGAACACTGTGGTAACGAAGCTGTGTCGAACCTGATCGTCTCCACCCACCAGGTTAGCAGTTCAAATGCCGCCACCACCCAGGAAATAAATGCCCATCAGCCCTGAACCCTGGGCCCAGCCTGCTCCCTGCCCCTGCACGCGCCTGGGCTCCCGCACCTTCCTCCCCTCCCCGTCAGAGCAGCCGTGCTTCCCTCGGGGGCCACCCACCCCCGGCCTGGACTCCATTCCCTCTGTTTCTCCTGGGACGTTGAGCCACGACTTCTTCCTCTATGTTTTATATTTGTACACATATTTGGGGTTTTTTAAAAAAGATTTTATTTATTATTTCCAGAGAGAGGGGAAGGGAGGGAGGCAGAGAAGGAGAGAGACATCCACGTATGGCTGCCTTTCACCTGCCTCCAGCTGGGGACCCGGCTGGAGACCTGGTTATGGGCCCTGTTCCTGCCGGCCCAGCTCCACCTGAACCCCTTTCCGCCACGGAGTTGGTGACTTGGGAGTCTCTGCTCCTCCATCAGCCTCCCGCGGTCATTTCTGTTGGAAAATAGTGCTTTTGTTCCCCTTTTTCCAAGTGTAAAAATGGTAGATGCCCATCACAGAACGTTCAGAACACGGAGTGAAGCAAATGGAAGAAATAGAAATCACACAGGGTCCTGCCGCCAGCAGGTAACCGCCCTTTTTCAGAATGAAATCGAGATCTCGCTTCTGCGTTCAGTGTTTTCACTTAATGGCAGATCACGAGCCTGCTCCCAGGTCGGAAGCATGGATTGAAGCGGCATTTGGTGTCCCGTTTTAGGTCGGTTCCAACACGGGCTGAGCCGGGACCTGCATGTTCTCCTTATGATTTCCCAGGTCAGACCCGCCCCGCCCACCGATGTCACGGCTGAGACGCCGACCTGATCCCCCCGGAACGTGGCAACAGGCACACGGGTTTCTCTGCTGCAAGGTCCAGGTTCCTAGTGAACGGGCTTCCTTTCTTTCAGAGCCTCAGTTCTGTCGTCAGTGAAACAGACGTGAATTCAGCTCTGGCTTCGTGGGGATTAAGTGAACTAAATCAGGCAACTTATTAGCACAATTCTCGGCGTGGCGCTGGTGCCAGCAGGTGCCGGCTGTGATAGTTCTTGATCCCTCTGCCACAGTCCCTTTCCAGCACGCAGGCCAGGGAACCGGGCCTCCCTGAAGGTCGGAGGTCTCCTATGCTGCAGACGAAGACCAGGCGCCTCGCTGTACCCCAGGGCTCCCCATGAAGGAGCCCACTCACCCCAGCCGCACCACGGCTCCCGGCCCCGCCCCACCCGCCCGCCTGGCTGAATGCCATCGTCCACTCTTGCCTCGATGATGCCAAGGACAGCCACCCGTGTCCACGGGTCTGCAGGTGGCTGGGGCTCCCGTGGTCGAGATATAAGCGTGGCTGGTCCGTGGCTTCAAGTCCACATTTGGGTACAAAGTTGCTTCACACGTGCCTGTTCTGCGCTCAGTCTCCGCCGGAGCCCAGCCCGTTCCGGGGCGGATGGTCACCCAAGTGACCCTCAGCCGGCACCCTGACGGCCTCCGCTCACTTCCCACCGGCCAGGCAAGTCCCGCGGCCAAAGCGGTGGGGGGAAGGAGGAAGGACACTGTCCCTGGCGGGAGGGGAGAGAGGGGACAGAGCTCACTCAGTGGCGGTGAGCTCCTGGCAGCCCCCCGCAGCCGGGCACCCACTTCTCGAGAGGCCCCCACCTCCCACCCCACTGCTGGGCCTCGCGAGGTTGCACCGGCCTGGGAAGGCCCCGCTCAGCGGCGACCCTGCTGTGACGCCTTTCCTGGCCGCTGTCTGCAGGCGCTGAGGGCCCCGCCCAGGACACTGAGAAACTCTTGGGCGGTTGGATGCTTGAATCCCGCACGTGGGTCTGATGATTGAGCTGGCGGCCTGTGGGCTCTTCTCTTAAAAAAAAAACAGTCCGAAAATGAAGAACTGCATCAGGTATGTCAAACCAAGTGTCTCCGATAACCATGGGGTCACATCTAACTACTGAAAGCAGGACGCTGGGTGGTGTCTGCCAGGCCAGAGTTCACCTAAGGCGCAGTTTTCTAACTGCCAATCTCGAACCTGGGTGCGGAGGACAGATCTTCACGATCAACACAGCCTGGCTGGGCTCCCCACCCCTACGCATCAGGCAGCCGGGCGGGGCCCTCAGCTCCCTGCCCCAGGGCGGCCTTGGTGACCTTGCTGCCACTTTGCAATCACAATGACAGCTCCAAGCTCTCCCCCAGAGCCCCCGGGCCAGCTGCCACTTCTCTGATCTGCGGGAATCTCGCGGCCCCCGGGAGAGCTCGGTCCCATCTGCTGACGGACCGTGTCTCCTACCAACGCGTGCCAGTTTCGACTGAGGCGATCTCAGCAGACGTGTTTTGAAGCCAAAGGACATAAAAAAGAAAAAGGGGGAAAGAGTCAAACAGGCAATTATTTGTAATAGAAAAAACTATTGATTTTCCTTTTTTGATACATCGTCTAAATTATCCCTCAAGAAAAGTAGTCATGCATCTTTAAGCAGATGTATTGGTTCGAGGAAGGGAAAAATGTATTATTTAACGTCAGTGCTGTTGGGCTTTCCTTTTATGTTAGACACAGAAGCAGACAGACGAACAGCAGCAACGGGGCAGAAGATTCCTCCAAAGGTTGCAGTTGGTTTGGGCCCCAAGGTAACATACTCGCCTATTTCTCTCCAAGCAGGGACGTGCATAAGAAAAAGGTCCTTTTATTTCGTTTAAAACCAAAATGGCACCCTGGCTGGTGCGGCCAAAAGTCACTGGTTCGATTCCCAGCCAGGGCACGTAACCAGGTTGCAAGTCAGGTCTGTAGCTGCAGGCAGGTGAAAGGCAACCGTACATGGATGTCTCTCTCCCTCTCTGCTTCCCACCCTACCCTTCTTTCTAAAATTAATGAATAAAATCTTTAAAAAAAATTTTTTTAAATGGCATCACACATTGACAGCAAGTATGCTTGCTTCACACGCCCTCATTCTGTGCCTTCTCAGATGTCCGAGCTCAGCTCAGTGGGCCCCCACATGACATGTGTGGGGTCCCTGGGACGGA
This sequence comes from Noctilio leporinus, assembly GCA_004026585.1. Lineage (NCBI taxonomy): Eukaryota > Metazoa > Chordata > Mammalia > Chiroptera > Noctilionidae > Noctilio > Noctilio leporinus. The sequence continues at coordinate 248,433 of PVIW01000499.1, forward strand.
GGGCCTGCTTCAGATCTCTCCACATGCCTATCATGCGACCTTGCAAGGTCCCCTCACCCCAGTGGGATCATCTATCCCAGGTGGTCTTGCTGGATTGTCACAGAGAAAAACTACTCAAAATGATGGGAAGGCCTTCTTGAAGTAGAAAGCGCACTATGAGCCATTTGTCAATAGCTTAAATCACAGCTACAATCAAAGTCCCTCATCACGCTTCTTCTTGATAGTTCAGCAGTGTAAGGGTTTGGGATTTTCATTTTTCTGTTTTTAATCATGAGGCCCCTTCAGTTAATTAGGGGTATGTTCACCAGGACCGAGGACAGAATAGCCTGTAAAGTCTAGTGGTCAGAGCGCCTCGGGTTCTGATTACAACGGGGCAAGTCCTGGGACTGTCTTTGTTCTCCTTTCTAGCAGAACCTGATGAGGCCACAGGATGAACACAAGTGGCCCTGGTCGCCTTGCAACGGGACGGGCCCCGTGGTTGCTGTCCGCTGTCACCTGCGGGCTTCCTTCCCCTGCCTACCCTGCGGATGGACAAACCTAGACACAGCCCTTCTACCAACAAAACTCAACCGGCGTCCATGCGGGGACCAATGGAGTGTCACCGTCTATGTCCCCACCTGTGCGTTGGAGAGATGGGCCACTTGACAAGCCTTCATCACCTTCTTCCCTGACGACCAGGGGGGAGCTTTCGCCACGCGGAACTAACTGTCCACTAAAACTTAAGTTGCCGAGAGGCTGGGCCGAGTTGAGAGGTGCTGGCTATGAGCTAGAAGCTTGTGCGCTTGTGTTTGGCCCGAGTGAGTGACACCGGTGTCGAATGGGGCCGTGAGGTCATGGTCACGGTGCCTGGTGCGGAGCAGAGCAGAGCCCACGTTCTCCCCGGGTGACAGGTGACAGCGTGACTGTGGGCCCTTCCATAACACCCCAGCGAAGACAGGGGCCGGGATGAAATGTGTCATGTCATCATTAATCCCTCACGTATTGCCAGCAATTTAACGTCAAAACCGTCAACAGTCGCTGTTTTTTTTTACCCTTTTGTGAGTACATAATAAATACTGTCATTTAGCCCCTGAAAACATCAGATGTCTTTCCTGGTCTTTGAATAACAGTGCTCGGGAGGTAAACACCAGACCGCCCCTCCCCCGCCCTCCCCCGCCCCGCGCCTCCACAGCGCGCGCTCCGCAGGAAAATAAATCACGATGTCGGAAGGAAAGCGGCCAGTTTCCCTCCCCGTTGGCACCTCGCATTGTGATTACCCCAGCTTGGCATCCAGACCTGCGGCCGGGCTAACACACCCAGGAGAAGGAGGAAGCCAGGGTGATGGGCCGTACCCCTCGCTCCCGGTCACTGATGTGTTCCTGTGGGTTGCGGGCAGGGACATGGCAGTTACTGTCATTTGTACTGTTTGTCAGCCAGTGGGCCAAACGCTGCCCTGGCTCCTGTGGGCAGCCGATGGCCTGTGAGTCTCCAACTTCTCCTTCAGGTGACGCTCTGGCCTCGGGTCCTGTCTCAGTGTCCGTGCTTCTGAGGTGCCAGTGAGTCTTCTGCTTTGGGAAGAAGCTGTCCCATCAAATCAACCGAGTGATCAAAAGGGGAGCCCCAGGGGCAAGGCCAATGCAGGGAATGAATGTCCTGGAGCTCTCGGTGAGGCAAGGCTGAGCTCACACCCGGGCTAGAGGCCACCTGTCACCGCGAGTCGAGGACCAGAGCCTCACATTTGACTTCCCGTGACAATGACATGGGAGTGCTGGCATGGAGAACACGGATCTCAGAGGCGCTCTTTTGGGGGATCAGCTTTGCCCGATCATGGACCTGAGGTGCCCTGGGACAAAGAACACATGTGCCTCCTTGGCTTGTTTATGCGGTTTAATGGACGTGCAAGAAGTTTACAACTATTTAGGTCCGGCAGCTGCCGGAGTCTCTTTCACACTGTTGTTGGTTTTGGTCTGTTAACGGGGGGTCTGCAGTACTTTGCCATAGCTCTGGACAGAGGCTCCCGCGAGGCGCCGTTAAATGAAATGCAACGCCAGCCTGTGTGCGACACGCTGGCAATAATTACGATACAATGACCTCAGGACGGTGGCTTCTGGGAGCCTGTCCTCCCTCCCCCTGGAGACCAACCTGCCCGTGGTGGGTGTTCCGTGTCCATCTGGGGATGATAATGTTCACCTTGAGCACAGGGAGGAACTCGGGGTACAGGTCCAGTAGGGTACAGCTGCGTCACAACTTGGGAGGGGTGTTGGGTCATTGCTACGAGCATGTATAGGACAGTGTCTCTCCTGGACCTTATCACCGGCCCGAGGACACTGGCACCTGAAGTCTTTGAGTAGCGGCACGTTCTGCTCTCATCTGTCATTAACCTTCTTTGGAATTACCTTATTAGATTAGATAGCCAATTACCCAGATCGTTCCCATGTGGATGGCACGCGGGAGGGACAGAAGGCGCAGCTGCTGGCAGGTGCCAGGGAGCAGGGGGGCCCGGGGATGCTGGGGCCCAGCACCTCATGGAGATATGGGGGTGACCTGGTTTCCGCAGGCAGGGGCAGCACCCCCTGCGCAGGGCTGTCGCAGGACACCTGTGCCCACACTAACGCGGCTGCAGCCGTGCGGGGAAGGGGCACCCACGGGCGGGGTAGCATCCTGCACCCTCCGCCTCCCTCCCAGGGAGACTTTCCTTGGGAGATCAACTTACCTGGGAAACCTGCCTCCTGAAGCGTGAACGGTAGTTCCACTGGTCTACGCGCTTGCGGTGAAATCCTAAAGGCAGGGGCTGCGCCGGGAGGCACTGATGTGAGGATGGAGTCGCTGTACATCCCGTGCCGTCCTGCCCACACGGTGACCCGGCCCTTCCCCTGCAGCGTTTTGTGAGGGGACACGTGGCGGGGCGGACACACTCCTCCCGCCTCCCTGCCCGCGACTCTCAGAAAATCCGCCTCAGACGGAAGCCGCTGGACCGCAAGGTGGCCGTGCTGCTGCGGCACCACCACCGGGCTGTTCGCCAGGTTGGGGAGACGCCAGACTGTCCCCCCTGTGTCGCAGCCTCACCACGTGCTGTGGCCGCGTCCACGGGGCCCGTCAGCACGCATCACATGGCGCCCACGCTTCGGCTTTGGTGTGGAAAACTTTCACTTTGGAACGAGGAGAGGGGAAGCGCACTCCGTGTGACGGATTGCGATGCTCTGCCGGGATGTCAGGGGTGTTGGACTAGGACACCCACGGCCATGCAGCCCCCGCGAACACGCGGGACGTGTGTCAACATAATCGCCTTCCTCAGCCTCATTTTCATTCCACAGGCTCCCGGTGTGGCCCAAACGTGGCCAGCGACGCAGGGTGGCAGACAAAGGTGCCCCGGGGCCCGGAAGGCAGGTGAGGAGGTGCACTCAGCCGCAGACGTCCGTCCATCTCACACCCAGGAAGGGGCAGAGCAGGGCCGGGTCCCCAGGCGGCGAACACGCTTCCCTTCCCTTCCTTTCCCCGTGCGAACCTTCTTGCTCCCCAATTATTCTCCTTGAAGGGGCTTCCTCATTTAGCCAGCAGAATTGAAGGACGCGAGGAGGTGGCCGGACGCCTTCCGCTGCGCCAGGGGCGGGCACGGGAGTTTGGGGCGGCGCGGCCGGCACGTGCTGGACTTCGGGGTGCCCGGCAGCCTTGCCGGCCTGCACAGGCTCTTCATTGTCCCAGCCTCACGGAACGGGCCTCACGGACGGCGGTCCACAGCACCGCCCCTGGGCCCTCGCAAGAGGACAGGCGTGTGTTGACCGTCTCCCTGGCTGGTCTGTACGTGCCAGGGTCGTGCAAGCGGGTAGTGGATTCGCCTGGAGCCTTGCCGCACCCAGCATAGCATCATGCACTTTATGTATCATTTTTACTGCTTAAAATTACCCTGTGGCATCGGGGTAGCCCCACTGAGCAGATGACGGGGAGTAACGTTGGAGAACGTGCACAGCTGCCCCCGATCCCCCCAACACGTAGGAGTGTGTCTGCATCTGTGTGTTTGGCCCGAGAGAGCCCTGCCCCCCCAGGCACCCCGCAGCCCCGCCCTCTCCCGCCCGGGGACCCTGCTGCGGCTCAGCAACCGCAGAAGCCAAGCTAAGAGGTGTGCTCAGTTCATCGTTACTGATGCCGGCTACGTGCTCCATATAAAAAGAAAATAATAAGGCAATTAAACATGGTTCACCTTTTTCCTGCTGGTCCTACAACCTGAGCTTCCTAAAAGGGTCGCTCCCTCCGCGGCAGAGAACGAAAAACCATGCCCAATTAGTTACTCTTTCTCCACTTCTGCAAGGAATTAACAGCCAATTAGCGCGGTACTAGATGGAGGGAACTTAACAAAGAGGGGGGGGGAAAAAGCACAAAAAAATAGTTTACATATTTTAATCAGGTCCCCTTCATAATTTAGTGTAGACTTGGGTCTGAGGTATCCAAGAGAACGAAAACCTGTCACGTCTGGAAGACAATCCTCCAGCATAAAACGTCTTCGTCCCCATCAGCTTCTGTGGGGGGGGGTGATGCGGGGACAACTGTAAATACGCAGGCGTCTTATTTGACTTGAGCGGTGCTACCAGCTTCGATTTCCTGGCCCTGAAATTCCGTTCATTATTTCCTTCCAGTCGCCCGTCAGTAGGCACTTCGGTTGTCTTGCGATTCAGCCGCTGTCTCTTTTCTAGCCTTCTGTGGTCTTTAAATGGCCTGATGGAGGTTCTTGAAGGGCAGCCCTCTCTCAGCCCCGCCAGCGAGGGCCTCCCCGTCCTTCAGATGCAGCCCCGTTGCCCCCACGGTTCACACGGATGGTTACGTGACGCAGGAATGCCCCAGGGGGCGGCACGGGCTCTGACGTGGCGGTATTTCTGCCAACAACGGGGGTCAGCGCACGTTATAATCCAAGGGCCGGAGGTGAAAGGTAGTAAGGTCATCACTTCAATCACCCACAAAGTTTTACATGGCCCCACTTTAGGATTGGCAAAGGTTGCAGTGGCGAGATGGACCATCGACGGGTGATTGGGCACAGGCAGCGCAGGGGTAATGAAAATAAATGCATGCCCCCTGGAGGCTTGCAATGTCCTGCTGTGGTTTGCGGCTCCACATAAATAACAGAGCAGCCTCACGACTTGGGAACAGGGCGCCCACATCTTAAATACTCGGAGCGGAAGGCTTGGCTGCGCCCCTCTAGTCTTCCGCCAGTGCCAACCCGGGGCCAGCTTACCCAGCTTGGGAGACACAGCAGGGAGGGATGCGCGCTCACGCGCCAGCCGGGCGCCAGGCGACACGCAGGCTCTGACTCTCGTCACCCAGCCCCTGCCGGTGCTGATGCTGCCGGCTCACCTCGGAGTAGCCCGGCACGAGGCCTCTTGACCGCCCCCATGTCTCACCCCCCAGTGGCCCCTTGGTGGGACAACAGATCCGGAAGGCCAGCAGCTCTGCGGCTGCACAGGCAACATGCCCGCCTGAGGTACCTTCTGGAGGCGACTTTGCAGGAACTGTGGTTAGAGGCAGCACGGCGGGCACCTTTGGTGACACACGGCTCTGTGGGGGTCCTGGGACCTCACTTCGTGAGGCCTGTCAGGCGTCCCTTTGCCCCCAGAGAGTTGGCTCCCTGGGCCCAGATGAACACGCTCATCTCATAAAAGCTACTTTCACTCATCTGGCAAAATGGACGTGCAAGGGGCACCACCGAAAACCAGAGGAACGCTTTGCACACCTGTCCGTCTCTGCCTCTGCCTTCCCCTAGTGCCTTTTCCTGGAGGTGTCCTTTCGTTGAAACTGCCTGGTGGCACCTTTTGCGCAGGTACCACCGTAAACTCTAAATGCAACCGGCAGGTGGCTGTCGCGTGCAGCACGGCCACATCCGGGGAACACGCAGCCGTGTCCTCCACGCACCACGCTGTGCTGGGCAGCGGACGCCGTGACCCCGCAGGCTGGCCAGGCCGTGACTCCAGTCGCTCGCAGGTCACTTGCGGGAAGAAGGACACGTGACATCTACGAAGTGTTACATAAGCCTGTTCCCAGGGAACCTGAGCTCTTCATGCCACGCTTTGTTCCAAAGTAACCTGTACGGAATTTTCACGAGGAAATGTCAATGTTAGCATTTTTCTTCCAGTCCCCCGACTCAGAAGCAACTTAACATCAAGGCTAAGTTCGTCAGGAATCCGTTCCCCGAGGGAGGAAGTGATTTGGTTAAAAATGTGCTCGCTGACGTTATTAATTCAAAGCTTCAGATCAATATTTGATGGAATTCTGGAGCTGCCCGCCCTCAGCTCCGGCGCCGCCCACCCCTCCTCCTCCGAGAGACTGCAGCCCGGTGGGAAACCATTTCCTCCAGACAGACCAGGCCAAGTGAGGACAGACTTCCACTCAACCTCAAAGCAGCAAACTGCTTTACAGATCCTCAGCTGGCAATGCCACCAGAGGGATCACATCGGTTCAGCGTTGGCAATGCCCACTTCACACACACACACACATGCACACACCCCCATTTATGTAAAATAGGGTAACGCCTAATATTGAACTTAGGCAAAAAAACATTGGTGTACAATCTGATTACCATTCGAAAGATCCACAAAGGTAAATAATGTCGCCCTTCAATTTCTTCATGGTAGTTGCAGGAAATACATTTTTACTTACACTCCTACATTTCCCCCACCTAGAGGTAGTGGCATTCTTTCTTTAATGTTCCCAAACATATTTCATAAAGCGGTTTTTTCTCTAAAAGGCTTTTTCCATATTAAAATGCGTGGATGCCAGCGAGTTCCAACTTTATCTCAGTATTAACTTCTGTGTGGAGGAACACGCTCTTCTTTCCTTTCACCTTTCTGTGCGTAGAAATCACAGGATATTGTTTTCCTTTCTTTCTGATGAGAATGTTTGTATTTGATTCCCCAGGAGTAAGTAGCGGACACGGACTAAACTAAGATGAAACTTTGAACCTGAGACATAGCCAGATGGACCAGCCAAGCAAAGTGGAAAAGCCCTACACCAGCAGCAGCCGTACATCAGGCCTGCCCCCCAAACTCACGTTTGTAATCTACTTTAGTTTTTGAGAGACTTTAGAACCATCCAAGTGTCACTATTTATGAGGGACAGGAGGGGTCTGAGCACAGTATTTATGTCTTATTAATTCTTTGTATAACCTATTAATTCAGACAACTTATAACAAGCAAACAATCGCAGCTGCCTTATTTGAACTCGGCGAATCGTACTGTGAATTCAGACTTCGAGTTGGGTCGACCGGTGGCTTTTACAACCCTTTCCAGCCCTGAGACTCGGGTTCCATGAAGCAGATGCTCCTCATGGTACCGAGGGGCACACGGGCAGCCCGAAAGTCAGACACAATATCTGAAACGCCCCTCGTTCCTGGAAAAATGTATACCAGAAACCCCCACACGTCATAGTGTCAAACTAAACCTATATAGCCACTGTCCTTCTTATTTAAGAGTAGGCATATGTTCACTTTTCAAAGTTCTGATCCTCCAAAACAAACCCATTATGCTTTATCCAAGAGTTACCTGATCAAGATTATTGTGCGCGGTGATGTTCTTGCAAGTACCTAGTAGTAACTGGTACCTTCCTTGAACATGGGCGACCCTCAGCGTGGGGGAGACACTCCTGGACACCAGGAGAGGCCCAAATGATTTCTTTAACCCCGGTTGTATTTTATATTTTGCATTCATCGTATATAAAGTTTTCAGCACACAGCCCAGCAAGCAGTACGGCGGTGCATGACTATTCTCTGGTTTCCAACACACTGAACCCACGCTGTACTCTCTCGTTCCGCCAGGGAAAGGAAACCAGGAATGTCTGGTCTTTTATCTTGTACACGTGCTGTTCAGCACCCTCTTCCGTGCCCCCGCGCCCCCCATCAGCGGGCCTCAGCCAGGGGACACCTGGCTGATGAGACCCCTGCGCGTTCGGAACAAGCTTTCCTCGACCACCTGGGGACCTCTGACCTCACCGTGTGAGGTGCTCGTCACAAAGTCACCTCAGGTCACGTGTGGACAGAGACCATGGTTCCAAAAGAAAGAGTAAGGTGACAGTTCCTCACGGGCCCCCGATGGACTGTGAAGTCTCAGTCCCAGGAGAAGCCAGCATTGCTAGGCCACTGTACACTCAGGGTAGAATTTGGTGTGAGAAACGGCTACCTGCTGTTTGTCTTTCTCTGACTAGCTCACCTGACTTAGCATCCATCTCCAGGTCCATCCATGCTGGCGCAAAAGCTAAGGTTTCCTTCATTTTTCACAGCCGTGTCATATCCTGTTGTGTAAAGGACCGCAGCTGTTTTGTCCACTCCTCCGCAGATGGATGTGGGGGTGTTAAGAGGGTTGATTTGCTTCGTGGTCTCACGATGCCTGTGAGATGATGATGCTGGGTTGTGTTGCACCCTTGAAATCGGTAAGGTATTGGGAACCCATGTCACCCCAATAAATTCAATTTAAAAAACGTTAAAGATGAGTATAGGCCGTTTCGTAAACATCTGTTTCCTTAAACACATCCCTCCACAGAAAGACCCTGAGAAGGAAAAGATATTGTAAAAGTGTGATAAACTAGTCGACTGTAATATCAGGATAAGAGAACAAAACCCACTGGCTGTGTGCCCGCGGCCTTCGAAGCATTGATGCTTTTGAAAATCATTGTACTTTAATCCAAAGTAGAAGTAGAAAAGTGTAAACCATTATGTTTATAAAAGCAATAAACTGGAAATAAATAGCCCTTACACATTAATTTTTCATTTCAAATCATTAAAACTCAATTATTAAATAAAACCAATGTGGTAAAATTTTATGTTGATCTACAGTCATGGAGAATTCACTCAATGGCTGTTGGAAGATCGGTTTGAGTATTCCCCGCCCCCCCGAAAGAACGTGTACCTGTGATCCAAGGCTTCTGAAAGCCGTACTGTTTAACTAACAAATTGAGTGTGACATGAACACACGGTCGTAATCCCGCAACTAACGTGACATCGTGATGCTCCAAAGGGATCTTGTTTTCCTCAGCAGACGCGGGAGACATGGCGCTTTGACTCCACATGGACAGCGTGGACATTGGGAAAGCATGAATCATTCATGCCTGTTCTGTGCTGCTTCCGTGCAGGGACAAAGTGTTGCGTGTTGATGTTGGGCGGACCATTCGGGGCACGGTGAGGCACCGAGGGGAGACCAGCCAGGACCACATGGAGCAGGGCTGATGGTTGCAATGCTTTCTGGGATTTGCAACGTCCATGACACACATGTGTATAACCACAGTCAGAAATTCTATCGTCTAAAGAATTCGGGACAATCCAAACCTGGATAGAATTCCTGGTGATAGTGCACACATTGGCGGGCATCAGAGTCAGGGGCCTGGGAGCCTTCTTCTACTGTACCCCTAAACTTCCAGCCACGCTGCAGCCCAGAGGAACCAGCTAGGGGACTAACCCTTGGTTTGGACTGAGAAGGGGTGTCGGGGCAGGGACAGAGGAGGTTCTTGACTGTTCTCCCGTGTACGAACCTGCAAGGGCACCTCCCCAGACCGTCAGGGCGCAGCCCTCAGAGGCCCCGTCTCTCCCTCGGGCCCACCCGGAGGAGCCCAGGGGAGGCTGAGCAGGCGGCGCGGTGTGTTTCGGAGGGAATTTCTCCACTGTCATTTATCACCCTCCTGCTTTGTCCCGATAACGCCTGTGCATTCACCCGGTCCTCGCGCATTCAGGGACCTGAAACAGAAGTTCGTTTGCTGGGGATAAATAGACAACTCTTTACCCCGAACCCTGGGAGCCGCCGGGCGTGCGTCTCTGGGTGCCCAGGTGCCCGGAAAATGTATGGACGTCTGGCAGAACGATGACAGTCAGACAATGCCACCCCGAACTTTCCCACCGTGATTTGCTACCTGTCCCCCCACATCCAAGAAACCTGGGCCCCGGCCAGAAGTAATGAGCAGAACAAATGAAAGAAAGAAATAACGTCTTTGTAGCGGGGATGGTCTGTGGTCTAAGTCGGAGCAGGAAATACCAGACATTTCCAGGCGAGGGGCTGTTTCCAGGAGATTTTTCAGGCTAAGGTTGCACAGCCACACTCGCTTATCCAAGAGGCTTAGACAGTTTGAATTAAACATCTGAACTTCTGGGTGCTCACTTGAGTCAAAGCCAAACCCTGAACTTTTCAGGTTTCCCGGCCATTCATCAAAATTTCGAAGATCAATGGCATGTAATGAATCACGCGTAATAGCCGCCATCAGTGAGGGGGGCGGGGGCAGCGCAGGGAGAGGCAGGCTGACTCAATGCCAGGCGGGTGCCCAGGGGACATGCGGGACACGCACCTGGGGGGCTGCTGTCGTAGGACCCGAAGTTTCAGGGGCTGCCTGGACATCATGGCATCTCACAGGGCCCCTCAAAGTTCCTCGAGCTCCCCTGTTCTCATGGATAGGACCGACACGCAGAGGGGAAGACTCCCCGCCCAGCTGGTACCAGGACCCAGTGAACCAGCAAAGCCCCGCCCTGCTGGCCCACAGAATCGGGCAAACTAGCCTGTGACATCCGCCCACAGGGACTGGGGGCACCTCCACCTCCTGTGACTGCAGGGCCAGCCTCCCCCGGCCCTGTTGAGCTCTCTCTGCTGATGAGTGCACCCCCAAGTGACAGGGCAGGGCGCCCATGCAATTTTCCTCCACGCTGTGGGTATGTTTAAGTAATAGCCTCTACTTGACTTCCTTCATCCCATCCCAGGTGCCATGTACTCAGTCATGTCATTTATGTAGGGTGGGGACGCCGCCCTCACCAGTGGGGCGAGTAGGAAGCAATCCAACAGGGCGAAGGAGTTCACGGGGGACACTAGTGCCGACAGTCCTGCAGGGCGTTTGTAGGGGTTTCAGAATTAGGAGCTGGAGGAAATTGTTCACCGAGGAATATTTAAAATACGACTTGAATCTGTTCTTGCGTGGGGTGCACGTATGTGCGGGTGCTGTGCACACGTGGGCCAACCTGCCTCCCCGCTGCGGTTCACCTGCGCCCACTCGGGGCACCGGCGGAGCACGGGACCCGGGGGCTCACGGCCTTTGGCGAAAGGCACAGCCTCGGCCACCCGGGTGCGGAAACACTGACCAAGCTGGCGGAGGTGTTTCACGAGTCACCTGCGCTTCTGGGTGATCGTTGGTTTTAATTTTTAATTTTTTTACTGTTGACATTTTCCAGATGTGCCCCACAACTTCATCTGCCTCACCTGCTTTACCGCTGGAAAGCGCATCAACACGTTTCTTGAGAACAGGGTAGGAGAATGGCGTCGCGTGCCCACAGGCGGGAATGTCTGGCCCGCATGGTAAATAAATGTCTTGAAGGTAATATCCGTTATTGTTCAAGTTGTTGCTTACGGTTGCAACCTGGTCCTGCACTTGCACTAAGTGTAGACCAGAAGCTCCTTAGAAGTGATCGAACTTGGCTTCCTTAGCCTCCTCTCGGTCACGGCGGAACACGTTTGGAATCCCAAGTCTCTGTAAACCGTCCGCGCCAGCGGGCCCCTTTGGATAGCCCTTATTAGCTGATTAGAGGTTATTGCAGAAGGCAGAGGCCACAGCCGGGAAATGTTGGGCAAGATGCCTGTAATATCACAGTTCAGTAACTCCGGGAGCAGACGTGAGCGCAGGTATTGTGATTTCCATGTTGCTCATCAACATCGGTGTCATCAACAACTGCTACCTCAACTCCGTCGCCGTGCCCTTATTAATGCAAATTAATTTCGGATAGTTTAGCCCACCATTAAATAGCCATCAGGGTTTTAACATCCCCAGACAAAAAGAAAAGGAAAAGATTGCAGGAATGTGAGTTCATTGCAATGGCTAAAATATATTGTCATTAATTTTGATAAGAATGATTTCCACTGGGCTGGATCCAGGGAAATGGTTGATTGAGTAGGAGAGATAACAGAAAAAAAATATGTCTAGGCTGATGTAGTACGAGGAGAGACATGGCGGGGAAATGTAGGGAGGAAGAATAGGTTTATTGCTACAAAATCAGACTTTTCATCTTCATTCTCTGTTCAGACTCTCTCTGCTCAGGGTTCTGGAAAAATGGGCCGTCGGGAGTGGGGTTGGCTTCCCAGCGCCCCGGAGCTCCACCAAGAGGCGGAACAGTCCTCGCTGGTGCTCCGCGTGGGCTAGGGCAGCTCTAACCAAGCCACACGTCTTCAGGGGTCCTGTTTAGCTTCAATTCCATCCAATAAACTGTGTTTTTAGAGTAGGTCTAAGTTGACAACAAAACTGAGCAGAAGGTGCCGAGATTTCCATACACCCACACTATCAACAACCCCACCAGAGTGGTGGTTTTGTTACAGCGAACGTAACTGACACGCCATCTTCACTCCCAGTCCAGACTGTGCAAACCGGGGTTCACAAGAGTATAAAGGCGTCCACTCCAGTTATGGGGCCATGCTGAGTGGATTCACTGCCCAAAAGGTCCTCTGCATTCTTCCTATTATCCCTCCTGCCCCAACTCCTGGCAGCCACTGATTCTTTGCCTGTTTCCTTAGTTTTGCATTTTCAGAATCTCATAGAGTTGGAACCATAGAGTATCTAGTTCTTTTTTGCTGATTGGTTTTTTCCCTAAGCAATTTGCATTTAACGTTCCGCTGTGTCTTTTTGTGGCTTGATAGCTGATTGTTTTTCAGTGCTGAATAGTATTCCACTGTCCGGATTTATTTACCCATCACCCACTAAAGTAAAGAAGAGCACTTCGGCTGGCAGGCCCAAGGCCAGCTAGGTTTTCTCCTGTGTTATCTTTTAGGAGTTTTATAGTTTGGCAATTTATATAAAGTCTGTAATAGATTTTTAGCTCACTTTTGTGAAGGGACAAGGTCTGTGTTTAAAGTCACTGTTTTGCATGTTGCTGTCCAATTGTTCTGGCACTATTGGTTGAGAAAACTGCCCGGTCCTTCATCATGCTACCTTTGCTTTTTTTGTCAAAGACCAGTTGACTGGATTGACGTGGGTGTATTTCTGGGCTCTTTATTCTGTTCTGTCGATCTATGTGTCTCTTCTTTCAACAGTACCACACTCTCAATTACTGAAGCTTTATAGTTAATCTTGAAGTCAGGTGGTATCAGTTTCCCAACTTTGTTTCTCTTCTCTAATGATGGGTTGGTTTTTGCCTCTCCATATAAACTTTAGAATCAGTTTGTCAGTATCCACAAAATGACTTGGTATGATTTTGGCAAGGATTCCATTGACCCTATAGGTCAATTTGGGAAGAACTGACATCTTAACAATATTAAACCTTCCTAGTTCTGTTTTGATATCTTTCATTAGGGTTTTATAGTTGTCCTCACATAGATCTGGTAATACATTTTGTTAGATTTATACCTAAGTATTTCATTTTGAGGTGGAGGTACAAATTAAATGATATTGTGTTCTAAATTAAAATTTTTGCTAATGGCATGTAGAAAAGCATGGAATTTGTATATAAACTGCCTGTGCTGCAACCATGCTATAATTATTTGTTAGTTTCAGGAATTTTCTTCTTGGTTCCTTCAGATCTACAAATATAAAATATAGTTTTAGTTTTTTCCTTTCTTTCCTTACTTTTATTTATTTTTCTTGTCTTGTTGTGTTGGCTAGCATACATTGTAAAGGAGTGGTAAGAGGAGATATCCTTGCCTTGTTACTGACATTAGCAAGAAAGCTGTCTATTAATTTTATCATTAAATATGAAGTCAGCTCCAGAAGGCTTATAAATTATTTTATCAAGTGGAGAAAATTTCCTTGTACTTCTAGTTTGTAGGGTGTTTTTATCACTAACAGGTTTGGATTTTATCAAATATTTTTCTGCATCTGTTAATATATTCATGCAATTTTTCTTCTTTAGCCTGTTGGTATAATTGATTACATTAATTGATTTTTGAATGTTGATGAAATCTTGAATACTTAAGATAAATCCTATTTGGCGATGGTGTGTAATTATTTTTACACATTATTGCACTTGATTTGCTAACATTTTAGGGCATCTATTTCTCTTTTTTTTTTTAAGATTTTATTTATTATTTATAGAGAGAGGCAGAGAGGGAGAAAGACATCAATGTGTGGTTGCCTTTCACCTGCCTCTAGCTACAGACCTGGCTGGAGACCTGGCTTGCAACCCTGTAATGTGCCCTGGCTGGGGAATCGAACCAGCGACCTTTGGATTCCCAGGCCGGCTCCTTCTTCACTGTGCCACTAACCAGGTGCATCTATTTCATAGAGATGTTGGTCTGTTGTTCTTGTAATGTCTGTCAGTTTTTGTTATTACGGTATTTTTAACTTGGTAGAATAAGTTAGAACAAACTCCCTCTACTTCTATCTTCTGAAAGAGATCGTAGAGAACTGGTATTGTTTCTTCCTTCAGTGTTTGGTAGAAATTACTAGTGAACCCACCTGGGCCTGGTGCTTTCCTTCTTGGAATGTTATCAAGTATTGACTCAATTTCCATAATAGGTATGTGCAAAAATAACTGAAAATTTTCCTAAATCAATGTGAGACACCAAACCGCAGAACCAGGAATCTCAGAGTACACCACATAGGACCATCGACAAAAACCCTACTACATTAAGGCATATTAAAATCAAACTATAGAAAACCAAAGATAAGTAAAAACTCTTGAAAGAAAAAGCAGGAAAAAAAACTTTACCTATCCAGCAGCAAAAATAAAAATCACATTCAATGTATCCTCAGTCACTGTACAAGCGAGAAGAGGATGTAATGAAATAGTTAATGCATGGAGGGAGAAATCTCACCAGCCTAGATTCCTTGCCCTGTGAAATCCTGAAGAGAAGAAATAGGTAATGTCAGCAAGGTGGTGGCCTAGGAAGCTGCAGGCCCCCACTGTCCCATAGAGACACCAGGTCAACAACAATATATGGACCAAACAAACTACTTTTGCAAGAACTTTGGAGACCAGCTGAAAAGTTTCACACTCAGACCAAGGCAGAACCAAGGAAAGGTCTGTAAAAGTGGAAGGAGAGTCCACCATGTTTTGTGCGTGCATCCACCCCTCCCCGATCCGGCTCCGTGTGGTTCAACCCAGAGACCCTCACACACCAGGGATCTCCCCTCGAACAGAAACCAAGGGCTGTGCACCCACGTACTGGCAAGTCTGGAGGCTGCCCGAGGACTGGGGCTTTCCTGGCCCGGCTCGGAGCACTGCCCCATGGCTTGGAAGCCTCCGGAAGCAGAGGTGGCCACGTGGCCCCTTAGCATTGCAGCAGGGCAGGCGGAGAGCAGGCAGAGAGACACATCACAGATTTCTGAGAACGAGCAGAGCCATGCTGCTTGGGAAATCTGAGATGTCTACGAAATACACAAACCCAGAAAAGACAAGTCCTCAGAAGAGGACAGAGAGATCCTAGACTCTCTAGCAGGGCTGATGGGGGAAGGTATTTTCCTCCACAAACCAAATCCATAAAGACTGGGAGAGGAGGGTTTTTTTTTCCTCAAATGCTTATGTCTCAACAACAGCAATAATGACAAAAAATCACAAAGCATACAAAGGAACAAGGAAACATGGCTCAATCAAAGGGACAATGACCTCACAAAAAGGCAGATCTATGAGTTGCCTACCATGGAATTTTAAATAACTGATAAAGTGCTTAGTTATAAGGAGCCAACAGAGAACACTTGTAGACAACTCAATGACCCCAAGAAAGTAATGCATGAACAAAATAATATTGACAAAGAGCTAGAAATCATTAAAAATTAACCAAATAGAAATTCTGGAGCTAAAAAGTCCAATAACTAAATTGAAAAAAAAAATAGACTAAATTTAAGAATTAAACCAATCAAACTCTCATAAGTAGGCATAAAAGTAAATTGTTGTCATTTGTTGGAATGTCTGGTTACACAAGGATTACTTACATGTGACACCAAATAGCACAAACAATACAAAGTAATAAATTGGGCTTAATAAAAATTAAAACTTGCATGCATCAAACAATACCATAAAGTATTTGAAAAATTAGCCCACGGAATGGGGGGAAATACTTGCAAGTCATATATTCCATAAGGGATGTGTTTTTTAATCTTACAATAATATCATAAGAAGAGTAACCCAATTCTAAATCAAGCAAAGGATTTGAACAGGTGTTTCTCTGAAGAAGATACAGAAATGATGAAGAATCACATGGAACATGTCCAATGTCATTACTCATTAGAGAAATTAATCAAATGAAACCAAACCACAATAAGACACCAGTGGGCATCCATCAAAAGGCTGGAATGAAAAAGGCAGCCAATAACATATTTTGGCAAGGATGGGGAACCCACATTGCTGGTGGAAACGTGAAATGGCGTAGACACATCGGAAAATGGTACCTCAAAAGGGGAAATATGTCCCAGCAATTCCAGTCCCCATACTCCCAAGGAACATGGGAGTGGACGTCCATACGAAGACTCACGCATGCTGTTAGCAGCAGCTGTGGGCCCGTGGGAGCAGCGCAAATGCTCATCAACTGCTGAACGCGCGAATGCAACGCGGGATACCATGCACCAAAATACTCTTCGGTGCGACGTGACGTGGGGTACGGGGAGCAAAGCGTTGATACAGGCTACAGGCTGGACTTCAAACCTCAGACCGTGCAAGGAGCCAATCACCAAAATTCAAGTATTATGCGATTCTATTTACATGTAATGACCAAATCAGGCGAATCCGTGGAGATGGAACTAGATCAGCGTCAGTGGAGAGCTGGACAGTGGTGGTCCGGGGACAGTGTGTGTGTGTGGTGGGGGGTGGCGGGTTGAAAAAGGTTTTTAGGAAATATTCTAAAATGAGATGTGGATTGTTACACAACTCTGTAAATATACTAAACCCACTTTAAGCGGGAGAACAGTAGGCGGGGTAAATTACATCTCGATAAAGCTGTTTTCAAGAAGCACTTGGGTGCAAAGCGGGGGTTGCCTGGAAGGGCCGCTCTTCTCGTAAAGCTGGTGTTTTGGTCACCGCGGTGACCGGAACATCTACGCACAGATGTTGGCATCTTCGCTTCCCTGCTGGTGGTTCTTACAGTGAAAACATTTCCTCTGCAGCCTCTACAACGTCACGTAGGCTGCATAAAATATTCCCAAATAATAAGGAGTATTTACCTCTGTACATTTGAAGGAGATGGGGGGAGAGCGTCCTCACGTTCCCACACATGTGAAATGTTCAATGTTTTCATGGAGAGCCTGACAAAATGGTAGGATTTCAATAGTTAACGCCTTTGTCTTGTCCCTTCAGGACAATAACTTGCGTTTTAAAAACGTCCTCCGCTGTATTTTCCCCAAAAAACATGCACTCCAAACAGCTTGGGGAACACGGGCTTCGTAAATCTTTTTCACTATGCTGAAAGTTTAAGTGACTTAATAAAAATAGAACCCAACATTTCACAGCCGGAAGACGCTTTCCCACAGCACATGACTGACTGACATCGCAGGTGAGGCGGGCGCCCCTTCCGGAACCCAGAGGGTCTACGTGGGACACCAGCCCAGCCCTGCCTGGGGGGGGGGGGGGGGGGCAGCCACGCTTCATTAGTTTTGGAAAACAAAGTGATGTGCGTGGCCTAATTAGCCCACGTTCCTCAAACAAACCCCAAACAGACCCAGGTGATGTCATCTGATGCAAACAAACAAGGAAACCAGTCACTCCCTACACCTAGACACCAACATGATGACAGGTGTTCCCCTCTCCTTAGCTCTCCACTGCTTGGAACAATAACAACCTGTTGGGATGTTGAATTGAAATCTTTCAGCCCGACCAATGCTGATGCTTTCAAGTGTTTCCAAAGCCAGTGTCACCCAGGCTGCCTTGGATGTGCCCGCTGGTCCGTGCAGGAGCTCTAGCCAAGTGGTCAAGGCCAGGGGCCAGGGTGAGCCCCTCCTCCTAAGTCCCCCACACCCATCAGCAGGGGGAGCTGTCCTCTTAGGTAAGTGGCCACAAAGCCCAGAGGCCTTTCCTGACTGGCCTGGGGACAATGGCCCAGGTCTTTCTTACAGGGGAGTGACATTCTGAAGAAGTAAATGCAATGCTTTGCCCAAAGCGGAAGAGGTAACTCTTTCAGCAGCAAGAGCATATTTCAGACGGAAAAGGGGGAAGAAGCCCGCAGATGAACGCGGGTGGCAAAGCTGTGGGCCGGTAGACAATTACCCCGTTCCGAGAGGCGCCCCTGCACCCTCTTGCTCCAAGTGGAATCAACTTAATTTCACCCGAATCGTGGCGCCCAATTGGGCTTCATCATCTTCTTGGTATGATGGGATGTTTAGGAAGGTTTGAAAAGAAGACAACAAAAATCAGACTAGTCAAATTTTCGATTTTGGGAAAGGAAGCTTTAAGTGGTAAATTATAACGCAGTATGAAGGAGCTTCTCCACGTGTGAAGTTACATCAACTGTCATGGCAAGGGGACGAATGGAATGTTGGGTAAGCTGTGCATGCATTTACTAAAACAAAACTTGCACAGTTAGAGATAGGTTTGCATGACTCTCAGCGGGAGCCGCTGAGGGAGAGTAGCAACAGCTGTAGAGACACCACACGGAGTCTCTCGCCGCACGGCCCACGGAAGGCCACAGAGTGGAGAGCGTGGTCATCAAGAAGTGTCTGTTCTAGAATAACCACCTACGAGTCGGGCCTCTTTCCTGACCCACACCTTGGCTGGCCCATGAGCTCACTGACGGGATGGCTAACCCCCAGGCAAGGGCTCTGGATGAGGGTGCAGGGAGGTGACGGTAGACAGCACCAACCTCAGGACCTGCCTATCAGACTGGACACTCCGTCCTCCAGTGGGGGAGGGGGGTCACTTGGCCCCATGGCAGGACTGTCCCCACAATGTGCTTCTTTAAACTTCAGTATTTTTTCTTTCAAATTTCCCACAGGACCTTTTCTCATTAATATAGGCCAGGGGAAGTTTTACTAGGGAACATTTTTCATTTAGCCAAAAGTGTATCATATTTGCTTAGAAGGTTTTAAAGGTTCATTCTTGCCCTGGACGGTGTGGCTCCATCGGTTAGAGCATCGTCCTGTACATAGAAAGGCCGCAGGTTCTATTCCCAGTCAGGGCATATGTGAGAGGCAACTGCTCAATGTTGCTTTCTCACATTGAAGTTCCTCTCCCTCACTTCCTCCCCCTCTAAAATCAACAAGCATGTCCTGGGCTGAGGAAAGGGAAAAAAAGAAAGAAAGAAAGATGAAAAGATAGAATGAAAGAAAGAAAGAAAGAAAGTTAGTTTAGTTTCTTAGGCATATTAAAATGAAAAATTCGTTTCAGGGTTTTCAAAAATTAACTTTGGGGATAAAATTTAAAAATCAGAAAAATTTTATCCTAAAATTTCTCCAGCTTTTTTCTTTTTTTTAAATTTTGATTTTAGACAAGTATGAGAGAGAAGTAATCATTCACAATTCTATATTACTAAAACCATCTACCGAGCTAAACAGGAAGGAAAGTACTGTGCACCTTTCATGTGAAATTCCACAGGTGTGTTTCGTACCCGTCTGTTAGGCCGATGTGACTCCCGGTCTTCTAGAGAATTCTAGACCTGTCAGAAATGGTTACAGTGGAAAACATTTTCCCCCTGGGACGCAGAACATGCTGAAGCCAAACCAACCGCGTGCATCTCTAGTGCCTGCCAGCAGAAAAGGGGGTGCCCATCGGAATTCAGACCCTTCCTACCGCATCTCAGCCTTAATGAGCCCGACAGCATGGCAGCTTCCAGCCCGCGGTGGCGAGACTGACTTTCAGAAGCAGCCCCCTCTCAGGGACGCGGGACGTGGGACATGGGACGTGGCAGCTCCCAGGCAGGCACACGCCACTGTAATGAGGGCCCGGACACGCTGGCGCCCATCCCGCTGAACCTGAAAGCCGAGTTAGGCTGGCACCCTCCCTTCCTCAGAATAGAACGCAGAAAAAAATGTTAAAAATTCTTCGGTAAACTTCAGGGCTTTATTTTTATTAATGCCTCATTACCTACATTGCAGGGGGAAATTGTGTATGAACTTGGAGGGACATCTGATGATTTTAACACGTTTTCACGGATATTAATCTCCTACATTGTTTGAAATCGCTAGGCACCCGCTCACGTAGAGGGAAGGCAGGACCAGCTGATAAAAGACCCCGTGGACATCAGCTCTGTGGCCCAGGTGGGCCCTGGCACATCCTGATACCTTGTCCCAGGGGACATCGGTGCAGAGGGGGAAACAGCACCCATCATCCAGGATCAGAGCCAGGGTTTGGGGAACAGGAAGGTCCGCTGGGTGTCCGGCACTGGGCAGCAAGTGCGAAGCCACTGGAGTTTCAGGAACAGGATGTTAAAATGAAAATTGACTTCCAAACATGAAGCTGCAGATAAAGAAGCCACATGGGTGAGAAGTGCCTGCTTTTCTCTGTCAAATTGGCCAAATACTCTTTTACTTAAACAAGCTCTTGCTTTCCTGTTGATGAAATAATAGCAACTGGCTCAATGAGCCAGTTCCAGTTAAGGCAGCGACTGGAATCGAGGAGGACGGGCCACGGCCCTCTCGGTGCGTCGCTGAGCGGCCGGTGTCCCTTGCTCTCACCTGCATCCCCAGCTGGGAGGAGGACCCCAGGATGGACGGCGGTCCTTCCCCATGACCTCCTGCACGCGCATGATTTAAGCCACGGTTTTGGATATTGTTGATGATTTATAGCATGAAAAATGTAAATGATCTGGACGGCAGATGTTTTATATTTTCTGACCATTCATTTTCAGTGAGAATGTAATTAAAATTTATGAAGTGTGTCTGCCGAATTGCAGTGGCAATTGATGGTCTCCTCCAGGGCTGTCTACGTGGAGATGATGAGTAATGGTGGACAGGGACACGCAGTGACAAGGGCAGCGCGGGATGTATCTGCCGCAGGGAAGCCACCTGGGCAGAGGACAGCTCCTTGGCCTGACACCTTGACCCCCAGCTCCACCAACGGACGCCATGGAGAAGGTGGGGACAGTGTCTGTCCTTCCCTCTGCAGAGGTAAAATTCCATGCCAGTGGCCTGAGTTCTCCTTCTGAAAGTTGAAGTCCAGGTCCATGGTGGGGGCCCAGGACAGAGTGCCAATCTTCAGAGGAAGCCCACAGAACCAACGTTGGCAAATTCCCAATGTCTTCAAGGGACCTGTGTTGTTCGGCCATGCGTGTGATTTTTCCAGGTGTCCCGGTGACCACCAAAAAGGAGAGTCCGAGAAAGCAGCTAGACCCGGACACGTGCCTGTCCACCGCACCGGGGACACGGCGAGGCTGTGGCCGTGTCTCGGGCTCACTCCCTGCAGAGAGGAGAGGTGAGCTAAACCAGGTTGAGCACCCGCTTTCGCTCCTCCGCCTCCAGACCCAGCTCACACCCCGGAAAGGGGCCGGCACAGGCCGTGTTCCTGCGCTTGGTCAGCTGTGTTGAAGAAGCTCCATGCGGGGCAAGACAGAGGAGAGAGATGAAAAGCCAGACAAGCCTGCTTTGCGGGGTGATGGCGCGTTACTTCTATTTCGTTAGCTTATCACCTCCTGTAAGAGGTTCTCTTTTATGAACACCACGCTCCCGTTGTTGACATCATCTCCCGAGGGCAGGAGCCTCCTCACACGCACCCTGGCCCGGTCCCAGGCCGTGGAATGGGGGGCCACCTACGGAGGCCAACAGGATTGCCCAGCTCCGGCGTTCCGGCTGTGGGTGCCCTGGGCCACCACCAACCGACGCCTTCATTTTGCTCCAACTGTGGGTGCTTAAACCAATTCGCGTGTCCTTCCAATGTCAGAAGAGGCTAAGGCCAGTGGTGCCTGGTTCCATGAAGACAGACGACCGTCACGAAATCGGAGAGCCTGCATGGGGTGCGGTTTTACCGGCTGGGTAGCACCTGCTCACCGGTGCTGTTCAGCCAGGCGCTTTCCTCACCGGCCACCCACCCGCTCAGCTGCCGGGACGGCCTCTGACAGCTAGACCTACCACCACAACACAACAGAAGGGAAGACGGCCAACGTGATTTCTGCTTCGTCAGGCCCAGACCTATGGAAAAGCAACCGGCAATTGTTAGATTTCACTTTTAACCCTGTTCGCCTTCTCTGGTCCATCCTAACAATCTATGGTCAGCCCAAAAATGCAGTGCAAGGATGCTCATTGCTAAGTATTAAGCGTCAAAAGTTGGGAAACTGGTTAAACCAGTTATAGTAGAGGCATGTATCTGCTGCACATAACCAAGTTATGTTCTGGTTCTCATTCTCGGACTCTACAATTCTACTTGTGTGTATGATTTCAGAAACAAACAATTAGAAGCATCCATGAACATTTTTAGCTACAAGTTATGTTCCTAACTGCATTATAAATCATAGAAGATGAACAAGGGCCTTGATATCTGATCATAGTTTGCGTGTTAATAAGCTACTTAATAGTGGAACACTGTGTTGCTTTAAAAAGGATCCCGTGTAACAAGAGTTAGATAATACCACTTACTGTAAAATGACACATGTAACTAAAGTATATGTGTGTATATAATTATACTATTTTCATTCAAAATGTATACAAACATAAAACTGAAAAGGTAGCAGTAGTCATCTGTGAGGGGCCTTGGACTGATTTTTATATCCTTACCTTTTTTCTGTAGTTTCATTTTTCTTACAAAGAAAACATAGGCCATGCCATAAATAAAAAGTGATAAAACTCCTAATGTTAAACATAATATTAAGATACGGAGTCAGAATATAACTTTTACTTAACCTGTTGTCCGAATTCTGTTTAGAAACTGGAGGAGTACAATATATATTTTTCAAAATAATGTGGATATGTCTGATCACTGCGAGGCTTGGTATTTGGGGGATTTTTATTTTATTCTTCGTACCTTCGCGTTTTTCCATATTCTCTACAGAGAGCACATATTTTATAGTTAGAAAAAGCAATAAATAACAATTATAGGATGCGTGTGGATAGAATTTGAGGTCCTCTTAAAATTTTAGGGAAAAGACTGAAAGACAAAAGGCAACGCTGAGCGAACGTGGGACAGTCTGAAGAGGCCTGCACACCCCTCACTTCCGTTGACACCTGGCTTTTTAGCCGCCTTTTTAGACCTTACCCGGTGCAGGGCCGGCTGAGTGCAAACACTGATGGCAACGCTCTCCCCAGAACACTTCCCGAGCAAAGGAACGGGCCCTAAAACCTGACCACGACTTGCACAGGCGAGGAAGCAGGGCTGGATGAGCCGGTCAGCTGATACAGGCTGATTGGTGACCCACAGCTGTTATGCTCTGGTCCACCTCCCTGGTGCGGCGGGGCTGGCGGGGCTCCAACACCTAAATAGCATCCCCACCCTGTGCCTCCCCCGCCCCCGATTCTGCAGGGACGGGGGCCTTTCACATCCAAGTCTCACCTGGAGCCCTGCCCTCTGAACGCCCAGCGCCATGGTTTTGGGCTTGGGACGCCCTTTCCCGTCTGGAAGGACTTGGTTGCACGTCCGCAGAGCAGCGGGATGGACCCGCGGGGCTGCGAGGAGAGAAACCTCTGCAGTGGTCCTGCCAGCAGGCGGTGCCCGCAGCTCCAGCCCTCTTCACTTCCTCCCCCAGCCCCTCACCCCCGCCACCTCCGAACCCTCAGGGGGCCACACCTGCTGGGCCCAGGGAGAGAGAGGTGGGCGCCCTCCCGTTGCTCCGTCTGATGGGAAATAAACGTCCACTCGCAAAGCTCAACAGTGTGCAGAGGCCTGAGACCGAAAATGTGTAAGAAACACCAAAAAGGCGGGGAAGGGGGCCCGGAGCTTCCCCCTGTCCCAGGCCTGAGCAGCTCCAGCTTCCCTCTCACCGCGGGGGCTCTGCAGGCCCCCAGCCTCGCCCGCTGTCACCTGGCCCTAGACAGGTGCTCACCCAATGCCCTGCTGCTGCAGGACCTTGGGTGTCACCTGTACATCAACCAACTCGAAAGACAGGGGCCGAACCCTTCAAATTCTAACTGTTTTTCACAAGTTCATGGTGGCTCAGACTGGGCTCCCTCCCTCACCTGCCTCGTGGGGGGCTCCCGGGACTGGGGGTGGGTGTGACCTTGGCTGGGGTGCCTCAGGTGTCCCCTCTGTGTCTCTCCTGTCCTCCAACAGGCCGTGTCCCCATGATGGTGGCAGGTGTCCAGGAAAGACACTAGAAACACAGAAACAGGTTTTACAGCGGCTGGCATCAGTGCTGCCCCCTTGGCCAGAACGAGTCACATGGCCAAGGCCAGCCCTCACGTGGGAGGGCGCTGGCCAAGAGAGGGGGGTGGAAATGGGGCTGGGACCCCACTCCTGGGCCTACCCAAGCCCCACATGCTCTCTCGTTTTAAGCCCTTTCATCCCGAAATAAATTGGTTTTTCCCGACGTGACCTTCCGTCAGCTCTGCTGGGGCTGAGTCCCAGGTCTGGTCACGCGGGCGCGCCAGCAGCTGCGGGTGGAGGAGGTGGCTGGCGTGCAGAGCGCCCCGCGCCAGCTGGGCACAGGGCTCGGAGAGCACCCGGGGCAGGTCCCGCCTGGAACTCCATCCTCTCCAAAGAATGCCACCTTCCGAGAGGAAAGGGGAGAAGTAGGGAGCCCCAAACGGAATGCTGTGAAGTCAATTCTTTTTCTCCCTCGACTAATTAAGCTGAACCAGAGTGGTGGGCCTGTCAGGCTGGGGGAGCCTTCCCCGGCAGAAGAAAGGAGCCCGCTCTCCAGGTGGGTTTGCCTGACTCCGGCTGGCTCCCACCAGAACGCACGGTTGGCATCCCTGACAGCGCCATCAAAAATAATAGCTAAAAAACTCACTGTCTGTCACGAGGAAATAATTATGTATGGGGCTTTCCTTACACTCGAGATGGATTATACATTTCATTGAGGAAAATATATGTGGCTTTTAAAGGAATGTAATGCATGGAGGGCACCGCCGAGATGAATAGCCAAATAAAGAATTTTTTAAAAAGTTCTTGGCCAGTGCCTGCGCGCCTGCGCGCACGTGCGGCGGCGGTGAGCGCGTCACCCGCAAAGAGACGGGGGTGTCATGCCTACGCTGGCTAATTACAAAATGCATTAATGTTTTAGTAGACCCTTATCAGTAATTAATCAGCCCCCTTTGATGTAAAGTTCAGCCTCAGAAAAGGATCCTGGAATTGCCCTTCATGTGTGAATGAGGTTTTTTTTAGGGTGAACAAAGTCCCTGACAAAGAGGGAAGTTCATTCCCCTGGGAAACAGGAAGGGATTAGACTGCGGACCCCTGGACTCATGAGGCCACAGCACAGGAGGCACGAGAGACAGAGAGACACAGACACAGAGACAGGCAGAGGGACAGATAGAGACCGAGAGACGGAGAGAGAGAAACAGGAGGAACCAGCGTCAGGGACAAGGGTGGGGAAGCTCTTCTCCCCGCTGCTCTTCAGGTGCGGAGTTGAATAAAAACGCAACACAGGATGCTCCCATTCAGTAAATATTATCCTTTTTATTCACTCGTTAATTAAGTTGGTTAATTGCTGCTGTCAAAAGACTCTCGAGTTTGTGACGAGGCCGCTGCACGGCTGGTGAGGGGCTGAGGAAGGCGGCAGCCCTGCGAGGGGTGGGGGCGGCGGGGCGCTGGGAGGGAAACCGCTGGGCGCGTCCACCTGCAGGAGCCTGTCGACCTGACTGTCTTCCTAGGTCACCATCCAGGCTGCTCGCCAGTTTATCACCATTTCCGCTTTTACTCTGTGAAAACCATTATTATGCAAAATATGTAGTTCCCTCTTTCATCTAACTTCCCAGGAACAGAGGGAACAGGGGCAGGTCCCCAGGAAGGGCTGGGGCGCTCAGAGCCCCGGTGCATCCTCTGCTGGGGGTTCCCACAGCTCCCAGTGCCTCCCACAGGGGCACATGGTCCCTGTGTACCTGCGGCTCCACAAACACGCGCCAGAAACAGCCCGCAAGGGGTCTTGATACTGACATTTGACTCATGGTCTGGGCCTGTCCATGCCCAAATAGGCTTTATTTGAAATATTTGAATGACCTTTGAGCACAGCGCCCTAATCTGTCACCGTGAGAGTACCCAGAGATCACAGGCAGCTGTGCAGCGCCCCTGCCCAGGTGGGGGTTCGCCCCCTAAACATAGTCCTGAGAAAGACGTCCCCACCAGCCAGAGAGGCGAGCTTGGCCAGCAGTGCTTGGGCAGCGGCACCTCTCCTATGATCTCCGTGCAAAGACAAGAAGGGAACAGGAAGAGAGAAGGAAGGAGGGAAGGAAGAAGGAAAAAGGGAGGGAAGGGAGAGGGAGGAAGAAAGAGATCCAGAAGGATCTCAGTTCATAGCATCAGTCTTACTCCAGTGACTCCTAAGTAGTCCATTTGCATTTAGGGCAGGTTCATTTGCTTCTGTTCTGCACTCTCTTCCTAAAGGAAGATGGGGAAGACGAGGGACAGCTTTCCAACACTTACCTGTAAAACCTAGTATTTGTGCTTGGTGTGCCTATCCCAACTCTGCGAGGCCACATGAGGCCACTGGGATGGTGGCTCCTAACCACGTACCAAAGGCGTGCCAGGTGACCCTTACGGATCCTGCGTGTCCTGGATGTGGCAGGTAGGAATGTTGAGGTTCAAATACACAAGGAGAGCCGGCAGCTCAAATTACAAAGACCTTGGCGTAGAGATGGGGGAGCGGGGCGGGCACAGGAAGTAACAGAGCTGATGGTCTAACCTGACAACGCGGCAAATTTGCGATCAATTAGTAGTACCTTACTTGAGACCGCAAAGAGACTAACACGTACTCACCTGCAGGAAAACTAAATAATTCAATGGTTCTAGAGCCCGGAGCCAGGCTCTGCCTGCTGTGCCACCCTAAGGCCATGGGCATCCATTCCTTGCCAACCGGCACCCCCAGCCAGGGATATGGGGGAGAAGCAGCCCCACGGTCACCCGGCGCGGCCGCGAAACTACTCAACCGCACTCCAGCTCAGCCGCGGAGCTGCGCAGCTGCAGCTGCAGGGTGGCCATGGTGCCGGGCCCCACTCGGGTCTGCAGAGCGCGCAGGTGTTTTAGACCCAGTGTTTCCACTGTATCCCAGTGACTTCGTTCCGCCCCCCCCCACCGCACCCCCTAGGGAAAAGCGGCCTTAACCCGAAAGCAAAGCGCGCTGACACCCGGGCGGGGAGCTGTCAGGGAGCTGGTTTATATAGCCCCGAGTCCCCACCCCCGGCCCCTGATTGGTCTGTCCAAGAGGCCCTATCCTGATTGGTGAGAATGGAGCCCTCTGATTGGTTGCTGAGAATGCCGCTGAATTTCCGACGACAGGCGTGGATCCCGCACGCGGGCGCGGGTTGCGCGAAGCCGGGGGCAGCGGCCTGGTCCTCCCGGCCCGGCCCGCCGGGCTCAACCATCGCCTCCCAATGGCGCTGAGCTCCTGGCCGGTTTCTTCCCTTGGAAGCCACGTGAGCCCGGGGCTGTGCTCGGTGCCCGGCCGCACCCAGGACGGGGCCGCTTCCCCAGGCCGCCGCCCCGCCCGAGCTGGTGGGCGCACGTGAGCCGCTGCGGGGCTTGGGGGGACGCGGCGCGGGGCGCGAGGCCCGGCGGCTGCCCGGAGCGCTGGTCCACGTGCAGGTCAAGGGCAGCCGTGGGCGGCCAGGCTGTGCGCGTTTGATGTGCCGCTGGAGAGGGAGCCGGGCGGGTTAAGAGGCCTCCTGCCCCGTCGGAGGCCCAGCTCACACTTTCATGTTTGTGCGGGTGAATGCGAGGTCAGGAGGCGACGGGAGTTCACGCAGGAGTTGATGGACAGCGCCGGGTGTGCGGTGTCCGGCCGGGCCGCCCGCCGAGAGACGGCGCAGCAGGGGCGGAGTGATGGATGCGCGGCGGCTGCGCGGCTGGGAGGCAGCCTCCGCCCAGATGTGGCAGCCGGGGCGCCCCGGCCCCTCCTGGAGCCCGGGAACCCGCATTCTGGGCGCTTTACTAACCCATTGATGGGCCAGCGTGAGAGGAAGCGGGACTCAGGACCGGCGTCACCCGGTGGGAGAAGATTGTTTGCTTTGGGGGAGCAAATGGCCACTTGTCTGCCCCGCCGGAGAGCTGCCGGGAGCGGGAATGGCGGGGCGGGACATTTCCCAGGGAGAGGCTAATGGCAAGCTGACTTAAAAAGGCCTTTCATGTTCAACATCTGTCCAGTCCCTTGGGGGAAAAGAAAGGAAAACCCACACAAAGCTGGGCTAAGAGAGCCCAGGGCGCGGGCGCCTTCCAGGCCCCGCCGCCTCTGCGCATGTGGCTTGCAGAGGCCCAGACACTTTCCGGGGACCCGCACGTGGTGGGAAAAGAACGTCCGGCCGGCGACAGAGGGTCCTAGGCAAGCGCCTCGGGTCCCGCGGGACGGAAACGCCCTTCCTCGTGCTTATCCCGGAGACGCCGCGGCTTCGGTCGCGCAGAAACCGCCCGCGGGGACAGCAGCGCGGAGGCTGCGGCAGCTCCGAGCCCCGGGGTTGGGCAGCCTCACCGGCCGCGGCTTCCGCGCCGCTGCCCCTCCTCCTCCTGGAAGGGCGACCCGCAAGGGCACAGCTGGACGTCTCGGACCCGGAACGGTCGACCTCTGGTCAACATGCAGCCACCCGCGGGCCTGAGGGCAGCCCTGGGGGCCGCGCGGGGCGGGGGAGCAGCGAGGAGCCCCCGCCCCGCCCCCGCAGGCGACAGCTGCGCTCGCCGTTCTGCAGGACTGCCGGGTTCACAGGCCGGTCCCTTACCCATGTGCCACCAGCCAGGGCGCAACACCGGTTTTTTAAGTTGTAGAAATACACTCTTCCTCAAAGGAGAAAGGAGACTGTGTATGAAAAGGTTGGGTATGAGAAACGTAGAGACTGATGAGATGGGAGAAATGGGGATTTCTTTCACATCTTTCCCTGCTTTCTTGCTTGTATCCTCTTTTTCCGGTTTGAAAATATGCTCTCCAACACATTTCTTCCGAGCAGGCAGCCTTGTGCTAGAAAAGCAGAGATTTAAAGGTTAATACGCATCAGAAATGAATGGAAAGCAAAACACAAGTTCTCTGGAGGGACTAAAAACAGACAAATGAAGTGAGGGAGAGCGAATGAATAGACATCACCAACATAGAAACAGGAAAAGTGGATAATAAGTTAAACATAAAACAATTTAAATTACAACAAAAAATTTACAGGCACAGAATCGTGCCGATCATTTGAACATGCAAAATAGATAGATTATTTCTGGGTAAACATGTTACCAAAGTTATCTCCCAAAAGGGAGCGATCCCATTTGAAAAACCTAATATGCTAATAATAATAAAGGAACTCTGCTCAAATATCTATCCCCCAAAATGTTTTCAGTCAAAGAATTATTTATCATTGCTTAAGGAACTTTCCTTCTACTGGCTAAACTGTCTGACAGCATGGAGAACGACAGGAAACTTCCCAAACCAAAGCCAGATAAACAGAGAAAACTGAAAAATACACTTTTACCCATTACTAACATAGGTTAAAGACATATTAAAACAGTGACTTCAACAAAATAAAGGAGTATAACACTATAAAGAAGTGGGTTTATTTCATTCCGTAATTCAAATGGGAACTTTACAGTGGGGACATAGGGTGGACAACCCCCTAACCAGGGGTCAAGGTTAGAACCCAGCAGAAAGATGTTGATATCCTACTCCCTCCCCCTGATAGGACATGCCCAAAGGGCACTACATGGGTTCCGTGATATTCTTGCCAGAGCTCAGAGCCTCCTTTTAATCATGAACAGTATCAGACAAATCAAATCAAAAAGTCCTTTAACACGATTTATTGAATTAATGGTTAAAAAAAAAACGTGAGTTTCACATAAGAAACTCAGATGGAGGGGTGGGGAAGGAGGGGGAGAAAGAGAAACTAAATAGAATTCAACAGCTGTTCCTGCTTCTTTTTTTAATAAGACATAGTGAATTCAGATAGAAAGTTCTCAGACAAGCTGGGAACTCTATCTTCCAAAACTCACAGTAGTATT
Source organism: Noctilio leporinus (assembly GCA_004026585.1). Classification (NCBI taxonomy): domain Eukaryota; kingdom Metazoa; phylum Chordata; class Mammalia; order Chiroptera; family Noctilionidae; genus Noctilio; species Noctilio leporinus. The sequence goes on from PVIW01000499.1 coordinate 278,302, forward strand.
TTATACAAAAATCTGAAACGTATTCCAGGAAAGTCAAGACTATGATAAGAATGACTCAATTTACTTTTTCTCTCAAGATCGCTTTAAAATTCCAAGTCAATGTCATGAGCGAAAACAGATTTAGAAGGAAATTGTGGGAATGGAATGTGTGAAATGATCATTAGTTGAAGATGATTTTTACTATATATCAAAAGAATCAAATTAGATGTTTCGGTAAAGAGATGAACTACAAGTTAAAAGAAATCAGTAGGGTTTTGGTTTTTTTCCCCATGCTAGAACAATAAATGAAACAATTGAAAATCCAACTTAAAAGGTCAGTGGGGACAAGATAGACCTTTCAGCAAATGGTGCTGGGATAACTTGGAAATCCACATGGAAAAACGCTGATGCAGCTACACCCTTCCCTCACACCATACCTAAAATTCACTCAAAATGAGTGATAAAGCTAAATGTTAACACTGTAAAAGAGTTAACCATGTAAAATTCTTTGATAAAATATGAGAGTCGATCTTTGTGGCCTTGGGTTAGGCTAAGCATTCTTAGATAAAACACCAAAAGCACAAGGGGAAAAAGAAAAAGTTTATAAATTGAACTTAAAATGAAATCTTTCCATTTCAAAATATATCATTAACAAATTAAAAAGGCAAGTCACAGGCTGGGGGGAAATACTGCAAATCATATGTCCTAAAAAAGATTTGTATCCAGAGGACATAAAGAACTCTTGCAACTCAATACTGAGAAGATAAATAGCCCAATTAAAAATAGGCAAAAGATTCAAATAAAACACTTCCTAAAGAACTTATACAAAATGGCCAATCAGCATGTAAAAATATACTCAGTGCTATTATAATTATTAGGCAAATATAAATTCAAACTACCATGAAATATTATTTTACACCCGCTAGGATTGGTGTAATCAAAATAGCAGACAATATGGGGTTTAGGTGAAGGTAAGGAGAAATCAGTGTCTTTATACATTGCTCTGTGGCGGGGTATAAAATGGAAAACAGGCCCTGGATGGTGGCACAGTGGATGAGGTGCCAGCCTATGAACCCAAGAGTCGTTGGTTCGATTCCCAGCCAGGGCATGTAACCAGGTGTCAAGCCAGGTCTCCAGCCAGGTCCGTAGCTGTAGGCAGGGGAGAGGCAACTACACATGGATGTTTCTCTCCCTTCCTTCCTCCCTCCCTTCCCCTCTCTCTAAAAATAATAAATAAATAAATAATCTTTAACAAATAAATAAATGGAAAACAAGTTAGCAGTCTGAAAAATTAAACATATGACCCAGTAATTATGTTTCTAGGTATCTACTCAAGGAAGATAACAATGTGAGGTGTGGGCACACAAAGACCTGTTCACCGGTGCCCAGAGCAGCGTCATCCATAACCACAATGTAGACGCAACGCAAATGTCCGTCTGGCAGCAGAGGAATGAATATGCAAGTGACACGTCCGTGCAGCACACAGGACGTGACAATGAAGTGAGGCCATCCTCTGACACAGGACACCACATGGGTGAACCTCACAGACGCTGCGTGAAGTGACAGAGCCCCGATGCTGCAGACCACGGGTCGCAGGATTGCATTCATAGGAAAAGTCTGGAAAAGGCAAATCTATAGAGGCTGAAAGGAAAGTCCAGTCCGTGCCCAAGGCCAGCATGGAGACTGAGTGCAGAGGGCATTCACAAAACGTACCGGAGGGAAGGAAATGCTCTGAAACTGGATCATGCTCATGGTTGCACGGGTTGGTAGGTACACGAGAATTATGGAATTGCATACTTAAAACAAGCGAGTTTTATGGTATGTAAATTATACCTCGATACGTCTATTTAATAAGATGGTCACGCTTTTGAGAGCTTGTGCAGGACCAACGGACCCCCAGGGAGCAAATAGGAAGTCTGGATGAAATCATTTTAGTGCCTGCAGGACCTGCCAACACCCCCTAGCTTTGAGGGGCCAAGCCCCGGGGGAGAGAGGAACACGTTTCTAGCTCCTGGCCGGCTCAAGGCGGAGCAGCTGAAGTGCGGAGGGCTGGCCCAGTGGGGGCACCTCCCGGAGCCCGCGGGGGAAAGCTGGGCTTTGGAACGCTGACCACGACACTGGCACGTAACAGCTAAGACCCCGAAGAAAAGAAAAGGAAGGTGCAGAGCCCAAAGCCCAACATCTGGAACTTTTCACCTGGAGGCCTTGGCAGACTCCTTTCTTGAATATTAACGTTTAATTTTGAAGTAATTGACACTCCATGAAAAGTAGCAGAAATAGCACAGGAAATTGACATGCAGCCTTCCCTCCGCGTCACCAGCGGCACGTGGGCCTCTGCCCGCTGGGTGCCAGGGCACCCCCAGCCCAGTCACAAAACCAACACATCACACATGTTCCTAAATGTCTCCCGGGTAGGATCATCCCAGGCTGCACGGGATTCCTCCAGTATTAACCACGCAAGACACAATGATCGAAACTAGGAAATTAACAGCGATACAATGCGATATCAACTCAAATACAGATTTTAGAGACGTTTCCCCGGATGGCTATGTTCTGTTCCAGAATCTACTTGGAATTTACGTTTTATTTTTTGCTGTGTCTCCTGAAAAGCTCCCCTCAGTGATGGGCCCTCAGCCTCTTATTTTCTTTAGAACCTTGAATGAGCTTGATTCATGTGCTGAGGCCCAATTCATACATTAACACCATGTCTCTTGATTTGGTCCATCTGATGTTGCTCGTGATCAGCTTGAGGTCATGAGTTCGGGCAGGAATATGGCAGATGTGAGGCAGCGTGTCCATTCTCCGCACCATACCAGGGAGAGTTGAGTGCCAAGTCTCTTACTACTTGGGGCGTTCACCTCCATCACCTGGTTACCATGTTGTCTATCCTATGTTCCGCTGTGAAATCACATGTAGTCCTTTGCAGTTGGTAAATGTGCTGGGGCAAAGTTTTGCACATGTGCAAATACTCTGTTCCTCTTACAGCTGCTGTCAACTGGGGTCAGTGCCCGCCAGTGGGTCTTGCCCCAGTTCAGAATTACGTGCAGTTGCCTACCGATGACTGTACCCCTTCTTTATTTATTAATTTATTCCTCTGAATGATTCTGCAGGAAAGATTTCTCACCTCTCTGCCAGTTACTCATTCATTCATTTTTGTACCAGGGTAGACTCATAAATACTGTTTATTCGGTGGGTTATCATCTACGACCTCATTTTCAATGTTGTTGTTCCACCAAAAATAAATAGTTTACATACCATGAGTTAAAGCTGTTTTCTCTTTTCATTCCTACTTTCTGACATATGTGTCTGCATATCACATGTCAGGCTTGTCAAGATGAAGGGGGAGGACAGGCATTTTGGGGATCCCCCCAAAGGGCGTTTGAATGGAGAGTATGTTTGTTTATTTGGGGATTCGTGGGAGATGTTTATATGTCTGACAGACACTTTCAAGTATGATTGAGTTATGGCTAAATGTGTCAAATAGCTTCTAGGAACACATTTGGTTCTGATTTTGCTACTACCGGTCCAACAGTCATAATTATGATGCGTGCTTGGATAATAGAGCAAGGCGTATTTAGCATGAAGTTACTAAAACATAAGCTTTGAGGCCTTCATTTGCATAACCTCTTTCTGAGGCCCTGTGCCTAATTTCATGTTCATAATTGCATACTCTTTACAAATGGGACCCCAAATTATATAGTCTTCAAGACCCACCAAGTCTGGCTCTACACCGAATATCACACCAGTCATGAAAACAGCACCCTCTGTGCGAGGCATGAGGAATCAACCTCTGGACGGCCACAAGCAATCGTACCACCTGCTCGCAAAGTCCAGCTTTGTGAACGTTTTCACATGATGACAGGCGCACTGAAGACACGGTTATCGCAAGTTTTTATTTTCTATTTTGTACGAGCTCTGTATGTGATTGATTAAGAATAACCTATGAGGGTTGCTCCACAGCCCGGGCCTTGACGTTTATCCCAGGAGAACATGTTCGTTCACTCATTTCATACCTTCATTCATTTGCTGACGTGTAACCCACCTGCGTGCCGTCTTTTGTGCCCCTTGGCACTCCACTTGGGCCATTGCTAAAATACTGCGAGCCTCACAGGGCTGCTCTGCTCACTGTCTCTGACCCTAATTCTGTCCTCCGGTAGTGTGGGTATTTCAGCATCTTCTGTTTGGGAGGAAACATTTCCACGGTGCGATCAGGGTTATCCTGACACCAGGCAGCAAAGGCTGACAGCTGATCGCCTCTTAGGAGAAAACGTCAGCCCAGCCAGGTAGCTCAGGTGATGGCAGTGTTGTCCCATGCGCCAAATGGTCGCAGGTTCGATTCTAGGTCAGGGCGCATGTCTGGGTCGCAGGTTGGCACTGGTCCAGGTGTACAAGGCAGGCAGCTGATCTGTGTTTTTCTCTGACATCAATGTTTCTCTCTCTCCCCCGCCCCTTCCTCTCTCTGGAATCAAATGTACACACACACACAACCTCAGGCGAGAATTTTAAAAGGAAGAGGAAAGTCGGGCTGATACAGAGGCATCAGGATTTGGGGAGACCTGCGCTCAGCACTCCAGACAGAACCCGGAACGGGGAACATCCCCCCAAGACACAGACAAACGTATTTTGTGCTGTTGCAGCCCTTGGCACGCACGCTGTGGAAGACATTAAAATAAACCCAGTTATCTCCCTTCCCCCATAGTTTACGGTCTGTAAAATCTCGTGACGCTCCCGGAAAATGAAGTTCTCTTGAGCGAACACACAGGTATGTCTAGAACCCATCCCCTCATCCCCCCTCACCTCTTCCTGAAATGGTATTTGGGAAGAGTTGTTATTTTTTGTAATACAGGGTTGAGGGTGGGGGGGGTATATTTTTCTTTAATGTCCATATTCCAGAAATTCGCAAGACGATGGACGGGGCCCAACCATGACAAATACGCGCTGTGTCAAGAGAAGAGCCGTGGGAATCCTGGTGTCGCCTCCCCGGCCCGCGGGCAGCGTCCGGAGCCCCCAGGTCGCGGCTGGTTTTCCGCTCTGGTCCCTCGGGGGCTGGAACCGCGCCCTGTGGAGCGAAGCCCTGCTGCTCGCAGACTTGTGTCCACCTGAGCCCCTTGGCTTCCAGCGCGCGTCAGCCCAGTCAATCAGCACCTGTGTCTGCACAGCGACGTGTGCCTGCTCTGGCTTTAAATATTTTTATAATCACGGGTGCGCGATAGGACTCCGGGGACTCTTTAAAGGCGGCCTCTGAAACAGCGGGCCGGCGATTCAGAAAACCTGAGCCTGCGCGGCCGAGTAGCAGGAACTTCCCCGGACCTCTGACGCGCGTCAGGGTTCCATTTTTCCAGGGACGACGCGTGATGTCCCAATGGTCTGTCGCGACAGCTAGAGTGAGTCCCTGTGGTGTGGGACCGACCTCCTTCTCCTGCACGTTGGCAAGAGAAAGCAGAGGCATCGCTCACACCAGCTCCCAAGCCAGCCTGGCCGGAAGGAGAGAGGCTATCACACCTCAGTTACTTCCTCATCTCCTAGGGGAGGAAGGAACTCCCTCCACAGCTCCCGGCTCTAACTCCGGCTGGAGCAGATTTGCGCAGGCGGCTGCGGGAGGTTGGAGGGCAGACACCCCAGGGTCCATGCTAGTCCCGTGACGTGGCCCAGTGAAGGGTCATGGGAGGCAGCTGGTGGAAACGCATCGGCGGTTGATTACTCTAAATCTGCACGTACGATGTTTTCATACGTCCTTTTTTATTCAACAACTTGGACGAGGAATCCTGTGACACTGAGTGAAACAGCCCCCGTGCCCACTCTCCCCAGCACCACGCACTTGGACACAGGCCAGGGCACGTTTGTCCTGTGTTGGGGTCCTAGAGGAAGCCCCCACCCCCGATTGGTTCCCCGCCATCCATGGAAGGGCACTCACTTGTGTTATTTCATACTCTGGGAGGGAGGCTGTCACGACACCCGGGTCCCCCGTGGAAAGCCGCCCCGTTGAGGCGCGTACAAGGGTGGGGGTCGGAGCCGCCCACAGCGAGACTCCGCGCGCCCAGGCTGGAGCTGCGGCTGTGCTCTGGGAGACCTGCGTCCTTTCAAGGCTTTTCCCACGTGGTTTTCCAGGAAAACGCTTTTCCGCGTGTGGTAAAATATAACGTGCCCCCGACAGGAGCCGTGGGGAGGCTCCCCTGCGCAGGGGCCCCCGGGCCAGGGAGGGCCTGTCACCAAATGGCAAAAGCAGATAACTCAGCGCAAGGAAGTGCAGAGACACGTCCAGCAACCATGGTTTGTTTTCTTTTATTTTTCTTGTAAATGCGACCCTTACTTCTGCAGGCATCTGCAACGTCTCAGGACCTTTCAACGCCACGCAAGTGAGCAGCCATGCTCCCGACCTGGAGAAGGCTGTTCCCAGAGGGCCGCGGGCCTGGGACTGGGCCCAGCAGCGGCTCTGCCAGGTGTGTTCTGCGGCCGCCACCTCGGGTCGCAAGGACCAGCACCCGCCCCTGGGCACCCGGAGGAGGAAAGCAAACACTCCTTCCTTCTCACGATCACCATCGTCCACTCACGTGGCCAGGAGACCCCTCCCAACCCACTCTTTCTACACTTGGCCCCAGAAGCTGATAAATGCGTCCGGGGACCAGCTCACCGGGGACACGGTGCTCCTGTTGCTGAAGACTCCGGTTATCAGCCGGCCTTCCTCCTCTGCGACCCTCCCCCGCCGGGGGGACAGCTCTGGGGACCGACGGCCACGGCTGCCACCGGGTGTCTTGTAGCTCTGTTTGTACACGCGTTCCTTTAGGTTCTGTGGGAGATTAAAGCCACACATTTCGTTCATGTACAGAACGTGCCCTGTGACTAAATCCAGCCCCACCCACCCACCCCCAACACTGCTTTTAAATGCTGTCACGTTCTCAGAGGCCGCCATTCATTCCCTGGACACTGGCCTCCTTCCTGCCCCCCTCCAGCGTCCCACCCCACCGCACGCACGCGGGCCCTCCCGGCCTTTCGCTCAAGCGGCTAGTCAGCGGCCCAGAGCGTCTCCCAGCCGGGCTGGTACCGAGCAGACCAGTTTCCTGCACCGCCACAGCCTCTTGAGCCGCACTCCTGGCCGGTTAAAAACAAAGGCTGCGACCATGAAGATTCCTAAAACGTGGTGTCCCTCACGCCGCCCGCTGGCGTGTTCCCGGACGTGGGAAATGAGTCATCATTTAGGAGAATCGTACACCCTCCTAACCATCACTTAAGATTTATGTGGCAACTTGGGCGCCTGTAGAACTGCCAACCCCACAGCTCAAGGAACCAGCGTGGAGGACGCATGGACATGGACAACGAGTGGGATTGACTGTGGGGGTCAGCGGGTGGGTGGGAAAGGGGCGAAAGGGGCGGGGCAATGGGGCGCATGTAATATAACAACAATAAAATTAAACTTAAAAAGAAAGAAAAGAAATAGGAACGGTTGCTCTTTTGAGGAACTGGAGCAATGGTGACTGAGGATGCTGGAGATGTCCTGAGATGAAACACAACACAAACAAGGAGAAGGGCCTGGGACCCTGAGGGACCCCGAGGGACCCTGCCCCGCCAGTCCCGGCCCCTTGTCCCATCAGCCCCCACGGGAATAAGCCCCTTCAGTTCAGTTCTTACCTAGCTGCGTCTGCCACTCACTGGCTCATCCTACCTTGAGGCTCCTAAAGATTTGGGGGAATGGTGATTTCAACCCGAACCTCCGGCCCAGGTTGCTTTTTGAGTGACTTGAGGCGGCGTAGGGCTGTGGACACTGACGCGTCTTTCACTTGGACGGATAAATCCTCAGGACGAGTGGGAGGGGTGTGCAGGAAGGTTGAGCCAACAGACACATCGGCAGCGACCTATCTGAAAGGCTGAGTGGCCTCCTTAAAAATGACCTGGCACAAGGCCTCTGTCATTGTTAGTGGTGTCACCGTCCCCATTAGTCCCCGCAGGACGGTTTCCGAGAAGTTCTGGTAGAGCTTTCATCAAAATTAATGGGCCACTGTCCATGGATGTCCATGGAGGGGAGGCGACTGGCCCTCGGAATCCAAGGAAAGGCGCTAAAGGACTGTTGTCACCATTTCTCTCCGGCCCTCCTGTGACCAATGACCCACACACTTTAAAATGTCTGCATAGGGTGCGGACACTGTCAGCACCTTTAGCGCCAATCCAAGCTAACTGGCCTTGGAATTGAATGGGAAGAATTAGCTTCATCAGCAAGAATCCGGGAAGCTCACCTGCCTCTGAATTGATCAAGGTCATTGTTCAAGGGCAGGTTCCCAAAGTGAAAAGCAAGCCCAATGCATCATCATCAGAGGCCAGGACTGACAAAGAGGGTTTCACTCTGGGTTGGGTGGCTGGGTTCTCATTAGAGCCAGCCTTGTGATGGAGGAAAATGACAAAACACACAATCTTCTGAGAGCCAGTAGACACCCATAGAAGGGCGATTTTGCTCTGCAGAGAGCCCCAGGGGGTCCTAGTTACCCCCCACCCCCAGGATAACCGCATCTCCTGCTTAGCGAGGAAGCACCGCTACTCCAGGGGCAAATGGGACACCTGGGGATGCGAGGCCATTGATATGCCGACAGCGCTCTCCCTGAATTTCATTTCCCCCTCCCTTCCCAGTTTCTTACCTTACCCAGCCCCCGGCGAGATAAATACTCACCCAGTTCAGTGGGGACAAGGCACGCCAAAGGTAAGTTAAATGTTGAGTGCATTTTTCCTAATAACTCATCACAAATACCTGCTTAAGTGGAAAATATGTTTAGTGTCCAGGCCTCTGGAGTATCCGGGAACATTTTTTAGCTTCATCTGCTCAGGACCTCACATTGCATCTTGAATCTGTGTATATTTGCTTCAGTTTTGAAGGGCAAGGGAGACAGTGAACATCTGCAGGTAGACGCTCACTTGCCAGAATTGTGAGCCAACATTTCATCTCTCAAAAAGGAATGTCACAAAAACTGGCCAACGCTGGAGTTCTTCCCAAAGTGGGTGAGTCCTCAAGGGGACCCAGCCCTGGTCAGCAAAAGTGACCGAGGCGTTGGCTCTGCGACCCCCAGGGAGGCCCAGCACAGTTATAGGCACTTCAGTCTTCAGGGAGTTCCTTGTTGACTACCCACGTGCCACCTCCTATCCCTCATAGTTTTGATCATCTTTTTCTTAAATAAGGCCCTTCAACATTTCATATAATAATGGCTTGGTGATGCTGAACTCCTTTAGCTTTACCTGGTCTGGGAAGCACTTTATCTGCCCTTCCATTCTGAATGACAGCTTTGCTGGATAGAGTCCTCTTGGTTGTAGGTCCTTGCTTTTCATCCCTTTGAATACTTCTTGCCACTCCCTTCTTGCCTGCAGTTTCTTTTCAGGAATCAGCTGATAGTCTTATAGGAACTTTTTTGTAGATAACTCTCTTCTTTTCTCTTGCTGATTTTAAGATTCTCTCTTTGCCTTTAACCTTTGGTATTTTAATGACGATGTGTCTTGGTGTGGTCCTCTTTGGGTCTAGCTGGTTTGGGACTCTCTGTGCTTCCTGGACTTGTATGTCTATTCCTTTACCAAATTTAGGAAGTTTCCCTTCATTATTTTTTTCACATAAGTTTTCAATTTCTTGCTCTTCTTCTCCTTCTGGAAACCTTGTGATTCAGACGTTGGCACATATAGTTGTCTCAGGGGCTCCTAAGCCTATTCTCCTGTTTTCAATTCTTGTTTCCTCATTCTGTACTGGTTGACCATTTATTTCTTCCTCATGTTCCAAATCAATGATTCAAACCCCAGTTTTATTCCCTTCACCATCGGTTTTATGTGGGTTTTTCTTCATTTCACTTAGCAGAGCCTTTGTTTCTTCCCTTCTGCATTTTCCGTTCTCAAGCATGTCTGTCAAGCCTGTGAGCGCCTTTTTCACCGGCGTTTCAAACCCTGCATCTGTTAGGTTCGCATCTCCTCCTCACTTAGCTCTCCCACCGGAACCTTGATCTGCTCCCTCTTTTGGGCCATATTTCTCTGTCTCCTCAACTTGAGAGGCTCCTGTGTTTGCCTCTGTGTCTCAGGTAGAGCTGTTGCACCTGTTACATTGTAAGTGGTGGAGCCTTAGGTGTTGTCAGTGCAGGTGACCTGTTTCACCACGTCGTGGCGCTGTGTGGGGGGAAAGGTCTGCAAGAAAACAATGCTGCTTACTCAGTACTTTTTCCTTTTCTAGTCACTTCTCCCATGTCCTCTATGGGACTGGCACTTCTCTAGCTGTTGCCCTGACCATGATTCCCAGGGCGGGTGTATTTACAGACACTCTAGGACCGTGGGGTCCTCTAAACAAGCGGACTCTGCTGAGAGATGGGCAGTTCGTTCTGCCACCCCAACCCCACCGGCGTTCACAGTCAGAAGCAATGCGACTTTATCCCCTCACCCACCTCAGCAATGGAGCCGTGAGCCACACAGCCTGGTGTGGTGCTGGGCGCGCTCCCCAGGTGTCCCTCCCGGCTTTTATAATGTGTGACTGCGCTTTCTGCCAGCAGCCGCACTGCTAGCCCTCCCACCACCGTGCTGCCGAACTGCATTCCCTGTGACCTGGCTCTGCCCCTCCCACCTGTCTGGACAAGTATTCCTTCATCATAGCTCTGTGTGTTGGACTTCCATACAGGTTGATTTTTCTGGAACTTCTGGTTGTCTCCAGTTTTGAGGTAGTTATGTTCCTTCTTAGTTGATGACGGAGATGCAAGGTGGCTGCCTGCCAGACGCTCCTTCCCACTGTGCTTTCTGAGGGGGGCAGCAGCGAGCCTGCCCTGTCCGCCCGTCTTGCAGATGGTGCTTTCGGCAGGGAGGCTTGGGGTGCCCTACACCCCGTGCACTGCAGATCAGCAGTCAGCCAGGAAGAGGGGAAGTCTGTAGGCAGATTTAGGGGCTACATACACAGCGTGGAGCTCCCTGACTTTGCGCTTTCCAGCCACTGCAAACCCCAACCTGTGCCCAGTACCTTCTCAGGCCAGCACGGCCACAAGTGTCCCCTTGAAGTTCCTCCGTGCTGCCTATGCAGACCTGGGAGCCCCTCAGCCAGAGCGTAAGTGTAGAAAAAACCCTCATTCGAGGCAGACTTTCCTCCAGTTTCTTCGTGCTATCCGCCATTCCCCAGTGTCTTCAGAGAGTTGGGTGTTCTGAGATGCTTTGTCCAGACTTTACGATTGCACATTGATGTGCCTAAAAAGTGCATTAAAGGGTGCGCCAGACCTCTGAAATGCACCCAGGAGGCTTTCCCAAGTGTCCCCACTGCATTCTGTCCAAGCCGCACAGATTTTGAACTAACCATCCAAATATGCGATTTGTTTTACTGTTTCCTCAGCGTGCTGTTCACTCGCCAACCCTTCCTGGAGACCAACAGGGCCATGTGTGTAAAGCACAGCCCTGCGCATGCATTTTTTGGCTGGTGCTCCATTTTCCAGAAGAGAGACGGGTCTCCTGGGTCTGCTTTCTTCCCTGCACCCTGGCCCTGGGGGGAGGGCCCGGCCCATTGTCCTCACCTGCTGCAGCCCGTCACCACCTGGGGGCGGGATGGGGGTACCCGGGTGGCCGAGAAAGCTCAGGCACTTCCCGAATCTGACACGAACATGCAGAAAGAGCCTGGACTAAGTGCAAACTGGGCGGAACTGGGAAGTTTCTTTTGGGAAGAGGTTAGAGATGCTCCTGCAAAGACACTGAAGTTCCAGGAACCTCTGCAATTTACTGTCACCCCGCCTTGTAACTCTCACCTAGCAAGGTGTCATCTTTACTTTCTGAGTTATTTATTTACAAGTGCATTTTTGGTGTCAGCCCCTCCGCTCATTAATCCTAATGTGGCCTTTCCCAAGTCTACTTACCATTTTAAAGACTGGCTGTAACTCACAGGGCTTTTCTTGAACACATCCAGGGCATATTATATGGGGCTAGCTTAATGGAAAGTCTCATATACCAAAGTAGAAAAAAAAAACACTCATAATTTACGATGGCTTTGAATTTTGATCATAATTTACTGAGACTTACTCATACAAAGCAACATGAACGCAATTTTTCAGGAGCGATCAAAAAGTTAAACAACAAGTGCTGGCCTCATTAGTTGTTTTTTTCCTGAAAGCTCAAATGGGTTCCATTCTAGGATTATGCAAATCCTACTTCACTGCCAAATACTGCATGTTTTCATAATTGCTCTTGAGCTAATTCTATTAGCTTACATTTTAGAAGCATTTTGGCCACCACCAATTCTCTGGTTTATGTGTTTTTCTTCTCCTGTCGAAAACCTGTCAAAGGTTTATCCCAGCTCACCATCTGAAAACACCGGAGGAGAAGCACACGGAATTCTTTTAAATGTCATTCAAAAAATTACACCCGAAGAAAAGTCATGTTTTGCAGATCTTTACGTGACCCCCAACTTGCAGAGCACAGACTGGCGTCTCACCTAAATGAGCAGAAAATGCTTACAAGCATGTTCACAGAGTAACGGTTGCAAAAAAAAAAAAAAATGCCACTCGAGAAGCCAGGTTGTCTTTGAAAAGGCTTCCGCTCCTTCTTGCAACGGGAGAGAAAAAACTCTGCTCAGAGTTCGCCGTGGTCAAGGACGTCCGCACAGGGAGGGGAAGATACTCCTGTGAGGGGAAAAGGCCCTGCATGCAACGGCTTCTAGCTGGAAACAAGAGGGCACTATTGAGAGCACGGATAGCACGGGTGGCAGGGCCCCCGGGAGGGACAGTCGGGTGGGATGTAGGTCTCAGGGGACGAGGGTCTCTTCTGAGAGTGTGAAGGGCCTCTCGGCGGGGTGCGTTTGAGCCGGGACTCAGGAGAACTGGGTATCACACCCAGGCGAGCGAAGGTGAGTGAGGTTTGCCTGCCTCCCAAGTGCATATGGCTCAAGATCCCAGCGAAGGTGTTTTGTCACCCACGGGCAGCCCCCTGAAGGCCAGCGGGCTGTCAGATTATAAGCATGCCATGACTTAGGAAGGGTGTCAGGTGCTGATGTGATTTGGGGACGAACATCAGGCGATGCTGGAGAACGGTGGGCCTGCAGAGAGGCTCTGGAGTGGGCATGGCAGCCACGTGGTCACTGGGCAGGGCTTCAGGGGTCCCTCAGGTGAATCAGACCACCGGGAAGAGGCCAGTGAGTGGCGGAGAGGGACGGGCGCAGGCAGGCTCTTGCTGGTGAGGAAGCCCAGTGCCGCTGTCCTGGGAGTGACCTTCCCGCCCCCCAGGGCCCAGCCCTTAAAGGGCCACCTCTCAAACCTGCATCAACCAGTGGCTACCCCTCCGGGGCCTGTGCCCCGTCCGTTTGGAGCATCAGCCCAGCGGTCTGTGCTTCCCTGCCCTGGACGGGGTGTCGCTGACAGGGGAGATGCGGGTCCTGCTACCCAGCCTCTACGTGGGCTCTTAACTCCAAAGCTGGGGAGACTGCATTGCACCATGGTACTTGCAAAGACTCCTCTCCTATGAAGGATTAGAGAAAATCTCTTCTTTCATGGAGGAGAGTCAATAGGGTTATTTTTAAGGATAAAAAATAAGAAGAGGAAGTTGAAAGGAAGAGCCTTTAGGGAAGTCGCTAGCCCTTAAACACGTGAGGATCAAGCAGCTGAACAGAAATACCTGGGCTTTCTTCCAAAGAGCCAGCTCTCCAGGCAGAAGGGGACCCGCAGAGAAAGCAGGGGTTAATGCAGCTAAGACCGCTGAAGGGACACTGATTATATTAATCCTGCTCTGCTCCTGGCCCATAAATTGCGGGACCTTTCGTCCTAATAGGTGTGGGAGGAGTCCAGCTGACACTGGCAGGGCGGCAGCAGGACGTTGGAAAAGCTGCCGGATGGGATTTTAAGCGCCTGCATATGGTTAGGACCCTCCCCCAAGAGCACCGTCTCGGGAGGCGTGGCCTTCCTGACACCCGCTCCGGTGTGGGTGAGGACGTCACTCAGCCTCTTCCCTGACCTTAGGGAAGATCCAGGACCTGAGCAGTTAAGGAATATGGACATCGACCCCTAATGAAGGAAGGGAGGGAGGAAGGGAGAAGGGTGGGGGTGCTCAGGAAGCTGAGAAACGCTGAAGACAGCCGCCAAATTCATTTTGTTTTCTGTCCTCGGGTTCTGAGCACCCAATGCCGAATTGTTGGCACGTTCTGCTGGCGGGGAGACAAGCCTGGCTTAGCCCACTGCAAGGCTGATGTTTTCACAAAGAATTTTCAGCAGACGCACTAAATGTGGTCAGGCAAAAATTTGGGTACAATTTCTAGTTGTTCAAAATTAAATATCTAAGATCTTTCGCTGCAGCTTCATAAAGCTTCATAAAGCGGCTTCATAAAGCTGTTTGGAATTTAAACCTAGCTGTCCGTGTTGATCCTCCAAGAATCAGGCTTGAAGAGCCTCTAAGTGACTCTTCCAGAAACACTCAACTCTCCCCGGCACAGAGAAGTGGACTTTCAGTCCACGGGGGCGCCCACCTTCCACCTCCCTTCGTCCTCCTCGTCCGCGTTGCGGGAAAGAAAACAGGCCTGGCCAGGTTAGACGAAATAGGTCACGCGGTGGGCACACGGCCCAGCCCGGACTCGGTCCCCCTGGCGTGTCCCAGGGTCATTGCGGTGCGCACGCAGGATGGCGGAAGGAAGCGAGGAGGAAAGAAAGCGGTGGAACATCAGAGACGAGCTAAGACTTGACGAGAAACTCCGGGCCTTTTAGAAAAACTAGAACATGATGCGCACTTTGCCTTTTTTCTTTTTCCCTCTTGGTCATGACTTTCAAGTTGCTCTTATTTCATCCAAAATGGAGCCACTGTGTTCTGATAGGGCGATGACCTGATTTGCATATGACCTTCACGAACACCTAGGATTTAGGGGTTTTTTCCCTGAAACCCACCCTGCCACGCTCTCTGCGTGATCTGAGCGCTGCCGGCCGCGCCGCCCCTCGCTGGCCTGCCCACCGCCACCATCCCACTGCTGAGAGGGGACTGAAGAGTTCGCTGTAGGTTCTCCACGTCTTTTCTATAAGTTGCCAACTCTGGAAACTAGACAGAGTTCTCCACGTCATCCTGCACGTGGGCTGCTAGCACCTTTCCCAGGGGGGCTTCCCAGCTCCCTCTCCGTCTGGCCCGGGGGGGTCTCGGAGGGACCCCTCTTTGTCACTGTACCCCCATACGGAACCTCTCTCTGTGACAGTGTCTCTGTGACACTCCCGTGGGGTGTCACGGAGGCGGGAGGACGCTCGCGGCGGAGGCAGCTGGGGGAGGAGTGTGGGTCGTTATTCTGCCCCCGGAGAGTCCAGGTGCTTCGTTCTCATCACAGCGCCCCCAGGGCACTTGTCCTGGTTCAGGAAGTTCACGGAAACCTCTGCCACCGGCCTGGAGCCTTGGTCCCCTAGACAGGGTCACACATTCTCACATGACGTCCCTGGTCAGAGGACAGTTTGAGAAACTCGCCGACCCTCCGTGTCTGGACAGGACACGGTCTGATCACGTGCGTCCCTTCACACGCACGTCGCGTTCTGCTGATGAAGACGATGGTACACAGCCCAGTGGGCTTCCCGAGACAAGCGGACGGGGAGGGTGACCCTGGAGGATGGAATCACCGTCCCGGAGAAGGGGCTCCAGGCAGCTCCCGCCCCACCTGTGAGAGCCCCGCGGGACGCTGGTGCCCGGGCTGGCTGCCCCTCGAACCCGCCTGCGGGCTCCCGATCTCAGGCGTCCATCTTCCCGAACCAGCAACACCCGTGTGCTGGCCACAGGCCCCGGGGCTGCAGTGTATGATGCAGCAGCCCAGACGGGAGGATTCCGCCGCTTGTAGTCAAATAACCCGGTGCCCCAAGGTCAGCAGCAAAGAGGAAGCTCCACGGGGACAGGAAGCCAGATGCCGCCGCACCTGGTCTGTGCCCTCTGGCTCAGTCGCCAGGGAGCCACCACGGGGACCAGCAGGCACACGCAGCCCCTCCCCTGGCCGCTGAGACCAGCGGGGATGTTAGACAAGGTAGCATAGCAGGGGCAGGGGGCAGAGGGGCAGGTGGCAGGGGCAGGGGGTTAGGGGGCAGGGGCAGGGGCAGGGGGCAGGGCAGGGCAGGGCAGGGCAGAACCCACAGAGGCCCTGATCCTGCGTCCCCTCCCCCGCACATCCTACCCACGCAGCCCCACTTGAGGGGCCGGCAGGTGCAGCGGCCGCACCTACACACTCAGCCTTCTCGAGCAAACTCAACCTGCACCCCTAAAACAGTTCCTTCCTCTTCTTCTTCATCACAGGGCAGAACAGAAGCTGCACCACCTTTGCACGTTTACTAACCCGCATTCGCTAACAAGCAGCCTGGGAACAGGTTACGGACTCCGTCCTGCCAGCATTCCACTGGACGAGGGTGGCCAGAGCCCCTGGAAAGGAACCAGGACCAGTCCTTACAACTGTCTTCAAGGAGCTGAGACAAGGTCTCTGGCCGGCTGCCCTCCACCCCGCACCACGGGAGGAACCACAGGAGAGAAGCTTCTCCCTGCGCAGCGGGAAGGCTGCGTGCTCAGCGTCGTGGCCAGGAGGCGGCTGGGGCCTCCTTCCTCCATCTCACCCTCTGCCACTTTCTCCACCTTGTTGCAAAGGGGAGAGGCTTCCCCTGCTCCTGTCCTGATCAAAGTATGACCCCTCCTCCCCAAGGGTCCACCACCGCTGCCTCTGTGTGCGTCACCGTGGACAGTGGCCCTGGAGCCCCTCTCATGTGTCGGCAGTGTCATCGGTTGTCCCCTGGAAAAGCTCAGGTGGAGGTCCACGGCCACCCCTGGCCGGCCCTCGCTGGTTTGGCCCCAGGCCTGGGCAAAGGCTGGGACCTTGGGGACATCAGCGGGGCAGAGGCACCGCCTGCAGCACCACTCACATCTCGTCGGTGCCGGTGCCATGAGGCCTGAGGGTGCAACATGGACGAGCCCCCTTCGGGGAGCCCCAGACACGCACGCCCGTGTGTCCCCGACTCCCTGCCCCCCGCATCTCTCCCTCCTCTGTTCCAGGTGGAGGTTAACTCGCTGCGGCACAGCGTCCCGCCAGTCAGCAGCGCAGGGCCCTGCGGCATTGACCGAGGCATCAGGCCTGGGGGTCCTGTTCCGGGCCCTTCAGCTGTTGCCACCGGCGCTCTCTGCCCGTGTGCTAAGCATTTTCCTGCAGCCTCATCCATCTTCCCCATAAGAAAGCGGTTGATAAACTAATTCACACCCAGGTGGGCTGTTGAACCACAAAGGGTTGGCAA
Source organism: Noctilio leporinus (assembly GCA_004026585.1). NCBI lineage: Eukaryota > Metazoa > Chordata > Mammalia > Chiroptera > Noctilionidae > Noctilio > Noctilio leporinus. The sequence goes on from PVIW01000499.1 coordinate 295,470, forward strand.
GGAAAACAACAGTTAATAATCAATCATCCGACGGCAAATTTTCAGGAGCCAGTAAGAGCCCGTTCCGGGGTGTGGGGAATTCCCGCTCCTTCTCGGATCAGACAGCACCCGCGGCCGTTATTAATGTGGCCGGAAAGCCAGTGCGGGCGGGAAGCAGGAGTCCTTCCCCGCTCCGTTCCGGGCGGTCGAACAGGATGTTTTTCTGCTGTTGACCAACGCTCGCCCGTTCACGGACGACGTTTAGGATCCGATCTGCACATTCACTCTTTTTGGTTAGAGATCATGCTTCTGGGAGGTTTTTTTCCCTGGACGTTTAGTTTCCTGCTTTTCACTTCCGCGCACAGGGAGTCCACGGAGCTCTGGACAGACTTCGTGGGTGAGCGTCGCGTCCAGAGGGACATCTCCGGGGCGCAGAGGAAGAGGATCCTGGAGGCTGGCTCGGGTGTCGGAACAGACAGACAGACGGCCGCAATGGACACATGTGTTGACTGCGTGCCAAACGCCTGCCCCTGACAGGGAGGCCTCCTCGCTGAGGCTGTTGACAAGAAGAGTTCGGACTTTCCTCTCTCTTGGGCGCTCGACCTGGGCGGGCTGCAGGCTAATTTCCGCTGTCCAGGTTGACAGAAGTGCTTGGGCCAGTCAGGCGTTCGCTCTGGAAACAGCGGTGGAGCGGGTACAGCTTCCTTGTCCCCTGCTCCTCCCGAGACGAGTGGCAGCCAGTGCTGTTCCCCACCCTTCTTCTGGGGAGAGGCTTAGGGAGGAGGAACGGTGCGCCGTGCAGCCTTCCTGCCGTTGGGCCTTCAGCGAAGCAATTGCCCCAAATCTCTGCTCGCGTCACGGAGGCCTTGGGGCGTCGTGGGACGGTGACCGGGGGGGGGGGGCCAGGCACAGCGGGCGGCCCGCTCCGCCCCACGCGCCCCTGTTCACCGCCTAGCCTTTCCTGACGGCTTTCCTCCCCAGAATTGTACCAAAGCCATTCGTTTGCAGCCGCCTCGGAGAGCAGCAGTACCGGATAGCTACCACGTTCTTTCCTGAAAAGGAGGTTGGACTGGAAAACATGAACATCCGTCCACGGTGGAGCCCTGGCCTCAGAGACGAGCGGGGTGGGGGGACGGCGGAGTCCGCAGGGGCCCCCCCAGCTCCAGAGACCTGCTGCGGGGCGCTGTCGCCTCTCAGAGCCAGTGACATGGGACCTGCCACCCGGAAAACCGGTTCCTGACGAGTCCCTCCTGGCCCATTAGCCAATCAGCGTCTCGCTTGGGAAGGAACCCAGAAGCGCATCCTTCCCGGCCAGTATTTCCAAAGCGACTCCCATCCTGCTCAGTGAGGCCTCTGCGAATCAGACAGATGGACAGCCGGCTGGAAAGCTTCTCGGAGGGGGGTATTCCCACGGGAAAGGGGAGTATTTATGGCATTTTCTTCTTCCCCCAGTGAACAAAACTCTCCCAGATCTCCTGCTCGGAGACTGACGGCCTGACTGTCCCCAGGAATAAGACTTCAGCGCCATCAGAAATGACGATTCTCCAGTAGCCAATCCATATTTAATAGAGAGGGGGGGCGTGGCTATAAAGACCCTCCTGCAGGAGCCGGGCTCCGGGGCTCCAGGAACGGCCCCGGCAGGCGCAGCCTGAGTTCCACCGTCCGTGGTTCCGACCCACCTCCCCTCCTGCCCGTCCTCGCTGCCCAGACAACCTGACGTCCCCGCCGACCTTGAACAGAGGCTTAGTCAGCAGCTGCTCCCTTCTCGGGCTGCGCCGGCGGCGGATGGCAGCCGGGAGGGACGGGACCCCGCAGGACAGGAGGAGCCATCCCTGAAGGTGGCGTCTCCTGCCGTCCCAGGAGGAGGCAAATGAGAGGCCCGAAGCAGAAAAATTCGAATTCTGGGAGGCCCTCCTGCCCCGTTAGACGGGGTTTTGCACCCCGAGTTGCAGCCGGCCAGTGGGAGCCTTTCCTCTGACCACGCTGGCTGCTAACCCAGGGACTGCGTCCGGCCTTGTGCTGTCTTCTGGGTCCGGGTTCGGGCGAGACACCCTCTGTCCGCCAGGCTCTCTGGGGGACAGACCAGCCTCCGGCTGACAGCTGGGGTGACGGGACTGGCAGGGGGTCCAGGCACAACCCACCGGTGGAGCTGGAAGGTCCCAGAAACCCATGGACGTAGAGTCGCACCTGCAACCCACCACGAAGGGGCAGTTCAAGTCAGTGCAGAGCACGTTTTTAACTTCCTAGAATGAGAGCAGCTGAGTGTCATTTGGAAAAAGTGAAAGGTTCCCCCGTCACACGACACATAACCTTAAATTCCTGTGACAGCAAAAACCTGAATGTGAAAAATAAAAAGCGAAAAGGATGATTAGAAGAAAATAATCCTGCCGTGAGAATAAGCAGCAGACAATGATGGGCAAAATGACATGTGTGGCTATAAAATACTACAAACTTTTTTCCATTGAAAACCAGACTGAGAACAATTAACAGACGAGTGGCAGTCCGGGGAGGGAACATCCCATGTTCAACCACCTAACAGGTCACAAACACGGCAAAGCCCTTTGACGAGATGGCGGTGCAGGGGGAGACATGCCAGCACATGCGTGAGCACAGGGACAGGGACATTTGCGTGACACACCCTGTGGGCTCCAATTCCACTTGCGGGGGTTGAGGGGTGATGGCAGCAGAATCTGCAGAATCTGGCAGGGACACGGGTGCAGATGCTTTCCGGGGACTTCTGCATCGTCTGATAAAACACAACATTTGCATACCCTCTGATCCTACCTGGTCACTTTTCTGAATCTGTTTGACAAAGAAAACACGGTCAAGATTCACGTACAGAGATGCTGACTCGGTCCTGTTGGGAATAGGACACGTGGCCCACAGCCCGAACATCTATCAGCGAGAGAACGGCTTAATAAACGATGATAGATTCTTAAAATGGAATGCCACACTCCCATTAAAATCTGGAAACAACCAAGTTTCCATCAATAGGGGAATGGTCCTATGAATTACAGTGTCACCCTTAAATTGAATATTATGTAGCTATTAAAAAGAATGGGATGGAGCAGGATGGAGAGAGATGAAAAGATGTCTGTGCTTTTATCAAGTGAATAAAGCGCGTTGTGGACAAATGATGGATGTTACAGGTGGGTAAATAGGGGAGAGATGATGGGTAAATGATTACACGGGTGGATTGATCGATTGATAGGTCGGTAATACATAGGTCGGTAGATAGGATGAGCTCATTTAATTTTTAAATTTAGCTGGTGTCTGTCTGGCTGCTCTAGGGCAGCCCCCAGCTTCCCACCGCCCTGGGGCAGCCACGTCCAGGTCACTGCGCTGCCGGCCGGGTCCTGTGACGCCCGTCCCTGGCACCCAGGCAGCTGCCTTCTCTCTGGCTGTGTCCCCCAGGAGAGCAGAGCAGGGGACATGATCCCCCACTTTCCTGAGGACTCAAACCTCATTGCAAGGCCTTGCCCGCGTGACCTCACCTGGTCCTGATGACCTCCCCAAGGGCCCC
>PVIW01000499.1:299071-392942 GCA_004026585.1 Noctilio leporinus
TGTGTGTGTGTGTGTGTGTGTGTGTGTGTGTGTGTGTGTGTGTGTGTGTGTGTCTGTGTGTGTGTGTGTGTGTGTGTGCGCGCGCATGAAAAACTGATCCCGCAGACCCCAGAGCACAAGGCTCCTTCCTGGCTTCCTCTCTGTCCCACGCGCTTACCCTGCCTGGTGCTGGAGGTCAACTGGGTGCACGTCTCCCAGGCCCACCTGGCCGTACGTAGAGCCGGGGGTCCGGGTAGGGGGAGCCCATCTGGCTCCTGAGCAGCACAGCAGGGCCCCCCTGACCCGTGGGGGGGGGGTCAGGACCTCTTGAGTCCCCCCCTTGACCCCACAGCACAGATACGCCACTCCTGGCCGTGATGGGGTCAAGGGGCACTTGGGGACCCTGTCCTGAGGTCCCTGGTCTCGATGCTTCTTCCACAGGCATCTGTCTGTACCCAGTGGCCTCCAACCTCCCGGGTTCCCCGTCCCCTCCTCACGAGGGTCCTCAGGGTGAGAGCGGCGCCCCCTCTGTTGGGGACCCATGATACCTGTGCCCCGTCTTTCCCACCTGCTCCTCCAGGCCTGAATCCCTGGCCATCTTCCTGCACCCAGAGCAGGGGTGTGGGTCTTCCAGCCATTTTAATGAATGTATCTCACAGCCTGAGCTGGCTGGTTGGTTCTCTGAACCTTAGACTTTCAGAGCGCTGAAGCCAAGATGAGCTTTCCCTCTTTCTTCTACCAGTGTCACGTCCTCCCTGAGTCAGGAATGCAAACTGCAAAGGCGGGCTATTGGGGGGAGAGCAAGGAACCCCAAAACTGTCCGAGGGGCGGACGTGGGGCTGAGATGGTAAAATATGCAGCGACCACATCCGCCCACCGCAGACACCCCTGGCCCCCGGCCCTGGGTTCCAACCCCCTTCAAACGCACAGGCAAAAGCACGCGCTCGCGGGTCCCCCTGGACGTGAAGGAGGGTGGGAGGGCCCCGCTCCCGCCGCCTGACCAGGTCTCTGCACCCGTCTGTCCCCTGAACCCTTCCAGCCGCAGCACAGACCCGGCCCTCTTCCGGGGACCCTCCCAGGCCCCACGGCCCCCTCCTCTTCCTTCTGGTGTGTGGAGCGGCTTCAGGTCCCGTGGGCACCGGGCTCCAGCCAGGGTCGCTCCTCCCTGGAGTCTGGAGCAAGAGGGACCAGGAGAAGCTGATTCCTGGTTGGACAACGAGGATCAAAGGGAACTGCAGTGGGTTGGACGGAGAACCTCCCTTCTGCTGCGGCTTCTCTAAGGCTGCGCTGGGCGTCCCTCAAGCCTGGCCTGTAGGACCCGCGGGGAACCCGGTGACACGGGACAGGGTGCGCTCACGCCGTGTGAGGTCGGAGCAGCACGTGACGGCGGGCGCCGGGGTCCAGCGATGCTTCCGCGCCCGCCTGCTTTCGCCTATGTCGGTCACCACCCCAAATCTGCCACCAGATTCTCAGCAGCGCTGCCTGTCAGGCCAGCGTCCCACCCGCCGGGAAGGCCCTGCCTGAACCATCAGCAGACGGGGCAGCATTTTCAGTGTGTGGTTCAGGGACTCCCTTCCCTTCAACATCCGATTCAAGTCTGGCAAATGGGGCTGCAGGTGAGGAGGCTGAGAACCCTCCTAAGTCCTCTTGGTTTCGGGCATACTTGCCTCCCCTTCCGGGGAGGCCAGGTGGTCAGCACGGTGTTGCAGCGGGACCCTCAGGAGTCCTTGGGTCTGGGGGGACATCTGGGAATGCACATGCTCTGGGGTGGGGGTGGGCGCCAAGAATGACCCGCTCAGCCCACAGCAGCAGGACAAGTGTAATGATTCGATTTCTTATAGCCGCTGTCACCTTCGTCGATAGATTTGCTGGTGATTTATGAATATCTGCTCCACCTGTCTCCATCGGCAGGGGACCTTATTCCGTTGAATTCTTTCTCCGCGGTGGAGAGAAATGAAGGGAGCGGATAAGAGGATGACTTCGTTTCCAACGCAGAATTTATGGAAAGATCTCCGGTCCGACGCCGCGCGCGCGGCCTGGTGGTGGGGTGAAATTAATCCTGTGAATAAAATTGCTAACCTTACCTAAAACAGGCGCTTTCCTGAAAGGAGGATCGATGAGCCTCGCTAAATGTTGTTTTTCGGGTTGATAAGAGTGTTTCATAACCGTAGGGGCCAACACGGGCAGCCCTGGGTGGAGCGCTGGGGAGCGGGGGAGGCCGAGCCTCCAGGGGTGCAGTCCCCTCACCCCCGAACCTGGACCAGGAGATGCGCTTCTCTGCAACGCAGTGACGCTGTGCTCGGGACACACCTGCCAGCATCCTCGGCTGTGGGCGTTCAGCTACGTAACAGAAACCACTCTGGGGGCCGCAGGACCCCACCCCTGGGCGCTGGGTTCTTTGCCCAGGGGTCTCGCATGTTCTGATTCTCAGGGGAGCTCGGCCTGTCTGTGGTGGTGGCCCTGTGTGACAAGGTGCATATTAGGGTTCATTTCGCAGTTTAGGTACAGTCACCCTCGACGCGTGGTCCTCGCCCAGGGCCGAGAGGCCAGCCCGCCGTACGGGGCTGAGGTTTGCAGCCTCTTGCTTGTCAGACGGTGAGGCCGAGACCCTTCACTGTCCTGGCCCTGAAATCCCCGACTTCACCCTCAGCAAAACCCTCAGGGTCCGGAAGCGGCGAGGCCTGGAGAGACGTTTACGTTACAAAACGTGTTCGTTTTGGGTAAAAAGCAAACACTAAGTGGTCCTCGGTCACCTTTACGGCCCTCAGGGAGGAGCGTGTTTTCCCTGCGGCCTGGCTCACGGGGAGATGCTGTGGGAGGGTGACCCATGGCGACCCACGCGCACCCCGCCTCCCACGGGCCTCCACGTGTGGGCTCCACGTCTCTGGGCAGAAGGCACTGAGGGGAGGGGAGATGGTGCGGAGACCAGCACATGGCTTCCCAGGCAGCACCAGGGGAGCCTGCCGCGTCCGGCCGGGGCAGCGGAGGGGCGGCTCTTCCCCGTCAGGACGTCGGGCCGGTAGCTGTGTTTTCAATCACCGCCGGAACTGCCTCCTCGCGAGCCCGTTCCCTGAGCTCAGGACCACCCGAGGGTCCGTCGGAGACAGTCCTGTGATGTTCTGCACATCATACAGCTGCTAACAACCTGTCAACGTCGGCCTGACACCAAACCGAGCGGTGGCCGTGTGGAGTAACACATTAGAGAAGCCGGGAGGGAGAGGAGAGGGAGCGTCCTCATTACTGTAATAACACCAGCAGAGGCTCGCGGAGAATCAATTACTGATCTGTGACCGCGCGCACTCGCCCTCCGCCGGGCGGGGACGCCACCGAGTCTCGCGCTATCAAGGGGTTTGGGACGGGACTGAAGTCGGGCCGCCAGTCGAGGCCACTCGACTTAATTACCTGGTTCCTGGGCGCAGGGATCAAACGGAGCTGCGCCAGCTGGACACGGAAAGGGAACTGTTAGCACCGTCGAAGGTGGACGCCTCCCGGCAGGGGCAAGGGGACTCGCGGTGCAGGCAGGGCGGGAAGTCCGTGGGGAGCTCCCCTCCGGCCACCCGGGATTTGTCCCGTTGGGGGTGACAGCCGGGCACCGAAGCATCCGGCCGGGGAGCCCGGAACGCACAGGGTGGCCGGGGACCGAAGGGTAAGTCGCCGGAGGGTGTCGGTGCACAGGGGCTCCCCAGGGCCAAGTGCAGCTCATACTTCGCACCCCGCGTTGGTGTCCCAGAGAAAAAGATGGTAAGAAGGTTCCGATGGAGAATCAACACACACAGAGTGTGTTGCTGAGGAATCACGCGTGTTCGCCTTTTGTCTCCCAGAGTCCTGCCCTGCGTAGCGAGGGGACCCCCCGAGCCACCTGCTCCCACCGGCTCCGGTGAGCCAGCAGCTACGGAGAGGCCTTGTTACAATTCTTCATCCCACTCGCCACTGTAATGCTCTTCTTGCCCCCCGAGGGTGGCAGGGACGCCAGACCAAATCGTGGCCGGCTCCTCTGGTGCCAGACTGGGAGGTAAAATCCTGGGTACGTTGCCCCCAACGTCAGAGATGTTCCCGGTGCTGAGGCTCCCAGGTCCACATCCCCGCCCCCGACCACACAGTGCTCGCCCCTTGTCACCTGCGCTGTCCCAAGGGCAGGACAGCTGGGTGAGGGAGCCTGGCTCTGCCAACACACCCCTCATCACGCCGGGATGTGGGGGACGGTCCTCTCCGCACCCCTGACGCACGGGCCCCTCAGGCCACGGGCGGCATCATCAAGAGGGTGGCACTGCAGAAGCTGAGGGTCCATGCGGCCTCATCGCCACACAGTTGGCACATAAAGGAGTCGCAGCTGGAAGGCTATTGGGACAACCAGGCCCTTGAGGAACAGCCCATGGGGGTGCTGCGCTCGCCCCAGGATGTCTGGGGGTGGTGGGCCCTGTAACCACGTTCCATGAATCAGGTACCGAGACGCCCGGCGCCCCACCTGGCCTTACCCATGTCACTGACATCACTGCTCCTCAAACACAGACGTGCACGAAGTCCCCCGGCGAAACGTCCATGCGGACGCCCAGCTCTGCGTGGGGCCGGGGAAGGTCCCCCAGGTCCCAGAGGACCTCCTGCTGCCTGCCTGCAGCCCCCCGGGGAGCAGCACACCCCTGAAGCCCCCGGCCGTTCCCGCCAGGCCCTTGTCCGTCGGGCAGGCCTACCCACCAAATCCCGTGAGGACAGTCATGGTACGTTCGAGACCAACGCGCCACCCAAGAAAGGTGAATGAAGTCCAAGACCCCCAGGAAGGTCCGGGGGCACCAGGCCCCTTGGTCAGGCCAGTTTCGAGGCTCACTTTGGGGATCGGGGCCTCCTGGGATTTCCCGAGCAGATGAGCAGGTGGCCAGGTGCAAAGCCGAGTTCCTCAGGAGAGGAGGAGCACGGGCTGCTCCCCAGGGGGACAGCGCACCCCCTGGCCGGTGACCCGTCCCCACCTGGGCCGCCCCTCCCTGCTTTCTGGGCCCCCCGGGGGAGATCTTCCCGGCAAGCCGTCAGGTGCTGGCCGTGACGCGCCAGCTGTCGGAAGACCTTGCACAATAAACTGACGGAGGCGCCTGGCCAGCTCCTGCCTGCGCTGCCAAGTAGGGTTCCAGGACACCCGGAAATCGGGTGACGAGGGAGGGGCGCTTGGCACACGCAGCCACCTCCCCTCACCAGCGTCTTCGCTGAAGGGGGGCCAGGCGCCCGGCCCGTTGCCGCAGCCCCCGGGGACCCCAGGCTGCACCATCACCGATGCTGCTCGCAGCCAGCAGCCCTGCCCTCCTTCCTGAAGGCTGGGTGATTCATTGGATTTAATATTGTCCCGAGTCTCACGCCAGGGAATGCGGCAGCAACGTTGTTCAAAAAAAAAATGCACAGCCATTAAAACCAGTCTGCAGGCTCCATCCTGTAAAAGGGGATCTTTATTAACTCCGGCAACTGCGGGCGCACGGTCCCGCGCTGCACAGTCACGGGGCGCACGGTCGTCAGGGCCCCGTCTCAGGCGGTTTTACCTTCGCTCCCCCCTGTAGCACAGGGCCTAGCACACGATCCCCCACGTGAGAGGCCCAGGGTGCAGGCTGCATGGCGCTCCCTCCTCCCCCGCCGCGTGCGGCCTGTAACACAGCTCCTGGGCCTGACTCAGACCCCAACCCCACCCCACCCCACCCCAGGGCTGGTTTATGGGAGCCCCGCCCCGTGTTTCCCACCTTCTCCTTCCAGGCATGTTTAACGCGAAAGTGGCTGCATGGGATGCAAGGGTGTCCTGAAATGGACAGAAAAAGAAGTTTCCACCCTGGCTGGTGGCACAGTGGAAAAGGTGCCTGTGAACCCAAACGTCGCAGGTTCAATTCCCAGCCAGGGCACATCACCAGGTGGCCAGCCAGGTCTCCAGCCAGGTCTCCAGCTGGAGGCAGGTGAAAGACAACCATACACGGATGTCTCTCTCCCTCTCTGCCTCTCTCCCTTCCTCTCTCTCTGAAAATAATGAATGAAAAATTTTTTTAAAAACTAAAAATAAAAATACCTGGCTGGTGGCTCAGTGGATAAGGCACCAGCCTGCACACCCAAAGGTCGCTGTTTGGATTCCCAGCCAGGGCACATGGCCAGGTTGCCAGCCAGGTCTCCAGCCAGGTCCGTAGCTGGAGGCAGGGGAAAGGCAACCACACATCGATGTTTTACTCCCTTTCTTCCTCCTTCCCTGCCCTTCTCTCTAAAAATAATGAATAAAATCTTTAAAAAAAAAAACAACGTAGCAGAAGACGAGCTCTCCTGCGGGCTGTCGGTCGGGAGCCCTGCTAGAGGCTGTGGGAACCCCACCCCCGCTGAACATTCAGCCTCATCTCCCCGTCCGGGTTCCGCCCCTCGGTCAGTCGGCTCCTTCAGGGCTGGTGGTTTATACCCTGACGTGGAAGGACGGGTGCTTTTCTGGTCTCTGGCTCTGCATCGGCGTGTTTTCCCCGAGCCAGCACGTTTGCCCCTCAGCTCTCCGGACGGTTTCTAGATGCTGATAATGTCGAACTAGTGTTGCCCCGGGCGCTGGAGCCGTGTCCCGCGGGCGCCCGGCGCTGCACGGGGCGTGTGACCCTCGCAGGTCACCCCGATTCCAGGCTGTGGTTGGTTCACGCCCACACGATCGCCAGGCCACCTCCACGCGAGGACAGAAATCTCTCGCCAATGCCACCCTTTCTCCTTCGGGCCCGAAATCACTGCCTTAGAGCAAAACCCTCAGCGTGTTCCTACGTACAGAGGTCATTCGTTTCCATCAGGGAAACAGCACAAAGAACATCCGAAGACGACACCAAACGGTTCTTTGGAATGGAGGCCTTTTAGCATGTGGATGAAACCCTGGAAACGCCCTCCCTGGGCATTTCCTGCCTCCCGACACCCACGTTACTGGGCCCCGACACGCCACTTGGTACTCGGTGTGTTTCAGTCAAGCAACCCCTAACGCTAGGTACACGCCAGTCGGGACCCGTGTAGAAAACAGCACGGCGCTCAGTGTAGAAAACAGCGGAAATTTGATGCAAGAAGTGGGTGAAGAGCTGGAAAGGCCAGTGGGTTAGTGGGGAAACTCAGAAACGGTGGTGGCGGGAAGCGCATCCGTCCTGGGGGTGGGCCGCCTCCACCCATTTATCTATGTTTTTCCCTTTTTTTGTTTCTACGGTCCATCTCTTCCGGTCTCTCTGTTGCTTGGCTTCCCATCGTAGGTTGGGTTCATTGAACACGTTGAGTCTTGCCTTGTCATTCTTGCACCGCCCTTTTAGCCGCACCTTCGCACTATTTCCGACGGTGTTCTGGGAATTACCCTCGCACTTGCCCCTCCCCAGGATCTCACCGGAGGTGATACGGTGCCGCTGCAGATAGCATGTTAGAACTTCGTAGCAGCATAATTACATTTAGTGCCCCGTGTCACCCTTCGCACGGTTGTTGCCACAAATGTCCGCCCGTCTGTGCTGTCAATCCCATCATTTTTGCTTTTAGCTTCCCACATCTCAGAGAAATGAAGGCATAAATACGCAGCATGTGCGTGTGCCTGGATGTGTGCAGACGCACCTACATATACAGCGTGTTTCACCCACATCTACCACCTCAGCCACTCTCGGGCGTCCCTGCCCACATTCGTGTTCCTCTGCTGTCACGCCCTTCAGCCTGAAGAAGCACTTGTAACACAGACCTGCTGGTGACAAACGTCCCCCATTCCCCGTCCTCGCAAACGTTTCTATTTCACCTTCATTTCGAGAGCGTTTTCCCAGATACAGAATTCTGGTGGGCGGTGTTCTTCTTCCCGGCATTTTCCCTAAGTGGCTGCTGCCCTGCCGTGGGGACCCTTGTTCTCGGGTGGGTGACCCGCCTTTCCTCCCACCACTTCCAGCGTGTCGCCTTCACTTTGACGTTTGGGAACTGGGCTTTACGTGTGGCCAGGTGTAGTTTTTAAAAACTTCTCGCCCTGCTTGAGGTTCCCTGAATGTCATTTGTTAGCAAACGTACTGGGGTGACATTGGTTCGTATGACCATACAGGCTTCAGGGGTGTCTTGAACGTGCAGCTCAAGGCTTCACGCAACGCTGTGGACGGAAGGAACCCCACATTCTAACACAGTAAACGCTGCGGGCTCCACCCACACGGGCAGCTTGACGTCCAGCGCTGGGCACCCCGCCTGCACTCCAGCCCTCCCTGCGGGCCCCCCGCTTCTTACTCTGCCATCTCTACTTTCAACGGCCTTTCTCCCGACCCGTTACCCACTTGCCAGCCTCCTGCCTCCTCACCGAAGCCCAGTGCACGTGTGTCCTTGTTTGGGGCTCATTCCCACCGACAACACGATGGCTCCGTCTCTCCACCCCCGCACTCCGCTTCTCCCCCTTATGACGGCACCCAAAACACACCATTGTCATTACAGCTTTACCTGTGTTCCCACTTGACTGACATCAGTGACGGAATCCCCTCTTCTTCTCCTTGTGGCCCTTGGGCCCAGCACGTGCCCAAGGCGCCCCGTGTGGTCAGTAAGTGTTCACAGGTGAATTCGATGCATAAGTGAATGAGCTGAATTTGCCAAAGACGGTGAGGGCCCTTGGTTAGGAGAACTCAAATGACGTTTTTCCTGCAAGTTTCCGGGTTGAAACTTTGATGGAGGACATGCAGCCTCCTGAGGACTCCTGGTGTCTGAATGGAGGCCCAGAACGCATCTTAAACCTGCGACAAGTGTGTAAAAGTGGGAGCCATCCTTTTCCATTAGGTATCACCTCCCCTACCATTATGAAATCATTTCGTATTCATTGTGATAACACCCACCATTGATGTACTCCTCTGGCGTTCCTATGGCTCTCTTATGCACCTCGGTAGGAATTCTGTTGTAATTAACCATTAGTTAATGTTAATAGTAATAGATGTGTAAAGTAATGAGCCACCAGGGAGGGTCACGGACACCGAAGGGCTCTATGGCCTCAGGCATGAGAGACATGGGAGTGTCCCACCCATCGAGACATGTTCCTGGTTGGGTGCATAGACTTAAAGACGCTGTATAAGCCAATAGGTTCTTTGCCCTGGACAGACGGGTACCTGACACTTGGCCACCTGTCTGGGTAAACTTGGTTTGAACTTAAGAAGAAAACTACGGCAACCTGACAGCTCATTGAGCACTTCTCTTTCCGTGTGTATGCAGGTCGACGAGGTCCTGAACTATCCACCGCTGGGCTGCTGCACTACGAGCAGTTTTCTGCTAGAGAGAACATCTGGTCTCCCCAATAAAGGCTCGCCCTGGAAAAGGTGCGGGAGAAACGTCCAATCAAAACGTGCGACCACCCTCGGATCGCAGAAGCAGCACGAGGTGAGTAGTCGAAGGTGGGCTGGTGAGCGGAAGCCTACGTGGGGCCACTTTGAGACACCCAAAGTGACGAGTGGAGCGCCCGGCCACGGACCTGCTGAAACCCTGGTCAGGTCCGTGGCCACCGCCTTCCTGGGTGACAGCTGTCGGGGCGGCTATGAGCGCAAGATGCCCCAGGAGCCCTGCACAAGGGCGTTGCTGACGAAGAGGGTGACAGAGCGGGGACACGGGACCTTCTCACTCAGGTTTCCGTGGGAAGCACAGACACAGCCTGAAGAGGGGTGACCAGACTAAGCTGGAGTGGTTGGGCTGCCAGGACACGGGTCCCCACCTTGCAGGACACTCCCCATTCCATTTCTACCAGCAGGTGACAACCTGGAGGAACCTCCACACCGGGCCACCCAAATCGGTCACGTTGCAACCTCATCTAAAACACAGTCTCCGCATTTGATCCAGGACCAGCTGGACTCCCAACTCATTGTGAAAAGTAATCTTCAGCATGATCCTTCAAACAGCATCTCAGATGTTTACGCAGAGAAGAAAACTTCCCTTTCCTTCCTAAAATTTGTACAAGAGGACAAAAAGAGGGTCTCTCCCATCCCAGCTACTTAGCTATGTTTTTATTCACGGTGCAGTTCCTCTGAAATAATGAGCTTTTCAATACAAAGAGCCCCGAATTGGTGGCTGATGAGTCAATTCACTGGAGGAGGAAATTTGCAGACGGAAGAGAAGGGAACAAGCAGGACCCCAGCCTCCAGGCTCGGAGAGGCGTGTCATCCGCCGCTGAAAGTCCCAGGGAGAAGTTGTTTTGAAAACTGCTTGTGGCATGTCTGTTCATCCCGACGTCTCTGCAGAGGGAGGTCAGACGGCAGCCACCCGCCCCCGGCTGGTGGTGCTGGGGGTTCGGAACACCAGCCCAGCGGCCTTTCCAGCCCCCACGTCCCCTGACCTAGGACGAGCAGCTCCTGGGGTACAAGTTGACCCAGGCCTGGCGGCCTGTCCACGGGGCCAGCTGCTCCGGACAAACGCCCCTGCAGACCCCACCGGGAAGAGTTCTGGCCCATCGTGCCCAAGGGGAAGGACTTTCTAGTTCCAGGTCTGTATTTGTAACCCCGGGGGAAACGCAAAGGAAGCTCGTGACCGTGAATCCCCCGCTGCAGCCAGGCTGGGGGTCCTCACGGCAGCTGCCCTGCCTTTGGAATTTATTTATTTTGTTTTCTCAGTTGCCTCCCTCGGATGCGGGGTGGGTGGCCGGGGAAGACGGGGAGTGCGGGCAGGGCCCCCGCATGCTCTGCCGCGGGTCTGCCAGGGTCCACAGCTGCGACCCATGACCCTGACCTTCCTTCCGTCCACGGCACTGGCTGCCCAGGCCCAGGAGCCTGGAGGTCCAGCCCGACTCACGGTGTCGCACGTCCTTCGGTCTTTGCCCCTTCGAATCCGCACAGGTGCCAGCGAGGTGCCCTTGAGAAACGGGCACATGGGTGGGGTTCTGACTCGACGCTGCCCCGCTCCTCCTGTGACCTTGGCGCCCGGGTGCCCTCAGGCCACCAACTAACCGTGTGTCAGTCTGAACGCCCACGGCTCCGCGGTGCCGGCCCAGGGTCACCGATGCAAGTTACTTTGTCTTCCCTCAGAATTCCCATGGTTCTGCTTGTTGCGAAGACGAGAGGACAACACACAAAAAGGCCACCAGAAAGGCCGACAAGAATCCATAGACACAGGGAAGGAGGGACACAGCTGGGGACACAGGCAGGGAGGCGGCGGCAGCTCCAGTGCCAGCCTCCTGCACCAGGGCTCACTTCTGCTCCGCCCCAGCCGTGTCAGCCAGTCTCCCTGGGGAACCGGAAGGGTCCTTCCCTCCTCCTCCCCACACCCGGCCTTCTTCCCGCGGGACCTGTGGGTCCGTCAGCGCAGGCAGGGGAGGCGGCGCCCATCGGTGCCCCAGCGCAGCCACCCGACAAGCCGGTGGCCCGTCCATCCAGCCCGGGCAGCCAAGCCGGCCATCAGCCGGGCAGCCTGACGTTGTAAAGGCCGAGAAAGCCCGAGACCAGCCATCGGGGGGTGAGAGGCGGTTTTCTCACAGCAGCAAACAGACCTCGCGACAAATCGTTGGAATGATTGGTGTTCACGTTTCCCCGTCTTTGCAGCAGGAGGGCAGGTCTGGGATGTTTCCACCCCACACAGCTCGTGAAAGGGCCATCACGATGACCAAGCGCCCTTTGATTCCCTGACGGGTCCCGGCACGCGTGACTTTCTCACGGTTGACAGCTGCTGGCCGTGTGTCCTGCCACCTCCCTGCAGTGGACAGGCGAGGCAGACGAGGGCTTTGGGACAGCCCCTGAGCTCGTCTCTGGGTGGAGGGGTCCCCTGTTCATCAAACTTGATTTCGCTGGCGCACAGTCATTTTTGTCCTGTTTTGGATCCCAGCTGCGCATGGACCGAGGAAGAAGATGGGACGGGGCGCCGGCCGGGAACTGAGCTCCCCACCAGCCGTGTCAGGAGGGCCTCGGGGTGTATCCGGACCACTCAGCGCCAGGCAGGGACATCCTTCCAGAGGGCAAGGTCCCCATGACACACGCTCAGCACAGGCCGGTGGCTTCGGCCCTCTGGTTTCATGTGCAATAAATTCAAACGGGATGGTTTTAAAAGAAAAAAAAAGAAAGAAAGAAAGGAGGGAATTAACGATGCATATCCAATCTAAAGGATGTTGTCTCTCTCCTTCTCTACTTGTGTTTCATCTCATCGATTTTGCCCTATAATTTTAAGTCAACGTAAATATAGAAGATGACGCAATATCACAGGATGTGTGATACCTGACACACCACGTGGGTCACGTTCCCTAATTCTGTTCCTTAAAAAACAACACAGGCATGCAAATTACTTTGTCCGTGCGAGTAACCACCGGATCCCACACGCCGCGAAGCGATTTTCCCAGCGGGCGTACCTGCATGTTCCAGCCAGGTGGTCTTTGCTCAAACTCTATCGCGATTCCTATTTTGGAACCGCCCTTGTGAGAAAATCAAAGGACCCTGACTTTGACAACGGTCTTTTCGATGAAGTTGCCCGAACCCAAGTACGACAGTGTCCGATGTCATCACAGAGCTAAGCCAAAGGCAGGCGGGGACATGCCCCGACTCTGCAGCCCCCTCCGTGGGTGAGGAGAGGGACCTGGGAGGCGGGGATGCAGGTGGAAGACCGTCCCATGGCAGAGACACAGGTCCCTGGTGCACAGAAGGCTCTTGATTCCCTTTCACCCTGTAGCACCTGACCTTTGCTCTTGTTGGCCACGCACCCCATCCTGAAGGGAACTACGGCCGGACCACTTTCCACACTAAGTCAACCAAAAATGAGTGCGACGTCTACAAGGTCCACACAAGGTTCACCGGGGACAGAAAGGGCTTGGAGGCGACACCTCCAGGGAGCACACGGGTCCGTCTGCCCTGAAATGCTGTCCTTCTCCGTCTCTCCTGCCCACCCGGAACCTGCCCCCCGCCCCCCCTCTGCCCCATCAGCTGCAAGATGCCTGCAACCTGCTGACAGGAGACCACCTACCCTGACCTGTCTGTTCCCCTTCCCCCAGGACATTGTCACGTCCTTACCCAGCCATCAAGGGCTGTTTGGTCCCCCCTGGTGGACCATGACCATCTGCAGAGCAGCGGCTCTTGGTCCTCCTCCTCATCCCGCTTTGCCTTCTTTCTGGACCAGCAGGGCACCCGCCCACCAGGGGTGGCGGACCACACGCGTTTCGTGAATGACGAAATGGATGGAATTCGCCGGGAAGCTGTAGGGAGGCTCTTGAAGTATTTCAGGCAAGGATGTGACACCCGTCCGCTTCGCCTCCCTCCCAAGATCTGGAAATGGGGGGAAGCAAGTTCATGTGTTCCTCTGTTCGTTAGTTAATCCACTGAGCAAATAATCGCCAAGAATCCGCACGTGCAGGGCTGGGTGCTCAATGAAAGCGGGACAGAAATAGTCAGGGACAGACGCGTTGGGCAAAGAATCACTCACACACCCGAAAGAGTGCCTGGCTTCTGCCCATTCGGATGCAGAATGGACTCGGGCTGAGCGTGTCTCACCAGATCGTTGAGCAGCACCTGTGCACTAGGGGTTACACGGGACATGGGTCGTTGGCTCCAGCAAAGCCCACTTGGACGCAGACCTGACACCTCGCGACGGGTCAGCTGTCTCCGGGACAGCGGCGTGTCCCTGCAGCAAAAACTATGGATGGCTGGTGGCAGTTCTCTGCTCTGACACCTCTCCTGGATGGAGAACCTTTCAGGAAGAATTCTGCATCACGGGAATGTCTGACATGCAAGAGAAACTGGACCTTGTCCCATTCCGGGCTGAATTTAGGTGCGACCCCTCCACATCCCGGACCTGGTGTCTTTTCTAGGTCCTTCCCACAGACCACCGTGGGGAGAATCGCAGGGTCCCCCCAGATTCATCAGGACTCACTTGCCGACCACAAACGTAAAAACGCACCATGTGTGTGAGCTCCGTGACATAGCACCTGCGTGTGTGCAGACATGAGAGCACGTGCAAACATGGCCAAAGCACGTGCGTGGAGAAGAAACCGGGACAGCCAGCCGCAGGAAGGTACCCTTTACATCGTTAGTTCACACTTTGCAGGTAAAACTGCGAACGAGACACATCAAAAGTCCTTCCCAGAGAGCTAGCACCTGAGCATCTGTGACACCTCTCACAGGCAGGAGCGCCGGGGACCTCAGACCAGAGCCTGGGGGTGCACCCTAGTTCCCGCCTGACACGTAGCAGCTGGGCTTTGAGAAACTGTCTGCCTACTGTGTGCCTCCCTCTCCCCCAAGTAGACCTGAGCTTAGCAACGAGCCTTAGTTGTCTCTGGGCGAAGGAATGAGGTCCCCCTTCTGAACTTTGGGGCAGCCTGCTGGGAAAGCAACAAAGGAGTCAGCAGCTAGAGGCTGGGGATAAAGGTTAAAAGACACTCCAGCTCATTTAGACCACAAAAGAGAATACCGGGGGGTGCCTTGATGACCATCTTCAATTTACGAGGATGCTTTGGCATCAATCTTGGTCTCTCTCTTCCTTGCTCACTCTCTTCCGGGCATTCTGGCTTCCTTGCGCCCTTTCTCCACCCCTCCCCCCATCTCTGTCCCCAGCCAGAAGCACGAAGAAATACTGCCCTTACCTGCCACTCAATGCAGCCAGCCCATTAGCCTCACGACTCTCCTGGACCCCGAGTCAAGGTTACCTACTTGGGAGTGACCTCCTCTCCCACCTTACACTCCTTTCAACGTCTTGCCTGTCGGCTGACATGGATCAGAAAATCCCCAACCTTGTACCAATTTCCTGCCTCCTGAGCCACCGGCAATTGTTCGAATAAAATACAGACTCGTGCACACTTGTCATGCGGCGGAATTCATGTAAACCTAGAAGCAATTCTCGTATATGTGTCTTTACCCACGCCGGCAGTCACGCCTTGAGCAGCGGCCTGACCTCCAACTTGACTGAAATATTCCGACCATGAAGGCCACTGATCTAGAGAGAGGAATCCACAGTGAATCAACGGGAACCATGCATGCAGTCACCACACGACTCGCTCCCGAAGCTGGGAGAGGAGGGAGGAGGGAGCCCAGACCCTTTGCCAAAACTGTATCACTTAGACCCAATTCCTTGAGCTCTGCGTAAAGAGTTAGAAGTCTGCCATCGCCTTGGTAGGAAATGTTAGACTTCCCTTTAGCATCCGTTTGTTTAAGGACTAAATAATGAAGAAACTGACTTCCTCTCAACAAACAAACGATAATACTCTGTTTCCTAGTCACCCAATAGCTACCGAACCAACGGGAACAAGAAGTAGGACGAGGGACAAAGTAGGATCAGCGGCTTTGTGTTCCTGGTAATGAAAACCACTGACGGGACTGGGGACCCCACCTCCCACCTCTTTGTATCTGTCCAGTTGCCGGCCGAGCCAAGCAACCCGTTATTCCTGGCTGTTGTCATTCAGTCACCCGTCGATTATCATTCTAAGCCGGGCGAGGACTGACTGGACCCCGACTTGACATCAGAACGTGGCCCTCCCACACCTACTCATCGGTGGTGTCAGGAGTGGAACCCAGCCGTTTCAGCAGGAAGGACCGACTTCGTCTTCGATGAAGAATCATAAATCCAGGTTCTTCGAACCAGGACTCCGCACGCAATAAATCAACGTTTCTTCAACTTCTGTGTGTTCGGAACGACAGTCGCTGGTTAAAATGTGTTCCTGACTCCTGTTCCCAGATCTCCTGGTCCCGTGTTTGACTTACTCACCAGCACCTGGTGATTCCGAATGACGAAGAAGTGCAGTGGTGAACACCCTGGTGATTCCGAATGACCGAGAAGTGCAGTGGTGAACGCCCCTCCAACAGCATATTGGGGGGGACCTGGGGGTAACCAGGGGCCCCAGGAAAACTGTGGAAGAGCAGACCTAGGAGGGCAGCTGCATTCTCTAACCCCCTCCTCAGCATAAATTAACTTCTATTTACGATACAGCAGCGTCACCATCCACACCCGACAACAGTCTCAGGTTCACGTCTGGCACTCACCTTGGGAGGTGACAACATGGACAGGCCACCTTTTCAAGGTTTTCCTTTTACAGAAATGGGTTATTTCGTTAACCTCCCTGCTCTGGCTCTGTCCCGCTTGCTGGGGGCGCAGGTCAAGGTGCTGCTGATGTCCCGGCCTCTTCACCTCCCTCAGGAGAGCGGGCCAGCCCCGTCCCATTTGCACGCCTTACTGTCTTGGTGTTGTCACAAGAATCAATACACTTCAGGCTGTCTTTCTTGTCCTCTTGACCATCTTAAGGTTGTCATGAGAACAAAGTGGCTCTGTGCCATTTTTGTCCTCGTGGCAGCCTTGGTCATGAGAATGGCTGCACCAGGACCCACCTGTGCTCCCACCACCATTTCCCCCGTGGGCAAGGAGAAGCTTCAGTGGGGGAGAGCACAGCACCTCTGGGCCCGTCCGCAGGGTGGCCTCAGGAGGGCAGGGGGGAGCCCTTCTCCTGAGGAGGCTCCCGCTGTGGGTGTGTGACCCCACGTGACCGTGAAAAATAACTCAACCCCTTCGGTCACCACCGTCCACCCTGGCCCAGCTGTGGGACACAGACGGGAGACTCGCAGGGCCTCTGGAGCCTGGGCCTGTTTACTTGGGTCCATGTGCAAATCGCAGCTGGACTGGGAACGGCCCAGCTGCCTGCTCACCAGGATAAACAAAATGCACAGATCCCTGTGAGGGGACACGGTCTCCCACCAAAAACCATGACCTGCTACGCCATGGGCGAGCCCCACACACACGACACTAAGTGAAAGCCGGCGCGTTGTATGATTGCTTTGCATGACATGTCCGGAACAGGCAAGAACACGCAGAGAGAAAGTCGTGGTGTGGCCTCGTCCGTTGGGGGAGGGGACGGGAAACGGGGAGCAACGCGAGTGGCTGGGGACCTTCTTCTCTTCGGGGGGTGGGGGTGATAGAAACGTTCCAAAGTTAAACTCAGGAAATTCACCGGAGCTCGTTGAGTTGGACACCCACACGATTCAATTGCACGGGATGTAAATTATAGCTCCGCGAAGCTGGTTTTTAAAAGCAGCTTGGAAATTTTGACATGTGATCCCCGGTGAACTACCGACATGTCATGATTTAAGGGGGATTTTAGGGAGGGGGCGGGAAGGAACTCAGGAATGGGTGGGTCGGCTTTGCGTTCCAGGTGAAGGAGGGGAGGCAGCTCGTAGGTGCTGGCGTGCGCGGGCAGAGAAGCGGGCACGGGGCGAGGTGGGGGCGGTGGGCAGGGGGGTGTGGGGGCGAGGGGAGCTGGCCACAAGGGCCGTCCCTGGGAAAGCGGGGGGCTCACCCCGTTGGACTTGACCTGGAAACTCAGGCCAGGCACCGAGGAGCCCAGCGGGGGTGTTTTCAGCTACTCCCCACGCCGTGAGGTGGAGGGGCTAAAGGCCAATTGAGCAACGACACGGGTGCCACGAGGGTTCTCTGAAATCTCCACCTGTCGGGGGAGGACAAATGGAGTCACTTCGAGAGCCCCCGACAGGGAGAGGGGACCAAGCGGAGCTTCGGGGGCTCGGGAGAGGTGAAGAGCGGCGGTGATCCAGGTGTTCCTGCCACCAAATCGTGGCTGACGCCCGCAACCCCGGGCACGTGGCCACGGTGCTGCGTTCAGGTCCTGGGCCCAGCCTCCTCGGGAGCGCGGACCGTCACAGGTCAACGGGACAGAATCCCTGGGCTGTTCTGTCAGGCCCGGAAGCTGTTAGGTGGCAGTGTACCTTCTAGGTGGCCGGGAAAGGGAATAATGGTCTGGGCTGGGTGACAAATGCCGCGCCTCAGGTTAGAAATCTGACAGAGGCCTTGCCTCCCCCAGCCCTTGCCAGCTGGCCTGAGCCTGGACCGTTCCTTCTCTGCCACAGGGTGGGCATCCCGACGGTGTCCCCAGGCTGCACAGCGCACCTGTGGCTGTGTGTTAACCTCTCTGGGTGACTGTGCCCCCAAAGGGGCCATGGCACAGGGGGTTCCAACACCCACCTCCTCCCGCTGACGCCAGAGGCTCCGGGAAGAGCTGCACAAGCAGCAGGTCTTCCCTGGGACAAGTGGCTTCTCCCAGCCACCTTTGTCCCTCCAGGTGGACGGTGACCAGCCGCTGCCTCCCAGACCCAGGCTCCCCACCCGCCAGGGCCGTGGCTGGGCCAGGCGCCCGTCGGCAGCCCAGCGGGAGATGCGCAGGTATCGATGGCGGATCAATCCCGGCTGCACATCCAGGTCCCTGACACCCGGTCCCCGCCGCCCTGTCAAGTAACCCCTAATTTTGGAGCAAATGGTTCATTCCCAGCAAACCGAGTGATGCGCCGTTTGAGGTCGGAGCTGTTCGCCTGTGATTAGCAGGACGCGGCTCTGCCCGTCTCTTCGGCGCACCCGCGGGCCCCGTGCGTCCCCAGCAAAATCCCCTCTGTCAGCACATCGCGGGTTTGCTAATTGAATCAAAGATGGCATTATTCACTTCCTCGGGAGCAGCCCCTCCCCCAGCACCGAGGCTGGTCTCCCCCTGCTCCCTCCCCCTCCCTCTCGGCTTCCAGGCCCGTCAGCGCCCAGGGTCCCAAAGACTCAGGCCCTCTGCTCAGCAAACAGCCCACACCCGTGTGCACCAGGGCCACACGCGCAGAGCACGGCCCCCCACACACGGGCACGTCCCCAGGACGCGCAACAGAGCCGCCTTTAGAGCCAAACGTGATTTTCCCAGCCCCCGTGAGCCTGGGGTGTTCGCTGCGCTGGCGGGTGGGGGTCAGGACGGCTCAGGCTCCGTCCCCCCCGACTCCAGCAGGACCGGGTCCCGGGCTCTGCTTCTCTTTGGGCTGCACGTCATGGGGAATCGCAGGCGGGAATGAGCCACGAGGCAACACCAAGAAGTTTTGGGCCCCGTGTTTTCTTCCGTTGGGATTTTCTTCTCCAAGTCACAGACGTTAAAAAGTGGAACCAGAGAGAGGAGACTCGGACGCAGGTATGTTGTTTTAACGGCCTAGGAAGCTCTCGCCTCCTGACCACGGGAAGGAGGACACCGAGTAATTAATGCTCAGAACACGGCCGTGGCGTAGCCTGGTTTATCTTCCTGACAATAGCCTAAAATGTGTTATTTCTTGGCAAGAAGGCAAGGCGACGTTTGTCCTGTTAATTGACCAGGAAGACCCTGTTTGATGAACGTGGGAGGCGCGAGCCCTGTGACCTTTGGAAAGGCCACGGGGGTTCACAGGTGCGGTCGGGAGGTGGCCCTGCCACCGCTGAGCGGCGTCCCTGCCCGGATGCATCTTCCCCACGGGCGTCCCCAACACAGGCCAGACGAGGCTTGGGCAACGCGTTCCTGCAGGTCGAGGTGTTGGTCTGAAACGCAAATGTTCCCTGAGACATGAGCACCATTCGCCCATAAGGAGCAGAGCCCAGCGGGGCCGGAAGGAAGAGACTCTGTCAGGAGCAGCAGAGCTGCTTCTCAGGGCACAAGGGGGGCGCCCAGAAACCTGCCGGAGGAGAAAGCAACAGCCCCGGAGGCTGGGGGCACCAGGGAGGCTGGGGTCTCCCGGCCCCGGCTCCCAGGTCACCCGTCCCTGAGGAGACGCAGCATCTCTCCCTGCCCAGCCTGAGCTCCCGCTGTCCAACGGGCGCCCAGAAAATGCAGCCGCAGACCCTGGGGGCAGCGGGCAGACCCCGGAGGCAGCGGGCTGGCCCCACGGAGCATGTCCGCCTGCAGCACAGGGAGGAAGTTCAGCCCCGAGGAGCAGCCAGGAGACACCCACCTGGACTGGCCTTGGGTGCGCCCTTTAGAGGAAGGCACATCGGCAGCCCGCCGGGCAGCCAGCTCACCCCACGGGCGCCCCTTCCTCTCCGGCTCCCAAGGAATGAACACTCCACAGGGCGCCCTCCAAGTAGAAGAAGCAGCACCTTCTTGTCTGGGCCAGGATTCGGCTATTCCGTCACCCGGGGGCCCCCACCTTGCCATCGCTGTGGAAACTGAGTCACGGCCCCCCACACGCCCTCCGTGCCAGCCACAGGCACGTGGACCTGCAGGGCTGCTCTTTGCCGTCTTCCCCTTGAACCCAGCTCTCCATCCACTCGCCTGCAAGCCAAGCCTCCTGTGCCGCCCGGGTCTGTCGATAAAGTTTTATTGGAACAGCCACGCTCGCCCTCTACCCGTCCCTGCAGCCGGGGAGACCCCAAGTGGGGGCTCTGTCCGTCAAAGGGGCTCTTCCTTCCTGCGCCTCCTCCGTTAGAGGAGGGGAGTGAATGATCCGTGCGTGTTCCCCTTCCTTTCCCAGAAGCACCCAGAACCAACGCAGGTTGGGTCTGCGGCAGGTCCAGCAGGCGGAAGGAAGAACCACTCCCTCCCTGAGGGGTTGGTGGGCGGCTGACATCGGGGACCCCCACGGGAGCCCATGCCCACCTCGCCCCTGCCCGGCCGCCACCCGCGGTGCCACCATCCGGCCCCACCGGGACACCCGCCAGCGCCGATCTGCCCTCCTATTGATACGAGGCGCCTGCCTGTGCGGGTGGAGGTCTCCCTTCCTGCACCTGGAGGAGGGTTTCCCTGCGCACGTTGCTTACTAATCAACTATTTCTTTCCAGCTTGTCATTTTGTTTAATGTTGCAAAACACAGCAATTTTTAAAAGGAGGATCTGATTTTGCCGAGAGATGTCTAAGCTGAAGGGGAATAATGGATGGAACAAAATACCCCTGAAGATGACAGCTTTGTTGTGCCGATGTAATTTGCTGATGCCGAAGCGCACGCAGCCCGGCCGTGGCAGCCTCCGCAGACGGCGGCCTCTGCCCGCCTCTCCGCTCCTTCCCTGCTTGTCAGAGGCAGCTCTGAACGCGCCGCTCTTCCAGCCGGGGCCCCCCTCGGAGCGAGAAGGTGGTACGGCTTAATGATGCTACAGAGTCTTTTATTTGGGATGATATTTCAGGAGATCCAGCGTGGCCCGCAGCTAATCTCCGGGGAGATGCCAAGTTGCAAAGCCCGTGACGCCGATGGCTTTGGAGCGGCGCCCGCCCAGGACGGGGCGCGGGTGGCACCACCGGGTCTCGCAGTGCCTGAGAGCTCAGGGTGCGTCTGCCACCGCCCCCCACCCCCTTCCTGCCAAACCAGGAAAGAGGCTCTTCAATAACAACATGAAGAACGCCTTATATGTCACCCTTTTTTTTTACCATCGGAAGCCCCAGGACACAAACCCCCCGGAAGTGGACTGAAGGCAGATGCAGGTCCGATGCAGACAGGGGCTGCCCTGCCACCTCCTCTCTGGCCCCTGGAGGGATGTTTGCCGAGCCCTTGGGGGCTGCACCGTTCCCTGCCCCCTGTCCCCAGGCCCCATGTCATCGAAGGGTGAGGTCTTTCCCCACCCCTTGCATCGGGCTGGCCGGCGACCTGTGGAGTGTGGCGGAGCCTGTGCGCACCAGCTCTCACCTCGGTTCCGAAGAGCAGGCCCCTCACGCCCCTGGAAGCCTGCCCGGCATGGCAGGAGGGGTGGCCCCGTGCGGGGACACCAGGGAGCGCTGGCTGAGGCCGGTGCAGACCAGCCAGCAGCCTCGCCATCCTGGCCGCTGCAGGCAGAGGAACGCGAGCCCACGGGGTCCAGCGCACGCCGCTGCCCCACGGGGTCGTGGGCCAACATCACAGGTTGCGGGCCGGTGCGTGAGGCAGCCGGTCACCCAGGCGCCGTGGTCAGTGGGCCGGCCTCCAGCGCAGGGCCCCCTGCTCGCCGTGGGAGGATGGAGTCCGTCCACTCAGACTATTCCCCACGGGGGAAACAGAGGACACGAACTGTTTCAAACAAAATGAGCCAGCACGTCCATCATCTATGAAACCCGGGAAACGGGCGCGTGGCGGTGTGAGCGATACTCACACTGAACCTGGAAACCTCGGTGCTGAGGCCCCGCCCTGTGTCGCCCAGCCAGACCATCTTCCTGCCCGCCTGCCTGAAGGCCCAGCAAAGCCCTTGGCACGGACGCGGGCACTGCCGGCCCCACGCCGTCCGCCGGCCGGTCTGCGTCACTTGGCCACCAAGGAGCAGCCTGAGAGGTGGGTGTCACTGAAGGTGTCATCCTCACGGCACTGACGAGGAAGACGGGGCTCAGAGAGGCAGCATGATCGCCCAGGTCACGCGGGTCGGAACGGGCAGGTCAGAATTTGAACTCGGGTCCACCGGACCCCGACGTCCAGGGTCCCAGCCAGTGGGGAAGCAGGGGTGGCTCAGTAAAAACAGCCCCCTCGGGAGGGTCTCCCGCCAGCCCTGCCCAGCCCAGGCCGCTGCCGAAGGGGCCGGCAGCCTCGCTTCCAGGCGGCTGCGGAGGGGGCGGCCCAGGCGCCGGAAGGGGACCAGGGAGAGCGAGCAAAGCCGGGAGAAGTAGGACAGGAAACCACGTGACGCCCCAGAGGAGACGGTGTGCAAGGCGTCCCCACGGGAGTCAGGCCACTCACTTCCCAAGGAGACATCATCGGAAGGGCGTCAGTTTGTTGGGCTACAGACAGACCTCAGCCCTGCTGCCCGCCCGGACCTGCCCCGCCGACCCCTGCAAGCGCGGAGGGGGACGAGCCGTCACCGTGCTGCGTGTGGCCGTGGGGACGCACACGGCCCCATGCCCTGTGGTTTAGCTTCTCGTGGGAGAGAACGTAGGAGCCTGAGCCGGGTCAGGGAAGGGTCGCATGATAAGAAAGGATGTTGGGGGTTTTCCCGAGAGGTGATTCCAGGAGAAACAGGTGTCGGGTGGCCCGGCTGACACTGGACCAAGGCGGCATCAGGACTCGGCGCAGACCAGCCACAAGCACAGGGTGGCCACCCCAGACTTGCTGTGAAACTGCGAGTGGCCCCAGACGTGCCGGTCCCCAGAGATGGGCCAGCTCCCAGCCCAAGGGTCCAGCATGACCTTCAATGAGGTGGTGGTGGTGGGGGGAGGTAGTGGAAGATCGAAGGGTGGGCCGGGGAGGGGGGAAGGGCAAGACCAAGGGCGCGCATCTCAGGAGATGCTTCCAGGGTAGCCCCCCACACACACACTGGGGGACACTCCTCAAACCCCTCCTTGTACCTGCTCATTTCACATTACGCCACACTAACCATCGGCGCGGCTCCACGCAGGGCCCAGCCCCAGGATGAGCAGCAGAGAGAAAGAAGGGGGTTCTGACCACGGATGGGCTGCAAACTCTCTTTACGCACTGGAATTAAGGTCCATATCGTCCCAGCTTGGGCTACCAAGGTGTCCGGGGAGGTGTGTTCATGGCCACCCCTGAGTGAACAGCAAGAACGTCTCTCCATCGCGTCCCGTGTTCTATCTCGAACCTGAAACCACACTCACTCATGGGAAAGAGCTGACATGCAAGAGGCAGCTTCGTTCCTCGCTGTGCACGTGGCCGTAGACTCTCTTCTGATTTGCCTCAGCGGGGGAGGTCCCGTTAGGCGTGGTGCTCGGACTCAGCCAGGCCCGTGCGCCCTCTGGACCCTCCCGCCACGCAGGCAGACCCCCGTGAGAGGAGGGGAAGAGCCCGGGCCCATGGCCCCTGCCGCCGTGAACGCTGAAGGCAGGTGGGGACAGAGGCCCGGCACCGGCTCCACCTCTGCACGTGACTGAGGAGCTGTACCCAGGGGGTCGGTCCGATGGAGACTTGAGGGGACCTCGTGGCTCTTTTCCAGTCCCCAAAGGGTGGCCATCCGAAAGAGGCAGCGATCCCATTCCGTGAACTTTCCGAGGGCAGGAGGGGGAGATCGGGCGGCAGATGTTGGTCAAGAGAGGCCCCCGTGATAGGAGTGCTATCAGAAAGGAGCTGCCTTGCGAGACAGCGAAGCCCCTGTTGCTGAAGGAATGAAGCCAAGGTGACGGGAACCATGTGTGCAGGACACCTGCGCCAGGTTCAGGGCTGGGCGCGTGCCGCGGCCCTTCCCGTCCTCTCCTTGAAGTGTCACACGTGCTCTTAGTGTGTAAGGGGCTGGGAGAAAGCAGGTGGGGCCCCCACGGCACAGGCCTGGCACCTGCAAGCCAGCGACGGCCAGCAACAAACACCCCAAGCTCAGAGGAAGGCCGGGGCCTGTCCTTCGAAGACCCGTAGGAGGCAGCAGGCTGGCCAACACCTCCTGTAGGGCCTCTGGCCTCTGCAACAACAAGACACTAATTCTCTACTGTTTCCAGCCGCCCGGTTTGCCCAACTTGGTCGCAACAGCCTCCGGAAACAAATACCTTAGGATCGAGCTTCATTTCACATAAATAATAATAATAATAATAACATGGATAATGATAGCGTTACGGACGCTTCTTCTGCATCCTGGGTCTGCCCTATGCGTTCCACACCCCGTGAAGTGGGTGCATCTGTTACTGTCCCATTTTACGGGAGAGAAAGCAAAACTTGGTCACCTTAACACGACCAGCCGGGTGGAGAAGTGGGCACCCACCACCGTGCTCCCACCACTGTCCCCGGGCACCCACCTCGAGACAAGACACACGAAGCTTCTGCACAGGGAGAAGATCCGTCTGGAAGGCACAGGCAGAGATGGCAGGGGCTGTTCACCACCGTCTCAGCGCACTCCATTTTGGAACGATTTGCAAAACTGTCATTTGGAATTTGCCTCTGATTTCCCCCGGAAATATTGACACACAGGCTGTCGTGAGAGGCCCAACAGCCACCAGGCGGAGTTCCGCAAATCCAGAAATGTGGCTGCATTGGCTGTAACGTGTCCAAAAGCCGGTCGTCTCCGTGCAAATGCAGCTGAATGTTCAATATGTCATAACTGTATCTCCCTCCATCCCTGGTGCCGTTAGAGGCGCCGTGTTTCTCGGGTACGGACTTCGGGATTAAAAACAGCAGGTTTACAAATCCCACATTAATAAACATTTATCAACGCTTATCGAGCAGGAAAGAGAAACATATTGTCTCCCCTTATCTTACACTGGCTAGAATATATAAATTTGTATTATGAACAGCTTCATTTTTCTTTCTTCTTCCTCCTTCCCCCTTCCATGTAAATGTACCTGTGAGGGTTCGCAACGCAGTGACCAAGGAGTCTCCGCCGCGGCCCTGCTGACGTTTGGGACCAGCCACTCCCTGGCGCGGGGCATTGTGGGACGTTCCGTGCCATCCGCTGGCCTCTTGCCATTAGATGCAGCAGACAGTTGGTCCTCCCCCCAAAACACCTCCAGGTGGTCCCCAGTGTCCCCTGGGGGAGGGGCTTGTTGCTACTGGCTGAAAACCACCATGGTAGCTATAGACACAATTCCAAATCTTCCTGGTTTTAAGTCCAAAGACTGTGAAGGTTGAGCTTGGAATGAAGCCCTGTTTAAATAAAAACTCAGCAAACAATACCGTAAGAACGAACAGAAGCGCATTGGCCGGAAAACCGAACGTTTCTCCCAGGACCCAGGGAGCCCGCGCCATCCCCGCGGGGCTGCGCCCCGGGCACGGTGGCGTCAGCCCTGCCCCCTCCCAGCCCGGAAGAACCTCGAGTTCCCTGCCCTGCGGTTGCCGGCCTCCCGCCAGCACCCCGCTCTCCGCCCCACCCCGAGGCCCGGGCTCCCCCGCACCGATGCTGAGGGACAGGAGTCGTCCCTGAACTGCTAGTGAGACACCAGAATAGCCACACCAGCTGCGGCCACATGGCTTCAGGCCTGGGACAGCCCCATGAAATCCGCACCGAGGGGATCCGTAGGCACACACTGCGGCCTCCCTTGTGCCGTGGCCCGTGGAGATCGGACAAAGCAGGCCTGGCCACCAAGAAGTACTGGCGACACGGAGCACAGGAGGGGGTCCCACTGCACCCAGGGCCCCACCCAGCACACAGTAGGTGCCCTGTAGCCACGGTGGAGAGCGTGCAAACCCGCAATGACCTCGGAGCCTGCGGCTAGAAGAGCAGCAAACAGGACACCAGTGGCGATGACACCGCCGGCCGTGACCTGATGCAATGTGCACGGTGGCACTGGCCCAGGCAGCTGTCTCCCAGGGACGGGGACTGTGCTGAGCGTGGGCCAAGGAGAGGGCAGGGGGAGAGGACTCGGGGGCTGGGGGCTGTCGCTGTCCCAGCCTCCCAAGGCCCCTCAGCATAAGAGGCTGCGCTGGGCTGTCCAAGGCGCAGAACAGGGCCGAGGGCCGGGAAGCCGTCCTCAGCCACCAACAGCATCGCCTGGCCGACCCGGGCTGCTTCGCGAACGCGCACATGGCAAGGACTTCCTGCTTGGCGTGTGGCTGAGCCTCCCGCGTTCAGACGAATAAATATTGAAGTTATCACATGCTGCTTATTGAACACGCATGTTGCCAAACGAAGCTGGCAGCTCGCTGGTGCTGAGGAGCTAGGAGCACTTGAATTCGGCGCAGAACACGCGGAAGAGAAAGCCATTGTCCTCGCCCTGATCCTGGATTCGCTGCGCCCCAGGGAAAACGGGAAGCACAGGGCCCGGGTGGCCGGGACCCCCCCGGCTCGTGGGGCCCTGACCACCGGCTAGGACCCCCTCACAGGACCTGCGCACCTTCACGTTCAGTTCCTCGTCCCGGTGCTGGGAGACCCCTCCCCGACCGCAGAGCTTCCGAAAGGTAAGTCTGGGCTCCTGGTTTCTGCTGCGAACCCCAGAGGACGAATGAGGCCAGGGCCCCGCAAACTTGCCCTTTGAGGCCGGGAGGCCCTGAGAGCTGAGCTGAGGGCGGTTACATGCCCAGGGGAGGAGGAGGAGGAGGAGCTGGACATGGGATGAGGGCCCGTGAAGGGGCGGATGGCAAGAGAACACTGGGAGGCCCTTGCTCGTGTCCTCATCTTGCAAGAAAGCGCTGAGCCCCCCGTGGGTTCTCGGACCCCGCAGGCTGCACGGGTGCCCCTCTGAGAGTCTCCATGTCCCCGAGACCGCGGGTGTCCACACACACTCGGGCCTCACCGGACACGAACGCCCCGTTTGAACGATTTCCGCCACGATTACTGTCCAACTAGGCAAATGCCCTCTTACAGGGCAAAGCAAACTCCCCCTTAGATCCACTGATGGAGAAACACAGCTGGGAGAACCCCCCCAATCCGCTGAGAAAGCCCCGTCCAGCAGGGCCCCCCGGGGTGGGGCGCACTGGAGAAAGAGAAAACGCGGCTCCTTATTATTTGTGCGGATGATGCAAAGTTTGCCCTCCCGGAAACAGTCACCAAGCTGCAGGGGACGGGACAGGGGCTGGGACCGCGGGGAAGTGGGCAGGAGGAGCGCGCAGGGCGCTGATTTACCGGCTTCCGCCGTCCCGCCCTGCGCCTGCGTCAGCCCACCGATACCCCGTCCCCTCTGCGAGCCCTTGGCGCAGCGCGCCTCGAGGTGCAACATTTGATAATGCGCTCCGTGCAAGCGCCGTCTGCGTGGCCCGGAAGGGTGAAGATTTATGTACGGGCATGGAAAATAAAAATCAGCATTGATTAAAAGCCCCAGACAGACCATCCAATACCGCCCAAAGAACATCCGTTACTTTGCATGTTGACTGGCGATTGATAACTCATAAACGCAAGCAGGGATGACAAATGCGGAGGGAAACTGCCTTTGACAAAAACGATAACAGGATCAGTCTCCGGGGGCGGTGGAGGTACGAGCCGGAGCTGTTTAAAATATTTAATCATTTGATGAAGGCGGCAAGATGCCGTGTGACCCTGAAGGAGAGTGAATGTCACACGGATCAGAAATTGCCGGGCCTTTGAAGTGAATGGGAAAAATGGTGTTATTACAGATCCTCCTTGACACCCTATCATTTTTGTATAGGATTAAAAATATGTATACAAAGCACGGGAGAAAGGGTGTCTCGGGCAGAGCGAAAGGAAGCTCAGGTCGAAATCCCCAAACATTTCCTTTCTTTTCTTCCAAATGGCAAGAAGAGAGGCCGGGGCTCCCGGTAAAAAGAGGCCTTTGGATTTTAAATAAGGGGTAAATTACCCTCTATGGCTGTTGCCTTGGGTCCAACGGCTGGGATTTTTTATCTGCTTTCTCCGGGCTCCGGGCTGCTCCGGGGTCCTGTGTTCTCAGGGCGGGTTTATAGATGATCAGCCGTGCCGGAGCGGCCTGGCCATAAATACGCCCCCGGCGCGTTTCCACACCTGCGTGAGGGTGTTCTGCAGTCCGCAGAGAACCGGCAATCTTCGGTTTTATCTATGGCACTGCGCACACACCTCCCGCCTGCCCGCAGCCGCGCTATGAGTCCAGCGCAGCCGTCAGGCCTGCAAATGAATCCCAGCGACTGTCCCCCGGGGAGCCAACCAGCCAGCGCCATCGGGTCCCACCCCGCGGGGACCGCGGAAGAAACAGTATGCGCGCTGTCTTCTTGTCTCTGGTGTGGCCCTTCGGGTCCCCCCATCTCCCCGGGGAACTGCAGCTGTGCTGGAAGATGCCATCACCAGGAGCCGAGAAGCCACCCAGAGTCCGTGACACCCCTGTGCTCTCAGAGAAAAGCAAGAAATCACACGATCGATCGCACCACACCTGCAGAAACATGCAGAGATGAGGCTCAGAGGGCCCCAGGGTCAGGACGCCATGGGGCCTCCTCTCACCCCAGGTTCCACGGTGCGATAAAGCCAAAGACCTTGAACAAATGAGGGGTTGCGTGTGTCCCCGAAAAGACACATTCCAGCCCGCACCCTGGGCTCTGTGGACGTGGCCTTATCTGGAAACCAAGTCTTTGCCGGTGTAACTGGCATCGTTTGAGGTCGCCCTGGAGTTGGGTGGGCTCCACGTGCCATGACTGGAGTCCCTGTGAGAAGAGGACACACAGAGGAGGACACCAGGTGACGAGGCAGGCAGGGGGCCTCGGCCCTGACCTACGACCAGGAGGATGGACGGCCACCGCCAGACGACCTGGGACTCTCCCTCCCTCACAACAGAAGGAAGCACCTGCAGAAACCTCATTTTGGAATTCTGGCCTCCGAAGCTGGGACAGACTAAACCTCTGTTGTTTCAGGCCACTCCGCCTGGGGTCCTGGGTCAGGGCGGCCACAGGAAGCTCGTGCGGGGGTCCTGGGCTGTCTGGGTGGACACTGCAGGCAACCACACTTCCCTGACTAGAGGGGGGCAAGGGTAGGTGACCACAGAGCAGAGAGACGCCGAATCACAGAGGAAATGTCCACTGCTGGCCTAGAGGACCGCAGGTTATAACCTGGACAGAGGAGAAGGGGAGGAAGTGGGTCCCCGAGGGCAGCGGAGGGCACAGGGCTCAGTGATGCTGATCCCAGACCTCCGGCCTCCAAAGCTGGCCTGGAACAAAGTTCTGCTGTTTCGAGCCACCGTGTTTGTGACAACGTGTTACACGGCCACAGGAAACATACAACCCCCACTCTTGCGTGTTTCCACGTGGAAGGCTCTGAACCAAAGACCTCACGTACTGATCACACCCACCCCAGCAGTCCGTGAAAGGAAATCACACACCGCCATTTTGCAGAAGAGTGAGCTGAGGCCAGGTGGAAAAACGGGCCTTGCCCAAGGCCAGACCTCCGGAAAGGGTGCAGCCGGGATTTGGACTCACGTCTGTCTGATCGTGAGCTGGAGTCTCTCAACCTTGCTCACCAGGCACCCAGAGGGGCCCCTCCTTGTTTCTCCATGTCCTACGTCCCTTCTGTGAAGACGCCAGACTATAACCAGCTCCTCCATCATCATGTCCCCCCCAGCTTAAAAGCCACCAGAAGCTACTGTCAGGGCACAGGCCCCCAGCCTGGCTCTCGGGGCATTTAATTAACCTTCCAACCTGATCGGCCCCATCTCCTCCAAGACCCCTGGCTCCAACCAAGCAGGCCACCTCGAGCCTCTGCTCAGGGATTTGAACCTAGAATCCCTTCTGCCTTCTCGTCTCCTTGTTAAGACAAATCCCGGAGGCTGTGAATTCTTCCAGTGATTCAAGCTGGTATCGAAATCCCCTCCCTCTGAAGTCCCACAGAACTTGCTACTTGGTTTGATACACAATTACTCTTTGTTGATTTTATCTGTATTGGTTTTGTCTTCTCTGATTGGACCGTGTCCGTGTCTTGAGGAAAAACAAGAGAGACCTAAGAAAAACCATCTCCGTCCTCATGAAGGTGATAGTTCAGCTGGGGAGACAATACAATTTCTTATCAACAGCACAAGTGACATCCAAGTGCCAGGCGCCACGTGGAGGCAGCAGGAGCCATGTTGGGAACAGAAGCCTAGAAGTCAAGGGAACTTGGCTGCCGTCCTGGTTCTGTGCCCTTGGGGACACCCTTCCGCCTCATCGGGTCCCTTTCTCGTTGTCTACAGAAGCAGACACGGGAGCTAGGTGACCTCCAACGTCGGTCCCGTCCCCAGCATCCCGGGGCCCAGGGCTGGCGTTGGAACGGGCTCCTCACCTGAAGACACCTTCGCTGTCCCCCAAGGACGCTGCCGGGCCCCGTGCGTCCCCACCCAGCGCGGGGCCGCGGGCCATCCATCATCCTGAAACCCTGGGTCATGTACGATTCAGATCCAGGGAAGCCCTCCCTGCCACCAAGCCTTCGCTGGCAGCGACACTTGAAAGCTGTCCCTGACTTCTGCTACTTTGGCAAGACGCAGTTCAGCAAAGCCTCTCATCCAAAGAGCTGGGAAACAGAACAAAAAAGCTGCTGTGCACCTTGGCCGCACTTTCTGGGTCTGGCATGGGCGTGAGAGGAAGTTCTAGGCCGAGGAGAGGCCTCGGGAGCCAGGGCTCCGTGGGCCGCCCCCTGCCAAGCTGGCCTCGCCGTCGGCGTCCGGGCACTCTTTCCGGCAGTAGCTCGCCACGCTCTCTAAAACCAGACGCACGGGCATGGGCAATGAGGTCCCAGGGCACGGTCCACCCATTTGGCTCTGTGGTGACAACCGTAGACGTTCTGGTAGAAGTGCACGGAAGCCCACAGAGGGATGGGGCCGCTCAACCGAAGAAGAAACGTGGTGTCACTTCCAAAGAAAGGACAGCCCGTCAGCGGTGACAGGTCCTACCAACTGCAATCAGGTGTGATCTGGGGCTTCCCCCCCAAGGCCATTAAAGGCCCCTGCTTGGCCGAGGCCCCATGAGCCGCAGCAGCTCCCATCCTCTTCAGTGACGCTGAGCCGTCCCCTCTCCAGGGTGGCACCCCAGGGCCAGGGCTCACAACCCCACCCGCCTCCCCGTCCAGGCAGGTGACCCTGGCTGAACTACTGTGACGATGCCTCATGCCAATGGCATTGAGCAGCCTTCGGAGTATGCGAGTCTCTGCGCCTTGTCAATATTAACATTGTTTTCGTATTCTTCCGTATGAAAGGCGTTCGCAGTATGAGATCAGCAGCACCAGTGAGAAATGTGGGCACTGCCCAGCGGACCCTCGGCCAGGACAGGGACGTCCTGCAACCTGGGCCGTCCCGGGCGGTCACCTCTGGCCACCTGGGGCCACTGAGCACTCCAAATGCGGCCAGTGGCCACGAGGGCCTGGGTTTTAATCTGATTGAATTTACAATTACTCAAAGTTAAGTTTGGAAAGCCACACGTCAGCGGGGGCTTCCGTATCGGGCAGAGCAGCCATGTTTTCTCGCAAGGTACGTGTTTCCGACTGTGCCTCATCCCTCGTGTACCAAGCGTGTGCGGGGTGTCTGCAGGATGGAGTGCGGTGTCAGCAGGGAACAGCAGCACATACTCGTAGCACAGGGTTGAGCAAATAGAAACTGCAGAGCAGCCAGGGAGACCCTGTTCCTAGGTGTTAGCCAAACCCCTTCAGTCTAGTTCTGGACGAGACTCCGCGTACGCTGACCTTGTTTAAGGCCCACAAGAAGCAGTGAGACAGGCCTTTCACAGACGAGGAACGTGGAACCCAGAGACCCAGAAAGCGTGAACAATGTGGCTACCGCGGGAACCTACCAAGGCCTGGGCGTGGGACTGAAACTGAAGAAGGAAGCTCTTCCCAAGGAGATAAAAGCTGGTTTGATCTTTGAAGGACCTGGTTTAGCCTCGGTCGGGGAGCGGGGGGCGGGGGGCGGGGCAACCCGAAAGGATGTCGGGGGCAGGGAAAAGCATCTCTAAGAGAAGGAACAGCATGTGCAAAACTGAGCTCCACCGCCGGGGGTGGCGGGACTGGGGAAAGGGAGCTGAACTGGCCGCAGGGCTGTCTTCTTCCCAAGAATGACAACTATGGTTCTTCGCACTTGGGTATCCGGCAGAAATTTTTCTCAAAATGAACAACGGGGGTCCGGAACTATCGGGAAAACCGCTGACAGTGTTTGCTGCCGAGGATACAACCCAGTCTTCCAGGTGAAAATTAGAATTTTGAAAAACGCAGTCACCACGAGCTGAACAGTTTCCCAAAATGTAGATGGCTGTCCTGATGCGATGGGGTCATAGCAATGAATGTCATAGTTTGATAGTGCATAATAAAATACAACAACATTTAGAAGCTCCATGCACCAATATTTTTAACCAGTGCAAAAGGTTACAGACTCGTGCACAGGTTAAAAATCCACTCAAAGTGCAAGAGAGGCCAATGGGTTTCATGTTACTACGAAAGCTCATCGATTAGGGTTTGATTCCACATCACTATTAGCTTTTGAGAAACTCACGTGTCAAGTTTTGGTGTAGTATCAGAGAAGAATATCTACAGTTATCTAAACAGGCTATCAAACAGTCTCTCCTTTTTCCAACTGCATAGCTGGAACTAACTATATATAACCATAACATGAGACTAGATTTTCTTCATGTAGTTCAACAAAAACAATATGGCATCATAAATGAAGCACAGAAGCAGGCATGAAAATCCAGGTATCTAGTAAGCCACACAGTGAAGAAATTTGCAACACTGTAAACAATGCCAGTCATCTCAATATTTCTATTTTTGCTTTGGAAAAATACAACTATTTTATTTTATTTTATTTTATTTATTTTTTAAGATTTTATTTCATTATTTTTAGAAAGAGGGGAAGGGAGAGAGGCAGAGAGGAAGAGAGACATCAATGTAAGGTTGCGTTTCACCTGCCTCCAGCCACAGACCTGACTGGAGACCTGGTTTGCAACCTGGTTATGTGCCCTGGCTGGGGAATCGAACCTGCAACCTTTGGGTTCACAGGCCGGTGCCTTAACCACTCTGCTACCAGCCAGGGCCTATTTTATTTTTTAAATGGTATTTATGTTAGCATAAAACCAACATCCACTTTTAAATTAATATCGCATTGAAGTGAATAAATAAGGAAGCATTTCTATATTTTTCCATTTTCGATTTTAATATAGTAAATGCCAAGAAACCTATTTCACATAAATGAAAGCTCTCTGATGGCACCAAAACGTAAAGGGGTCTTGGGACCATAAAGTTTGAGAACTGCTCATTTAAGCCACTGTGATACAACTCACAGTTAAAAACTCCGGTTTTTAAAAATGCGTCACCTATTACCTTTGCCACCACTGCCGAACACCATACCTCACCAAGGTACAATCTATAATGAACCCATGGGAGGACGCTCATCCACATGGATGGCGACTGCATTTGCTTCCATACTGTCCTTGATCACCTCAGCACTGCCGTTAACTGTTGGCCAGATTCGACCTTCATGGGGCAGAGCCAGCGAGCCAGGCGCCCGTCCGCCCGTGGGGTGTGACCAAGGCTAGAAAATACGACCGTGTCACACGCTGAAAACGCGAGACCCCAAGGTCAACCTGGAACGTGATACTCACAAAGCCAACCTGATTGTTTAAAAACTACATAGGCCCATAGGTACAGTATGGGCAAACAAGAGTCTACATATGACATATGACACAGTCTCCACATACTGCAGCAAGTCACCAAGTGGGAAAAGATGACCAACAGCCACAGGGCCGGAGGCCTTCAGAAAAGGGACAGCAGCTTCGTCCACACTGCGTCTCTGGTGGGCACGGGGAGAGGGGGAAACGGGCTTGTGACTCACCAGGCCCCCTCTGAGCGATGGAGCCCACGGGACACCACGCCCGCCGGCGAACGTCCTGGCTTCTCGGGGCCAGTAGGTGAGCTCTGGTCTATCCGTCCAGCCCTCCCACCAGCTGACCCGGCCTCTGCTCCCCCGGGAAGGGGGACACATCAGCAGAGCTTCACCCATGCTCCCCGAGAGACACGTTAGAGACCTGGTGTGCCGCCCGGTCCTGTGGCTGGAGCTTTTCACTACCTGTGTGCCATGCTGGTGAGTCACACAGCGGGGCACTCGGAGAAGGAGCCCAGCACCACATCCTTCAGAATATTCAGCAGCTCACAGGTGGCCCGAGTTTGGAGCCTGAAATCATTCAAGTTCCAACGTCCCTTTACCAGGCCTGGGGCTGGGGGAGCCCACAACAGGGACAGGTGACCTCATCGCATTTAACTCAAGTCTCTGTCCAGCAAACCATGCAATTAACAACCACACAGACGGACCTGCCCTCCGTCCACCCAAAACGTGAGCCCCCTCAACCCCCCACCCCGGGGGTAACTGCGGGACCGGCCCCCTGGAGGGAGCTTCCTAGGTCTTCCTGCAGAGCCAGCTTGCGTCACTGCCTGTGGACTTTCCCGTCCCCGCCCCGCCGGCTTCCTGCCTCATTTCAATTGCCTCACCACTGACTCTGAAACAATGTGTAATTATACAGAAAATAATCTGCCGGAGGATAGCTGGAGTTGCTTCAACTGTGCAGGTTTACAAAGACGAGAGAGGCTCTTGCCCAACCGAAAAGAAAAAAGAAAAGGAAAAGGGAAAGATACCTTTTCGGGCGCGTCACGGCGCCACGTCAACCCCTTTCCGAAAGTCACTGCTGGTTTGATAATTTCTGAGCCATGAGGTAACAGAGAGCACGCCACACTTCGTGGTTTCGAATGTTTATGGTCTGCAATTCATTCCTAATGAGCTTGCTCCGGTCTTTATTCCTCCCCGCGCATCTCCTGCTGGGAAGTGTCTTCCGGAGCCTCTGCCTTTTGTTCGTTTCCGCCATCATGTCAGAGCCGGTCCCCCGCCTGACGGCACGGTGACACCGCCCGGGGGCCCAGCGCCCTGCCGCCCAGCGGGACGTGGAACCTTTAACGTATTAATTTCTCTTGCTCGAAATAATTTAACCTCCGTCGTGCTTTTGTGATGACCAAGTGTGGCGATTAGATGCCGCTCTCGTTTCTCGTCCCGCAGGGTCTGTGTCACCCCCCTGCCTCCCGGCCACCCGCACGCTCCCCCACTTGCCCTCCATCAACCCGTCATCTGTCCCACGAGTGTCCGGCACATTTTCAAAAACACCTCCTTCCCCGAAAGGCTCAAGCAGTTTGAGAGCTGGCCGGCAGCGTTGTCTGTGGAGGGGAAGTGAATCGCTTCAGCCCAGAAGGGACAGGCACCCAGGGGAGAATAGCCACCCTCCACCCCTCCTCCTCCTGGGCCTGCCGGGTGGGTTCGCACGGGCGAGGGGGTCCTGGTCAGGATGCCCCGCGCCAGCCACACGAGACGGGAAACCGACCAGGTACCGAGTCTCTGAACACTGGCATTGTCACCTCACCACTTGCTTCCCTGCAGAACAGGCCCAGGGACCCAGGAGGTCCCCAGACGGGTCCCCACGTCGGGGCATGCGGCACCCAGGCCCACACGCAAACCGCTGAGAGTAACCGGGCGGTGCTGGGCCGTCCGCCCGCCTCTGCAGCCTCAGTGCTGCTCTACCAGGCGGGGGAGCATGGGTGGCGCCAGCGTGGCCCGGCCGGAGGGCTTCCGTCCCATTGTCCTGCGGTCCTGCAGCCAAAGGGAGGGCGCAGCCTCAGGTCATCCCCTTCCCTACACTTCCTGGCATTTCAGAACTCAAAGCGTGTCCCCGGGCGCACCCCAAAGGCCAGCTGATGGTCCCAGCTCCGCAGTCTGTGGGGACAGTTCCCCCAAGGCAGTCAGTGCTGACAGGCCAACAGCTCGGGGGGCGCAGCGGCTGGTCCCCTGCTACCCCACGTTCGCGTTCGGAACAGCTACTACATTGCCCCTTAACCAACTGTATCTCACCACCTGCCTTGGTCCCTCAGGGGACAAGCCAGGCGGTGGGGCGGCGGGAGGGTCACAGGTGGCACGTTGGGCAGTCCCTTCTCCTTTGGGTGAACTATAGACAGTTCGATTTAAAAAAGACTGAAATGTCACGTACAGACACCTCAGGAGCGCAGCTCACCCAATTTGTCCTTTAAAAAAAATGTATACAAATGGTTTCCACACGGCGCCAGCCCCCCACGCCTGTTTTGACATTGGCCACACCCATCCCCTGGAAACCACGCCGCGTGGAAAGCAAGGGGTGCCCGGCCACCCTCACAGCAGAGCTGCGTCCCCTCCCCTGAGAGCCCGAAAGGGGCCTGTCCAGGGCTCTCCCCACGGGCTCCCTGGACGGCTCCTCCGTCCTCCGAGGGGTCTTCTTTTGTCCCCTGGGGGAACAGGCCTCCCTGCCCCCTGAAAGGCGCCCTCGCTGGGCACAGGCGCGTGCAGGCACCTCACCCACAGCAGCCAGCGTTGCAGCGTT
The DNA here is from genome assembly GCA_004026585.1 of Noctilio leporinus. NCBI lineage: Eukaryota > Metazoa > Chordata > Mammalia > Chiroptera > Noctilionidae > Noctilio > Noctilio leporinus. Next base: position 335,296 of record PVIW01000499.1, read on the forward strand.
TTGAGTGGTTTCAAAGTTTTCGCAAGTCTGTTTCTTTTCGCCCGCAGTCAGAGAACTACGGGTTATTCTTTAACAGACGTTTTGAAAGGGATCTGGAGCTAAGCACCTGTCCACAGGGACACCCAGGGACACAGGGACAGAAGAACCTGCCGAACGACCCAGAAGGACGCCGTCAGCCACACCCGGAACGTGGCAAGTCCCACCGGACAAACGCTCCGTCTCTTCAACAAATACATGAGCTGGACACAGAGGGCGGGAAGCCCCGGGTTTGAGACTCTGCGGAAGCACACGGGCCCAGGCCAGGCACTGCCCTTGTGTGGAGTCAGGTTTCGAAAGAACAACAGAGACACGCGTGAAAACACCCGGAGAGCACCGGCTGCCTCCATGGTTTTCAGAAACCTGCGCTGAGCTGCGGTCACGGCATGGGGCTCACATTGGCGGTGGTTCTGTTGGTACGAGTCCCCGTACGGTAGGAAAACGCGGAAGCATTTCAGGATGGACCCCTGTGATGGCTGGTGATGCGCACGTAGTCAAAGGATGAGCTGGAACTCATGTAAGTTTATCGACCCTGAGAACCCACGTCTGCTCACAGAGCCCCCTCGGGTCCACGTGACAGGGGATGGGGGCGCTGGCCACCAGCAGGTGCATGTCCACCGTCCAACACGGATTCTGCACGTTCCTTCCATGGGGCGGGAGGAGGGCTGGCAAGAGCTGATGGCTACTGGGGCTATGGGGCAGGCTCTGTCCTCTGCACGCTGTGCTTAAAGTTTCTATGAGAAGCATCTTTAAAAGGGGAGTCTGTCCTCCTGAGACAGAGCCTCAGTGTGGAGCACAAAGTCACACCATCGTTCTGACTCCCTCTGTCCCAAAGAGGGACCTCAGGCCCTGCCCAAGGCCTGGCTAAGGCAGGTGGTGCTGCAGAGACGTGACCCGAAGCCCCCAGGCCATCATGTCCACACAGGAGCTGCACCAGACCCTCCGTGTCCTGTCTGGCACATTTGAACACGCATGCTTGTTTGGGGTCAAGGGGGTGCTGGCCCCCTACAAAGACATGACTTCACAGCGTAGCCCCGCGCGTGTGGTCACTATAAACACCCAGCCACCGGGTGCAGGGGGGTCTGTGAAGATGCAGACCACAGGGGAGGGAGGAAAACCAACCATAGTCTCACCTTCTATTTTTCCAGAAATGAAAACAGTTCTATACAAATCCTCCACTCACTCTCAGGAAGTTAAAAAAAAAGCAACCTTCTATGCTTTCCAAAATTGTGTTAAAAAAGAATTTGAAAAACTTAGCACCTCTCCTGCTTATGAAGAATTGTGAAAGGCATTGGGCCGTTTTTATTTTTTAGAGCTTTCTCTCTTTTTAAAGCAAAGGGAAGGTGTTAAGAGCGGCATCAGATTTTGGATGGGGCAGAGCTGCCCTTCTCAGACCTTCTGCTAAAGGGATGGGGGGTTGGGGGGCACAGGGAGTTGGGGGGATGGGGGATGGGAGGGGTGCTGCCACTCCAGGGGCCAGGCAGAGAGATCATGAATGAAAAGCAAATCCTTTCCCTTTGAATTTTTGGAATACGGCTCTGGAAGAGCTGCCTAACCTGGCTTTTAAAAAATATAGTCAACACATACTCACGATGCTCAAGTCTGCTACCCACAGCAGCCTCTCGACCATCTGCCACGGCACAAGGCTGTCACAATATTAGTGACTGTGCACCACCACCCACCCGTGTCTCACTTCTGGAGGGTCAGACGCCCGCCTCTCATGCTCCGCTTTCCCCTTTTCCACTCCCCCCCCCCACCCCCTCCTACCGTCAGTCCAGTGTCTGCTTGCATTTGGTTTGGTTTGGTTTCTTTGATTAAGTTCCACATGCAAGTGGCACTGCATGGTGCTTGCCTTTCTGTGACTTGTTTCACATACTGGGTGCTTCTACGTCATTGCAGATGGGAAAGTCGCCCTTGTTCACGGCCGAGTAATATTCCATTGCATGACCGTACGCACCTGATGTTCACTATCCGTTTGCCTGTCCATGGGCACCTCGTTGGTGGCTGTCTTGCTGGGGGTTGGAATAACTGATCGCAGTGTCCACCGTCACATGACAGAGGCTGCATCCGTGAAGACTGGATGGTAAATCGTCAGCACAACCGTGTGTCTCGGCGCTGCCCTCTGAAAAGCACAGGCAACCCTGGAGCCCTGTCGATATGTTCCTCACGTACACACAGTGTGGAAACAACCAACTGCAGTTACCCCAACGAGCCACAACAACCGGACTTGGTTCCAACTCTATTAAGCGCATGTCACGGTCCCGCCACTGCCAGTACAGCCGTTTGACGTTCTTTCCCTCCTTCGCCCGTAGCCCTGACTTTCAAGTATCTTTACCCGGAGGGAGGGGCAGAGACTCCTGACCCGGAGCCAAATCGCGGCCGAAATGTCCTTCCTGGGAGCGAGTCTGTCAGGTAACGTGCTCAGGACGGGGGCTTTCTGCGCAGCACCCCGTCCCCCTCGGTGTTTCTTTCACACGGGTTCCCCGTGGAAGGCAGTTACGGTATTTTGGTTTAATGTTGACAGTGAGTAGAAGATGGAGCTGTAAAAATGACGAACCCAGGAGGAGAAAGGAAAGGGAACATCAGGATCCCGTAGAGCACAAGTACACACGGCCTCTTCCGCCAAACGGAAGTATGTGCCGTGTTTTCTGTCAGCAGCCGCCTGGCACGGGGCCGCCCCCCAACCCTAGGGGCGTCTGTCCCGCTGCTGACGGGCGGGAGCTTTGGGGACGCCGGGCACTGTGATGGCGCGGCCCGTGGGCACACGCTGCCCGTCCCCACCACACACGTGGGCAGGGGAGTGAATCATGGAACAAGCGCTGGGCCAGCTTGTAACCAAAACATATTTTCAGACCCAAAAGCAGAGGCTGCAACGCCCTGGAGTCACACGACCGTCTGCTGGTTCTCGAGCGGCGAGCGTGGGTCCTCCAGCCACAGCCTGGGCCTGGCACGCGCCAGCCACTTTCAAGACAAGCAGCGTCCCAAACAATGGGGTGGGGACAGGCTTCGTGGTAGGGACAGGGCTCACGGCTTCCATCGTGGGGAGCAGCGGGCCGGGGGGAGTCCGGGCAGGACCCGGGAGACTGAGGCCGCAGGGCCCTGGGGGGCTGGGGACATGCCCACCTTGTCCGCAACTTCTCCAGATTTCAAAGCCTCCCCAGCTCCATCTCCGCCTCTGACTCGGCTTTCCTCACTCGAAAGGTGACAGTGGGGACGGGATGGGGCAGCACGCACGAACGCGCCCCCGGGCTCAGGACACTGCCGTTTCTCCGGAGGGCCGCCTGTGGGTCCCCGCAGGGGCAGCTTGTCCCCTGCCTTGCCCCGCCGCCTGGGGCACTGACTCAGTCCTCTAGGGTTGTTTATCTGGTGACATGGAATAAAATTATACGGGATGCTGTTTTCTTCCTGGCCCCACATCCTGTGAACACAGGCCACCCGCTTATTCAGGGGAATCTCAGCCTCACAACGTGCGGACGGCGCCTCTCGGCACCAGGGACACCGGCGAAGGCGGCTCGGGAAGTTACCAAAAAGAGAGAAAGAAGGAAACTACGCCTGTTGCTGTTCCCTTATTACTTAGAAATAATGGGATCTGTGACCTCTTTAAATTCCATTTCTGGTTGCGTGTAGTTTTGACTGTATTTGCATCTATATAACTAGTATACAGTAATATCATCACTTGCATGTTATTGGCACGGCGTTCTCATCAATACCCATGTCATCTGTGTCACTGAGACAGTCCAGCGTGGCCCCTCGGGGGACCAGTTGGACACTAGCACCCACAGGGGCCTCTAGGCTGTGCTGCTCTCTCCCCAGAGAGGTTGGAACTGAGCCCAGAGCCCCCTGGGGCTGGCCCAGGACCAGCACAGGGGCACCAGAGGGATGTCCCCCTCCCCCAGCGCTTTGAGGTGGACGCCTATCTGTGGGATCGTTAATGAACCAAAACAAATCTGGGGTCAACTCAGGGGCATGCGAGGCGGCGGCGTGTGGCCGGGAGCCCCGCGCCCCGCAGGGCTGGGCTGTGCGTGGCCCCAGCCCCCAGCCCCTGGTGGGCGGAAGAGCCGGAAGGAGCTGGGGCCCAGATAACAAGAGTATTAGAAATTCTTGCCTGCCTCACACAGCCACCATTTCAGCGTCTAATAATTATTGTTTAAATGCAAATGCCAGTGCCTGGTTCTCCTCGTGTGTTGGAATCCATCTCTGAAAACAATTGCAGGGTCCAGATGAAACACAATGTCTCAGCAGCTGGAGAACATCTGCACGAGGCAACTTCTGGAAACACAGTGCGAGGGAGGAAGACAAGGACGGACGCGGAAGCCGCCACCAGCCTCCGGTCCGGCGCCGCCTGGCCCTGCGTGGGGCTCCCTGCCCCAGGTACCCCAGCAAGGAGGTCAGCACAGCCCCCAGAATCACGCTCCCTTTGCTAAAGGAGCCGGAAGGAGCCGCCTGAAACCTCAGCATCTTCCCACGGGGATTTAAGGATGAGAAGTGGAAGAGGCCTGCAGGGTGTGAACTACAGCTTGAGGGTAATACTCACCCTCTTGCCCTTGGGCTGAGCTGAAGCATCTGTGGGCAGAGACCCCAGGAGGAGAGGGACAGGGACCCCGGCCGGACCCTCACCTGTGTAATTGCTTTGAAACTACACACAGTTGTGCCTCCAACCCCCAAATGAAGTCTAACCACATCCTGACCTTTTAAATGATCTACAGCGCGTGTCTTCGTCTTCCTTAGTTTGCCAGCATCCCTTCGAGTCAAGCACAATAAAGGATGTCGAGCAGGAATAAGAGTAACACTAGTAACAATAAGGGTGGAGTCCCAGTTAGGGCTTTACCACATCCGTGCATGCCAGGCATTACATGGATGCTTCCATGCAGTTGGTCCTCATCTATCTGAAGAGGGAAATGCCATTCACCCCCTAAGCTACAGGCGAGGACACGGGGGACGCAGTGGTGGTACCGCTCCCTCCAGGGGGCTGGGCTGGCGAGCAGGGGAGCCCTTTTCCCCGCCTGGGCTTCCCCCGCCTCCAGCCATGGTTCCCTTTACCCAGAGAAGACTTTCTGCCGGAATGTAAATGCCGCTTGGCTGGGCCCTTGGCTGACATGGTGGTCACTCCCCTACGGTAGCCCCGTAGGGACGCAGGGCCTGCTGGCACACTGGTGGGTACGGTGCCCCTGCTGGGTGGCCCTGCAGATCCTGCCACCAAATTTACCTTCACCAAGTGGGCCGGCAGCCTAAGGAGTCGCGCCAAGAGTGGACTTGACGATCGGGCGCAAGTGGCAGTGACAGGCGACAGGAAAGCGGGGGTGACTCTGCTCTGCTGAGCCAAACCGCAGGACAAAGCGGGCGAAAAGGGCCCCTGCTGCCCTGTGGTGAGCCCGCCGGGTGCGTGTGGCTGGCTCGGCCTCCGCAGGTTCACGGCTGAGCACGGAACAGGCACGCAAACACGCCCAAGGAGAGGGGAGAGCCCCCAAACTTGTCCTGCACAGACCACATGGTCGGAAAGTTTGGATGGGAGCAGCAGCCAGAACTGCGTGCACCCCATGGGGCCACTCTCGGGTAACCATGGTAACCCTCATCCACGGCCAAACACCGGCAGACGCTTAGCAACCCAACCAGGAAACCCAGGACAAGATGGGCAGCGCAGATGGGGTCCTTCCCCTCCCAGGGCGGCAGGACCCCGCACCCCACTGCAGGGCACCCGTGAGCCCGGGAAGGAGCGGGTCCTGGGGAGTTGGGACGTTTACCCCCTGAGTTGATCCTACCAACCGCAGAACCGGACGCCAAGCCAGCGACCAACATACTGTCTGAGGTCACGGAACCGTCCACGTACCGCATTCGGAACAAGCTCCGCACAGCCAGTGGCTGCGCTTCCAAAACTACCAAGAGAGAAAAATGATGGGCTCTTTCCTGGGGGGAAGCAACCCCTGGCCATGCAGCAGAATGAGGCATAATCATGTTCAAGACCTGAAAAGCGCACATCTGGGGAAGAGTCAGTCTATGTAGGAAAGACTAGTCTGTGTAGAAACTCCCAGCACCCCCCCCCCCACCTACACACGATTCGCCCAAGGGCACCCTTCTCTCTACAATGCACCCACTGGCACAGCCAGTTTTCCTCCCACTTGTTCAAAAGGAGAGACGCGTGAAATAGGCCGCCCCTGTGAGGGTCTTGGGCCCTCCCGTGTCACGCAGAAATCGGGGCAGGTGGGTGTCTCAGCCTGAGGATGTACAGCTCCTCCTCTGGCTTTGCATTTTGTGTTTTATAAATCACGAACAGGAACAACGTGAGAATCAAAACGGAAATACCCACTCCCGACGTGTGAGGACAGTTACCCTTTGACCAGACGGGTGACCCCAGACAGCCCTGTAAAATCAATAGAGCCTGAACCAGAGCTGCAGATGCGTCTTTGGAGGCCATGGTTTGGGGGTCATCGTAAATCCACGGTTTCCCTTGACCTTCCCTCTTGCCCACCCGGGTCCCCGGGACTGCCGGGCTATGCGCACGCCGGTCACAGCTCACCAGGTGACGTGGTCCTGTGCCGCCCCCGTCCTGTCCCCGCCCCGGCACGCTGTCCTCCCCTTGTGGTGGGACTCGGCTGGAGACAGTGGTGGCTGTGGAGCCAGGACCCCACACCCCTGCCCACAGCCCTGAGGGTCCTCCTGCGTGGCCCCTTGAGGGAAGCACTTCCGTTTTTCATTTATTTTCCCATTGTTTTGTGTTCTCTGGGGCCACCTCCGCAGAGGCTCCGGGATGGTGGGCGAGGTCCCCACAGCTCCGCAGGCACCACCACCAACATCCCCGCTTCCTGCTACTTAAGCAGGTGTTAGGGGGCCTTTCCCGAAAGACACGGATCTATTTCCAGCGCGGCCGCAACCCCTACGACAAGGTGGATTTCAGTAGAATTAAGGTGACGAGCGCGACCCTGCAGAGCTGCCGGTCTTGCTGCAGCGAGAGGGCGGGGTCGGCCGTGGGATGAACACGGGGTCGGGTCAGCCCCTCTCCCCACGGGCCGCGGCTCGTTCTGAAACCCGGGACACGCGGGCAGCCCTGGCCCATCCAGAGCCACGCCGGGCAGACGTGAGCGGGTGTCCGTCTGACACCCAGAGAACATCTGAAGTTCACTGACAGTTACACGAGGCCTGTTCAAATGTCGATATAATTGACACGAGGCCAATGTCAATATAATTGAGACAGTTGGTACGGCCCATACTTTGGGGACAGACTTGTGTCGGCTGCACCTGGTCCAAAGGGGTGAAGCCCGAGAAGTCCAGCAGGGCCACACGGGATGGCCCAGGGTGTCCACACGCCACGTGCTCGCTGCCACCCGTGAGAGCGGACAAGAGCGACCCCCAGCGGGCACCCCTGCCACCTGGGCACCCCCGCACTTCCCCCTGGTGCTTTGGCAGCACATTGGCATAAAGGCCATAAAGGTTTGGCCCTGTATCTTCCTAATTATTTTTATAGGTATATAATTATTGGAGGGAGGCCGTTACCTTTTTTTACGGACCTAAGAGCCTTTTTGCTGCTCCCCTTCCCACCCGACCCGAGGCCGAGGCTTCCCGTCGAGCTGCCTTGTTTGGAAGGAGGAGAAGGGGCTGCTGTCTTAGGAAGCAGGGTGGGGCGTGGGGTCACACCAGGGTCTGGACCGTAGAAGGAGACGTCCCAGGGTGGGGGCTGCCTCTTTGCGAACGCACAGCTCTCAGAACGCGCGGGGACCCTGCGGCTCCGGGTCGTCAAATCATGAAGAGTGACGCACCCTGCCTGTGCCTGGGGGCTGGAGCCGTTGCTGGGAGAATTTATGGGCACCCTGTCATCCATCCCCGCACTTGGAACCTCGCCTCCCACCTCGTTCTTCGTGCCTAACTGCGGGAGCCCAACTCGATGGCTCCATTCACCTGTAGCCCCAGTGGACAGCCCCACCCCGGACTGTTTCCGCAAACGCACCCAGCACGGAGGTGGGGTGCAACTCGTGGCCACACGACGTGCCTCTTTCCTTCCCCCCTTCCCTCCTTCCTTCCCTCCTTCCCTCCTTCCCTCCTTCCTTCCCTCCTTCCCTCCTTCCCTCCTTCCTTCCTTCCTTCCCTCCTTCCCTCCTTCCCTCCCTCCTTCCCTCCTTCCCTCCTTCCTTCCCGGATTGTCACCGGAAGCAGGTCAACCGCAGTCTGAGAGGCGGAGCAGGGCACCCGCCCTCTGTCCGTACTTCCCACCCCGCGGAGAGCAGCACAACACGCACTCATGGCGGGAATCGGCCTCACCAGGTCCAGAGCCACACCTCGCACGGTGGAAATATTGACCTTCCCCTCTCGGGGCAAAAAGGTACAAAATCTGTATTTGTGCGTTGAGCCCGCAGAGACGTCACCCTGATGTCCTCAGGACCCTGTCCTCGCCGATGGTCCGGGGCCACCTGAGTGTGAAAGAAGCAGGCAGTGTCGGGGCACCAGACAGTCACACGGCCCAGGTGAGGCAGACAGGAAGGCTCACCTGAGCGGGGCACAAAGAGTGGGGTGTGGGACTCCCGCGCACTCAGCGCAAATGGTATCAAAGAAGCCCAGACCCCCACCCTCTGTGCCGGTCCTGCAGGCCCCACCTCAGCTGCCTCCCGCTGGGGGGGTTAGGGTTTTACATATGAATTTTGGGGGTGCACCTGCATGAGGATTCAACCTTGCGCAAGCCACACCTCCCGCAGCCCCGACAGAGCTGCCCTCCTCTCTCTGGAGGCGCAGGGACTCCCACGTGCCGGGGCAGGCAAGGGAGCTGACCTTGGTTACACACCTACTAAGTGCTAGCAGCCCCGAGTGTGTTATTTAAACCGCGTTAGGTGGGATCTAAAGAGAAGCAACCAAGAGCCAGAAAGACTAAGTCATTCGCCTGATGAGACACGAATAATCAAAGAAAGAGAATCAAATACATCCATTGACACCAGATCCACGTCTGGTCACACGGACCTGCCGCCATTCCACTTACCACAGACGAGGGTGAGGCCGGTGGCCTGCCGGGGCGTGTCGGCGTTTCTCACGGGTTGTGCACTTTCTCTCGAACACCGGCTGGGCCGGGACCTCTGCAGGGCTGGTGACACGCTCGCTGGTCGCTGGTTCCCACCGACGGCCGGAGGGCGGAGACACGCAGGTGCCTTTAGTTCGCAGGACTGGCGCGAGGGTGACGGAAAGGGAGGCAGAGGGCCCGTTCAAGTACCCTTGGGTTTGGGCGTGGCACCCAATCAGGCTTCACCTCCTCGTCCCAGGGACCTGAGCTGGAACTAAGTGAAAAACAGAGACACACTTCCGCCTGCTCTTAGCCCGGTCAGCACGCGTGCAGCCCGGCACCCCCACGCGCCTCCCACGCGGCGCTCGGAAGTCCACTAGGATGCCGTGGCCAGATGTCAGAAAAACGACACGGCTCTTCTCACCCTTCCTCCCTTCTTCCTGCCTTTCCTCCCGCTCCCTTCCTTCCTTCCCTCCTTGCTTCCTTCCTTCCTCCCTCCCTCTCTTTCTTCCTTCCTCCCTCCCTCTCTTTCTTCCTTCCTCCTTCCTTCCTTTCTGACAACACCAGAGCGGAATCTGTCAGACGCTGGTAGAGAAGAATAATGAGGCCACGGAGAAGAAGTGTCCTGGCGACCCGCTTCCTCCGCAAGACGAAGGGGGTGCATCTGAGTTCCAGAACAGCCTCCCGGTTTTCGCGTCACTGCGTGAAGCAGGAGAAGGAGCGGCGCGCGCTCTCGGGCGTGCAGCGCAGAGTGCCGTGGGCAGGGACGTGGCTCGGTGTAAATCTTTTCCTAGTTGGCGCTTCCGAAGGGGTGCAATAGAAAACCCATTCGAACAATAAACGCCCGTCACCTGAGGTCCACAGCTTGTTCTGCCGCTCAGAAAATAAAGCCTGCGCTCACCCCTGGCCAAGCGGCTTGCATTTTATGCCGTTATTAATGCGTTGCAAGGCTTTTTTTTTTTCATATCAATTTGAAATTATACATCTGGGAGATCCCAGTACAACAGCAGTCAATGCTTTGTTTCTGTGTGGCCCTCTGCAATTACCAGAACGTGCAACTATAATTTAGCGCAGGTAAAATTCCATCAGTCACCCCCAGCACAAAGAAATCCCTGTCTCCCAGGAAGGAGGAGGAGGGAAGGAGAGGAAGTAGGGGAGGAAGAAGGGAAAGGAGAAGGGCAAAGAGGAAGGAGGGGAAGCAGGAGCGGGTCTTCCCGCACGTGGCACCAGGGAGCCGTAGGAGTTTCTAAAATAAATTGATTGGAATGTTTAAATCCAAGAGGCGATGGGAACACTGGCTGCGGAGAGTGGTGGCTGAGCACCAGGATTAAACTGAAACAAACATGCTTCACAGCCTTCCTGGCTTCTCACAACGTATAATGTTCTTTGTGATAAAAATAGAAGAGAGGGGAAGGAAGAAGGGCGATTTCTACCGTGGGCTGGGACTCACAGGAAGAGAGGGGAAATGAAGGGCACCCCGGCCTGAAAACTGCGGTCTGGCGTGAAAGAACCTCATTCACGGAGCGGGCGCCCACCCACTGGGAGAGCTGCCCCACTGGGGCGCAGGGCCCTGCCCGCCGGGTGCCCGCCTCGCCCAGAAACGCAAGCGCACGTGCACCCGCTTATTCCGTTTTTTCATTTGACGACTGTACAGGTTGTGGGGAAGGGATTTGAACCGGAGTGCGAATGAATGAGTATTTCCAGGCTTCAGGAAGGTTTTCCTACCCCACACAAGCTTCATGGAAGTCATTCGGGAGCAAGGAGATGATGTGGTGGGAAATCATGTGGGAGGGGTGCATCCCGCTCACGCTGACCGGTGGCCGCCCAGGTCCCACGCGTCCTTCCTCAGGCGCCCGTTTGATCCGCTCCCGTTTGTTTTGACCAATACATTTTGCTTCTAGTCAGAAGACACGGTCAGGTTCACATTTTGATGTCTTCCTTCCACTTGGGCCTATCCCAGGTAGACGAAATACTTTTCCCGACCGTTCTCACGCTAAGTGATGATGGAAAACATCCTCTCAAAGTTCCTTCCAGCTGCACACGTGAAAGACTTAGGGACACAGAGGAAGAAATACGATCCAAGCCGCAGGTCTGGCCCAGCAGGTGCTCCTGGGAAGAGGAGGCGCTGGGGCTGTCGCAGCGCCCAGCCTGCCAGGGGGAACAGGGAAACGCCCAATAAAAGCCACGAGGGTTCGAACGCGAAACCCAGGAGATGTCAAGTCACCACCTGCTGGCAACACAAACTAAACTGACGCGGATGAAGAGGGAGTTAGCACGTTGGAAGGCGGGAGTGAGGGGTTTGCCAAGCACGCTGCAGAGACCCGGGACGGGTAGGAAATCTGAACAACAAGTGAAGACCCGGAAAACGGAAGCCATGGCCCAGCGTTTCTGGAGGACATAGAGGGGTGGTGGCAGAAACGCCGTTAGGCAGAGGGACAGCAGCTGCCTGTCCGGGAAGCTCTCGGTAGGAGAGCAAACCCTGGATGCTGGTGACGAAAAATTAAAGTAAACCCACCCCGCCACACACGAGCCAGGAAAACGAAGGCTGTTCGTTAGAATGAGAGCGGATTTCCAGTCAGACACAGAAGGGTCGCAGTGGTGAGGGAAAGAGGCACCACCGGCCGACAATTCCGTATCTAGACCAACTGTCGCTCAATAGTGGAATAAAGGTATTTTCCACGTTGATCAAAGCGAATATTTTATTAGCAACACAACGCTCACGGCAAAAGGGAAAACCTACCCAAGACTGTGATTCCCTAAACAGTTAACCCAGAAGGAAGGAGAAGACACCAAAATAACGACCCGAGGGATGAATTGGGAAGTTGCTAAATCTCGTGACCGACTGTTTCTGTTCATTTTTATAAGAATGGATTCATTTAAAATCTAAATGTTTTATAGTTCAAAAACGAGGAAGCCAATGTCCCAAGACAGGGCTATCGGCAATCTGGGAATTTTCCTTTGATTAATGAAGTTGACGCTTGGCAAGGGAGACTTTGAAAAGTGCTGCTCTAGAAACCCAAGGAAGGGGGGTGCAGATTTGGGGGTTCACAGCAGAGCCGAAGTGCACTGAGATCCCCGTGCTTCTCCGAAGCCAGGGAGAGATAAGAAATAAATTTAGATTAAATTAGAAATCTGTCCCTCTGCGTGGAGGCATCAGAGGAGTGTTCGCCAGGTTTTTGAAGCCATTTAGGGTTGTTTGAACGATGAGCATGACTAACAAAATAAACTTGCGCCCCATGGAAGAATGTACTTTGTCACAAAAAGCCATCGAAGTGAGTATGTCGGACCCTGAACACTTCCCATTTATAGAGCGAATAGCTCTGAAAAGGATCTGCCGACGCTGCTGGTGGATCTGAACTGCGGTCAGACGGGAGGGAAGGTCCCTGACACCGGCACACTGGCCAGAAGCCACCAGCACGAACCCAAGTGTCCTTTCTTCTCAACCAAATGCACGTCCAGCGCAGAGTGGACACCTGGGTGTCACATGCTCTGCTGGACTTGCAGCCGGTATTTTGCAGCATGTAAACATGCCTACCTTCCCTTAAAAACTTGAAACTCCATGTGGATTCTTTCTTAAATTTTCATTGAGTTTATCGGGGTGACGCTGGTTGGCAGCATTGTATGGACTTCGGGTGCACAATTGCACGACACGTCATCTGGACACTGCATTGTGCGTTCAGCACCCCAAGTCAAGTCTCTGCCCATCACCACTGCTCCCCCTTTTCCCTCCTCCTCCTCCCCTGGCAGTCACCACAGTGCGGCCATGAGATTTTCGTTTTTCTCTCTTTTGCTCAACCATCCTCACCCCCCCACCACCCCCCACAGCTGCCAGCCTCTCCGTGGTACCTTCTTACGTCATAACTTGAAGTACAATGAACAAAGAGTGAGGAGGGTTCAAGGTAAGCCTTGTAAGTGGGTGCGTCGGCCAACGCAGCTGATGGTTATCTTTGCATTTTTCCGGATATTGAAAAGTTATGCCCATTCACACTTTCACATTTGGAAGAATTAAACCACTAAAAGAAAATGTTTCGTTCATACTATCAGAGAACTCGATGACTAGACTGGCCAAGGGGCAGAGGTTGGTTTGGGGGCATTCAGACCACTGAGGAGTGCTTCTTGGAGAAAAGTAACTACTGTTCAATACAAATGCCAGCACCATGTGCAGACTGCTCCCAAGGTCGTGGAAGGGACCCTGCATGGGAGGGACCCTGAAGTCATGCCTTGTGACCCCGGCCTGGCCCTCACCCTCACCGTGGCTGGGGGGCCCTGAGCACCCGGCCCAAGCCCTCAGCCCCCAAGTCCCAGCCCCAGGAAGAAAGCCCTGCTACCTTTGGAAACATGCGTCATGCAAACTCTCTGTCTCATTTACTCTGTAAATGCTCAAGGGGCACCATCGGGTCCCACCGTGGTTCCAAGATGGGTGCTGGTACCCAGGGTCCCAGAGGGTGCCCCTGACTCATCCCATAGAGTCTTCCCGAGGGAACTGGTGCCTGAACTCAGGCCTGGGGCACGAGGAGGCCTTAACCAAGTGCAGAGGGAGAGAAACGTTCTAGGCAAAAGGGGAAGAATCCTTGAAGAAATAGAAAGTAAGTGGTAGGAGTTATGAGAACAGAGGTGGCTGGTGAAAACCCAAGCGGCTGGTGAAAACGCAGGCGTCAGAGGGAAACACGTAGGAGAACAGTCATGTGACCAAGAGCCTGGGTTGTACAGCAGGTCTGGGACGCTTATCGTGAGCCGGACAGAGGGTGTGTGACTAGTGTGTGGCCCCTCCCCACACAGTTGTCCCAAACATGTTGGGGGAGGCATGGGACACATACAACTCTCAGTGGCCTCTGCTGGTTCACAGTGATCTGGTGATCACCACGAAGGGAAGACTTCAAAGGCAGAGGGAGGGGCTGTGTCTGGGGGTGGGGGGTGGGGGAGGGTCCCTCTGTAAGAAACAGGGATTGGGGTAACTGTGGGGAGGACGCATCTCTGGCTTGGCATGACCTGTCTACCGACGCTTCCGTTTTGGAGGTATTTCCGAATACGCATTAGGAACGGACAGGTTCCTGCATTACATCAGCGAAGGAAAGGGAAGAATTTCAAACGCCCAACGCTGCCTAGCAATAGGCTACAGCGTGTGCGTGCGTGTGAGACTCTATCCGTTTATCATGAGGCCCTTCTTTTCCAGCCGTGTCCCACCTATTGCACAAAGCGCAGGGGTGGAGAGAGAGAATTTGCTGCTCCGTATCAACGGCAAGGTTTCCAATCAAGACACCCGAAGGGAGGAATTGCAGCACCAGGGCTGGATTTAATAACCAACGACGCTGCTGTTCCATGACTTTTGCTGAGACGAAGAGCCGAGGTCAGGCCGACACCCCATCAGCAAAGCCTGCCCTGGTTTTGAATCCCGGGAAGAAGGATGGAAGAATTATGCGGACGCACACTGGTGGGTGGCCAGGTTTAGGAAAACATGTAGCTGCTTTCTGTGCCCTCATTGCCCATAAAAGAACATTTCACATGGTCAACTGCTCGAATTTATGTGAACCCTAAGGGGTAAATTTCCAGGGCTGTGAACGGAGATGCACTCACACAATTCTCATTATTGTTAATAGAAATTATGTGTTCGCGTCTCACTCGGTGCCCCTTCTGGAGAATAAATCATGTGTGTGTGTGTGTGTGTGTGTGTCAGCCCTAAATATCTCCGATTCCCCGGCCTCGTAGCAGAAACATCCCCATGGAAGATAATTGTATGTAAACATACTTGTATTTTCCAGGCAGCCTTTCTGTACTTCTTGTCCCCGATGACACTTTTTAGAGCAGTATTTTTAAAGAGCAAGGTGGGAACGCGTGGAAATAAAAGGCTGGCGTGTCGGCAAGGGGACCCTGCGTGTGTTACCTGCAGGCAAGGACACCAGCAGGGCAGGAACAGCCCGCGTGCGGCCTTTCGGAAGCCAAGGGTGGGGGGGAGGGACGTGCAAAGGCCACGGGATGGTCACCTGGGCCCGGTCTGGGGGGAGGTGAGCCAGTAACAAGACACAGACACGGAAGCCCTCCCCCCGACAGTGAACACCAGGAAAATAAATGATGCGCAAGAAAAGAAATAGGAAATATAATCAATCCTGGCATGCTTTATGGCTCAGCTCCGAATAGGAGTTTCCAAGTCGTGGTCACGTGGAAGTGGACGACTGAGCTAATCAAAACGTGCACCGTGGCTCTTTCGGGAGGAGGTGGGCAGGGGCGCGGGGCTGCGGGGGGACCAGGTGGGAGTCGCTGAACACCGGCCGCAGCTTAAAATCACGGGCCCTGGGGTGAGGGGCAGGAGAGACAGCTTCTTTCCCCCGATAAGGCTTATGGGACTCTTTGCCTTAGAAATCATGTAGATGTAGACCATCCATACCGTGAAAATAAAACCATCAAGGAGAGGGCTGTGCTCTGTGTGGGCTTAAAAAATGGCAGATGCCCTTCCTGCCCGGGCTCCCGTCCACACCGCCGCCGAGGGTTCCCGTGCAGTTCACCTCACATCCGTCCTCTCCCCGCAGAACTCGGCGTCCGGGGGAGAGCGCGCCCGGCTTCCAGGCGGCCTCAGGGTGCCCGGACAGGCCAGCGCCAACCGCGACACGCCGCACGGAAGGGTTGGGGGAATCGCTGCTTGCGCTCACTCAGGAGTTCCGCCGGTTCTCTTCCTTAAATTCACATGACACTTTTCTTTCAAAGTACTCAAAGCACTTTACAGATCCCGTTTCATCGATTGTCACAACATCTCGAGCAGGCTGCCATCCAGCTTTGTGAATGGGGACGGCAGAGGCTGGGGCTCAGCGAAGTTCAGTCTCGAGACCTGGAAGGATGACAGAGACTTAACTTTTGACGCAGCGATGAGTTTTCGGGGACAGAGTGGAGCGCGACTCATTTCCATTTTTCACAACGGTCGGCGCCGCCATTTCCTTCCATGGAACACGGATGAAGGAGTGGTTTTCTTAAGACCGTTGTGAGAACAAATCATAACTAAGGGGGAAAAGGAACCTTTTGAAGTAAAGCTGCCCAAACTGGTCCTATGGATTATTTATCTGCTGGATGTTAATAGGTCCAGGGTAAAAAAACAAAACCAAGTATTTGGTAATAGAAAATTGGGGCATAGCCAAAACAGTCCTGGAAACCGACCACCAAGTTGGAATGGTCACCCTTGCTAATTTTAAAACTTACTGCAGAGCTACAGTAATCAAAACAGTGTGGTACTAGCTAAGGACTGACTGTCCATCAAGAGAATAGACTAGAGGGCCCAGAAATGAACCCTCACAAGTATGAGCAAGTGTATTTTTGACAAAGGTGCCAAGGGGGAAGGACAGTCTCTTCAATAAAAAATCCTGCAATTAGAAACTCAAAACAGACCAAAGACATAAGCTAAAGCAATAGTCCTCAGAGGAGAGCGCAGAGGACATGCTTCACGATATTGGATTGGGCAATAGCTCTTGGATATGACACCAAAAACGCAGGGAAAGAGAAGAAAAAGTAAATAGTGTTTCATCAAAATGAAAAACAGTTGTACATCGAAGAACACTATCACGAGGGAGAAAAGACAGCCAAGAAAATACTTGCAATTCCTGTATTAGGTAATTAATATCCAAAATATGTAGAGAACTCCTACAACTCCACAACCAAGAACAAACAACCGAATTCAAAAATGAGCAGAGAACGTAAGAAGATAGCCCTCCAAAAAGGCACATAAATGACCAATAGCCCATGAGCAGGTACCAGAAGTCAGGAAAATGCCTACGGAAACCACAGCGAGACGCCACCATGGAGCAGCCGTGTGATCCAGCAATTTCACGTCGGGTCTATAGCCGAGGGAACTGAAGGTGGGGTCTCGAACAGACCCCCGCACCCGAAAGCTCATCGCAGCATTATTCAGCTAAATTATTAGCATTATTCTGCTAAAGGCAGACGCAACCCTGCACCTGCCAGTGGATGAGTGGGAAACAGAATTGTGGAGCCATGGAAAGGACTATTATTCACTCTTCAGAGGGAAGGGGATGCCAACACAGGCTGCAACATGGGTGAACCTTGAAGAATTTAGGTGAAATAAACCAGACACAGAAGGACAAATAGCGTATGATTCCACTTATATGAGGAACCCAGAGCCGCCAAGTTCATAGCAACAGAGCGTAGAACAGAGGTGACCCGGCGCTGGGGGAGGGGCGTGGGTTGTTCTCAATGGGGTTTCATCCTGGGGAGATCGGAAAGTCCTGAAAACAGATAATGGCGATGTTTGTGGAACAAGATGAATGCACTTAATGCCACCAACTTGGACACTTAAAAAGGTTAAAAATGGTATATTTTACCAACAAATATGTGAAAAATAGAAAAAAATTCTCTGTGAAACATCCAGGCCTATGTTCACTCTTCGAAGTTCACAGCACACATTCAAGACTCGAAAGACCCTTGTCATGAAGAAGAAGAAGTCTCATCAGCTGGGCGGGCGGGGCCCAACGTTTCTCAAAGACTCCTGAGTGGGAAATCCAGTCTGGACGTACGTATGACAGCCACACCCTGGGCTGGGGTCACCAGCCTGGACACGGCGCTAACGGGACTGCAGAGCCAGCTGGCTGGGGGCTCTGTGACACGAGGCAGCTGCACACACAGAGAGGACAGAGAACAGCATTCCTAGTGGGAAACGTTGCGCATGAAGGTGGCTGTGAGCACTAGAGAGGGAAGACCAGAGAGGCTGCAGGGAAACAGAAACGGCCCTCTGGTCCCACAGAAGTCACCGCTGGGTACTTCTTTTTCCTGGTTGACAAAAGGTAAAAAAAAAATCCATGCCACGACCTACAGGGCCGACATGCCTGGCACGTCTCTGCATTCTTGCAAAGGAGAAACTGCAAGCGGACGCCTCTCTGGGGGGGCCTGCAGGTCCCCTTGAGCTGGGCCAGGGCCTCGTGGGACCCAGCCTCTCCCGGCAGCTTTCCCGCACGCCGGGACCCCCGGGCAGGGTCGGGACTGGAGGACTCGCCTTCCTGCACCCCCACGTTGAGGTGGGCTGTTTCCCCTCTCACTGTGTACCCCATTCCAGCTACATGTAGAAATGACCCACCTGCAACGCACGACCAAATGTCCCTCCCGGTCCCCAGCAGGGATACAGGGTGGGGGGGATTAAAAGGGGGAAGAAAACACGTCGGTGGGGCAGTGGAATGCTAGAGCTTGGGCTACAGGCTGGGACAGCGACTAGAAGGTCATGGCCACAGCCACTGGGAGGCGGCCGTGGTGGGACCCGCTGTCTGGACAACCCGCTGTGGAAGCCGCAGGGCCAGCCAGCCCCCAGAAGCCCCCTCTGTGTGATTTTGCATTTTCCACCCCCAAGGGCTCCTGCACACGGACCCTCCCAGGTGTGTCTACACTGGACCCTAATGGCACTGACTAGGACATGCGCATCAGCTGCTGTGACCGGCTCTCGGAGCCACCAGGTTCATTGGGGGGAGCTTGCACTGGCGGGCGCCCCTGAGTTGGGCCCTGCTGAGCTGACAGCAGACAGAACGACCCCGCCCCCACCCCCCTTCCCCACGGTGCCTGGAGGGGCCCGTCTCTGTCATCCGATGTGCGGGGACGCCATCAGCTTCCTTCACACACAACACTCTCCAAATTTGGCCAAACTCAGCCTAAGGGTCAATTATGGGCTGATGTTCATATTTATGGACGGCGTCCTCTCCCCCCAAAAGACGTTAATGACGGCCTGACGGACAGGCTGATCGAAACAGCAGCCGCGGCAGGGAGAGCCGCCGCAGGGGCGTCCCCGCGGAAATGCCACCCTCGCCCTCCCCGCGCACAGCAGTGACATCCCACACGTACTGTTCCACCTCGGTCTCCCCCGGAATGAACACTTCCAAAAATATCTTGACAAAAACATCAGCGTGTGAACAAAGGGAGGCTTATTACTCCCAATTCTCCGCTGGCAGGAATAACAACATGGCGCCAACAACGCCTCGCTGTCTGGGGCTGTTGCGCCCGACCTGCAGGGGCGGCCCGGCCGCGGGGCACGCGCGGCCTGGGGGCGGGCGCTTCGGGGCGCTTCCCGCCGCCCGCGGGCGCCCTTAGCCCGTTCCGGGGCGACCTGGGCGTGACGCATGCTGTTCCCAAAACTGTGGCTCACGAACCAACACCAGATCTCACCAGCTCGGGTCAAAGGGTAGCTGCGCACCAGCGCGTCACGGGCTTTGGCGAGACATTTCGGAGCCACGACGGGAAGGTGCTCCCAGGGTGGTTGGCCGAGCACGGCTGCATCTGTCACCCCTTTCCAGCTTATTTTTGAAGCCCGGTACCCACCCCTCACCATCAAATCATTGTGGCCAATGGGCCTCTACCTCACGAAGTAGGTCGGCCTCCCTCGCGCGGAAGGTGTGCACCCTGGAGCGGCCTCTGTCTTCGTTCAGAGCCTTCAACCTGGCCTGCAGGGCACCCCGGTGGCTCCCAAGGTGCCAGCGATGCCCCTCGAGGGAGATGCGTGGATGTTCAGATGTAGCAGCTGCTACAGACTGTGCCAACGATGACATCTGGGGCCTCCTTTGATCTTTGCACCTGTCCTCCGGGGCAGGGGGTGCTATGGTCACCCTCCAATACCAGGTGGGGAAATGGGCTCGCACAGTGACTCATCTGGATGAGAAGGACTTGACACACAGTTGGCCCCACTCCGAAGGTGATGGCTTTCTGGTCGTCCAGAACCACCCTCCTGGCACCCTGAGCACCTCTGCGCCCAGCACCCCATGGGGCAGGCACATGGAGGGAAGAGACCCCACCCAGCCCCTGGTCCCTTGGGAAACACCTGTTCTTTGAAGCCCTGGGACCTCAATGTCCCAGGAACCCGAGCAAGAATCGAATGGGTTCGATTCCCAGCCAGGGCACATGACCAGGTGGCAAGCCAGGTCTCCAGCCAGGTCCCCAGCTGGACGCAGATGAAAGGCAACCATACATAGATGTCTCTCTCCCTCTCTGCCTCTCTCCCTTCCCCCATCTCTAAAAATAATAAATAACATCTTAAAATAAAATAAAAAGAATCCAGTGGGGCTTTTGACGAAGGGGAGGGAGTTCCTCCAGCTTCTACTACGGTCACAGGAACTCCCGACCTACTCACATCCCCACCCCGCTCACCCGCGAGCCCGCGAGGCCTCGGTCAGAGCCCCGTAGAGACAGGTGCTGCTCGTGACCATCTAACCAGCTGCACGTCTCCCTCGGAAACCTGCGTGCGAGCCGGTGGAGGACACTGAGACGCTGGGTCCCAGCCGGGGACCCTCGAGGCTCCACCTGGAGCACCACCCGGCCTTCTACAACCTCTCCCACTGGCCCAGACCTCTTTCTTCCCCCTGCAGGTATCACATTTTGGATGTTGTATCAACCAGATTTTTTTTTTTAAAGATTCTGTTCATTCTTTTTAGAGAGAAGGACAGGGAGGAAGGAAGAGAGGGAGAGAAACATCCATGTATGGTTGCCTTTCACCTGCCTCCAGCTGGGGACCTGGCTGGAGACCTGGCTTGCAACCTGGTCATGTGCCCTGGCTGGGACTCGAACCAGCGACCTTCGGGTTTGCAGGCCGGCGCCTTATCCACTGTGCCACCAGCCAGGGCTTGGATGTTGTATCAGTCAGATTTTAATCGAACTTGGATGGTCACGAAGAAGGGCACCCTTGGGACTATGACACCCCCCAAATCACCGAACCCCAAGAAGCAGCCCACATTTTATTTTCCAATTCAAATATGTGATTAATCTCACTCACCAACCAGTTTGCCATCTTGAAACCGGTGCTTGACCATGTCATCCATGCCCCGACGGGTGTGGCTCTGTGGTTGGACATCGTGCAGCAAAGTGGAAGGTTGCTGGTTCAACCCCGAGTCAGGACACAGGCCTGGGTTGTGCGTTTGGTCCCCAGGTGACATGTGGGCAAGAGGCCACCACACATTCACGTCTCTTACGCATCCATGTTTCTCTCCCTCTCTTTCTCCCTCCCTTCCCCTCCCTCTAAAAATAAACGTCATCTTTTTCTTAAAAGCCACTCATGCTACTTTTGTGAACTAGAACATGGCTTCCGATAAGGTCTATTTGTAACTGGTGGGTCAAATCTCATGACTGTAACGATAGTACCTACCGTTCACTGGCCCTTCTGTGTATTGGGCGCAGAATGAGGTGCGTCCCCTGTGGTGTCACAACTTGGATGGGAAAGAAACTGACGTTCACGGCGTAGTTCTGGCCTCCAAACCTCTTGGTCTCGCAGCAAGCGCATGGTATCAACAGCGTCCTGGTCGGTGACGGTCATAGTCCACCGAGAGACGCCACCAGGGTCTGAACAAATGCGTTACGTCCTCTTCCTCATTTGTGAGCAAAGCTCACGGGAGGATACGGGTGTCCTGCTGGTCACAGTTACGCTTGAGCCCCGGCTGGGACTAAGCCCCGAAGAAAGTTCCAAAGCTGAACTCGGTGCAAAGCTAAGGCCTGAGGTCCAGATGCTCCACGACACAGGGGCGTGGAGTCCAGATCTGCCCCGGCCACACCTGCACCGGCGTCTTGAGACCACAACCCACCTCCACAGCGAGATGGGGCTGCCAACAGGCCAACGAAACACAGGGATGGTCGTCTCTCGCCATGTCTTTCTGTCCTGTGAGCACCACCTGGAAGCCCGGGACGGCTGGGACTCGTGACAAAGGCCCTTGTCCTCAGCAACTCAACGCGCTGCCGCTCGTCCAGGGAGCGGGGGAGGGCGCACGACGGGGTGCCTGTCTTCCGAGGCCACCGAGGCACGAGCTCCCCCACACCGGTGTGACAAGTCGGGAGAGCAAACAGACAGGCACAGGGTGAAGTGGCCTGACAGCACGGAACACGGTTGATGGAAGGTGCTGGCACGTGAGCATGACCCGTCTTGCTCCTGTTGGTGTCAGCCTGTGTTTTCCCCAGGGACGCTGTGCCTATCCCGCCTGGAAGCCCCGGGCGGGCACTTCCGACACCTCGTCCTCCCTCTAGACTCACAGGACACGGCGTGGCCGCCGCGGAAGCTACTTGCTGCTTGCTTCACATCCGTTTTCCCTCTAATGTCCAAATGCAGCACCGCATGGGTGTCCCGGGGAGCTCGGGGCCTGTGCTAGGTTTCCCGGGTGATGAAGGATGTTAACAAGCAAACTGGGGAAAATTCTCCCCCAATGGCAATGGATGCAGCTGCACGTTCGGTACCTAGTGAGTCCCACCCCTCACCTGCGGCTTCTCTCCTGGGAGATTCCAGGACCTGGGGTGGGGGCTTCACGGCTGGCAGGGCTGGGAACCGAGTGACACTCCTCTCGGGTGGATTGACTGTGACGCGCATTCACACGCGAAGTCGGTCCCTCCCCTCCTTCCCCCTCCGCCCGCCCGGTCCTCGTGCGGCGCTGGACCTCCCAGCCCCGGTCCCCACCCAGGCCACCGCGGCCACGCCTGTCACATCCCCCTGCACTGAGGACCGAAGCTGGCCGCACGCACAGCTTGCCGTCCAGGGAAAGTTGGAGCCGCCCCCCGGCCGGGCGCGCCTGCGGCTGGCAGGAGCCCGGAGGAGGTGGGCGTGCGTGCTGAAAGGAGAGGGGGGTGGGCGAGAGAAACACCGAGTCCCGCGAATTATCGGTGCATAAAGAAATTAAAAGAGAATCTTTCCAGAGCAATTGCAGCCCATCTCCGGAACAATGACGGCAGCTCCTCATTTTCGACAGCAATAGAGGGCACGTAGGAGTCAGCTCATTAGAATATCTGTGGCTCCTTTCTGTTCCCTCTGCATTAAGCCCCCATAATGTCAGTTGTCACTTATTAATGACAATTAACTAGTAATCAGCCCTGAGACTCTTCGAGGTGGTCTTCGCCTGACAGGTGAAGAAAGAGAACATTGCCGAGTGCCACGCGGTGACATGGAACCTTCAAAGGGAGCACGGCATTTCCATAAATTATTTCAGAAAGAAATTTTCTTTGATACGTTCCCTCTGAAGCTGAAGGATCTTTAACCCTAGACAGGCCACGCTCCAGCTCGCCTCCCGTGATTTCTTCCTCCCCAAGCGAAGCCTACGAACCATCTACGACAGCTAGACCTGGATCCCGGGCCTCCGGCCCACGGCACCCATGTGAAGCCCAGGTCACTCCGGAGACCTTTCAGCTTCCCATCACTTAGTTTGGGTTACGTCCACCTGTGCGTGTGACCCTGGTGGCGTCCTCCGGTGATGCACACGCCTGTACTTGTCACGTTTCATTGGCTGCTGCCCTGGCCTAATTCCACTTCTCTCGGGCTCCCTCTCTCTCTCTCTCTCTCTCTTTCTCTCTCATTCTCTCTGCTTAAGGAGGCCCTGCCTGCTCTCCAGTCCTCCCAAAACCAGGGACAGATGGCCGCTGACTGTCTGACCCATGTAGGGCCTCCCCACACAGCCCCGGCCTCAGCCCTGCTCCCTCCCTGCGTTCTTCCTCCTGGGACCTGGCCGGACACCCTCGCGGTGCCACTGGCACGCAGGCACCCACGCGGCGCACACCTGCCCACCCGCAGGCCCCTTCCGCCTGCTTCCTCCGCAACTCGGGGTGCATGAAACCGAGGGTTCTGGGAGCGGGGAGTTTGGGGAGGGACCCACTTGAGTAGCGGGCTGAGCGGGTACTGTGCGGGAGAAGAACCGACGTCCATCTCGAGGAGCTGAGGCTCCGGCAAGGCCACGGCTGCCCTGGGAAAGGCACCCGTACCCGGCAACCCGCGCCTGCGCCCTCTGCTGGAAGCCGTGGAGCAAGGGCGCTGCCAGTCGCGTTGGAGAAGGGTGGGTGGCAGCAATTCAGACTCTGACAACAGACTCTTCCCGGCTCGGAGCCCGCTGGCGCACGGTGACAGCACGGCAGCGCCCGAGACGCGGGCCGCGCTCCTGAGTGGGCCGCGCTCCTGGAGACGTCAGCCCAGGGAGCAGGGAGCCAGGCGGTTAAAAAAGCAGCACAGCTCGGGGGGACACGTGGTGTTGTCCCTAAAAGGGGAACTAGGAGGAGCGCAGTCACCTGGCGAAATCTCGGTCTTTCCGAGCAGCCAGGGTGGTCGGAGGCGGTGCTGCCGTCGTGGCGCCAGCTTTCCTGCCGGTGCCGCGCTCCCCCTAAGAGGCTCCACCTAAGGTCACTGCAGGTTCCCACCGACCTGGCGTGAACGCAAAGAACGGCCACGTTGTGCCTTCCTATTGGAGGAGTAGTGTTCGTGGCACTCTGACGTTGGAACCAAGTCCTTGCCATCGGCTCTCTGCGTGCAGGTGTTTTCGGAGTTTAATGCCGTCGGTGTCCCAACCGAGATGCCCGGAGCCTGTTCTGAGACGTGGCCGTGGACCAGGGCCACAGCGCGGAACCCACGGGTCCACCGCACGGGCAGCGCCTGGCCTCCCCGTCCCGGGGCTTGCGTGCCAAGGGCACGACTCGTGCGCTTCATGACGCTAAAAAGGTGAAGGTGTCTCTCCATCAGGGGAATAAATAGTCTTGAAAGGAAACATCAGATTTTACAAATTGAGTTTTAAAAGGCCGTCTCTTCAAGTTAAAAAAAAAAAAATCTAAACATAACTTAAGGATTTGCTTTCCGTGATTTTTAGGACACTCAAGAGCCAAAGGTTAAAAAATGGATTCCTATCGCGATTAGTGATCCGTCGTTCATCAATGTAAGGGGGGCTTTATGGCAGAGACACGCATCAGCCAGCAAGCCATGGCTTGGGAATAGGATTCGACGTGGACCAGGTCGTAAAGTTTCAAAAATCCCCACTGTTCCCAGTCGTGCGGCCGTGGAGCCGTGTTTACACACACACAGGTGTTGCTCTGTCAAGAGAAAAAGAAATCCTTAGTCTTCCAGTTGGATGAGATGGGAGGAGCTACTCTGGAAACGTGCACCCATGGACAGAAATCCACAGGAAGGCGGGAAACGCCTCACTCTTGAGCAGCAGCTGCCGGAAGAGGCTGGGAGCCGACGGAAACCTCGTCACGCACTGAGGACGCGGCTCTGGGCAGCGAGGGCATTAGCCACACGCACTGCAGGGGCCGCTGGGCGACAGACGCACCTCCAATCATGATGCTGCCCACCTGAAAGGAACATAAGGGTGTGTCACTTACCCCAATGAAAAGATGCGCCGTACGCGTGTCACGGGCACTGTCACAAACCTGCGGACCTCGTGGGACGACCGGTGTTCACCTGGCGGAGGCGAATCACCCCAGGTGCCTGCGATGTCCTCAGGCCATCTTGACCCCAGTCAGATAGGCTTGTCAACATCTTCACAATTGAAGGGGCAGCGCAGACCCGTGGCAGGCCAACTTCCTGGGAGCTGTTGATGGAAACACTGGCTGTGTCCCCGAAAGACCCTCCTGCTTCTGGGACCTGCCTGCCTGGTAGCCTCACAGCTGCCTCGGGGTGTCCAAATGGCCTCACCAGGAATCTGGGTCCAGACGCTGGGTGCCATGGAACCTCTCAGTGAGATCAGGAATTTTTGATATTTCAAGAAATGCGGAAACATGCATTCTCTGCTATCAAGTAAAAAAAAAAGCAAAGCACAGACGTGTGCTCAGCGTGATCCCAATTTTGTAGAAACGTGGGGGTGGGGATGTTACCACTAAAACAGTAACTGATTTTTCCATAGACGAAAATAGAAGTTATTTTTATTTCCTTCTTTATTTCATTGTGTTCCAAGTTCTCTGCCATGACTATGTGTTACTTCTATTACAGAAATAGAAGTTATTAAAAAGCACAGGTACCCCCCAAGTTTTACTCCCAATACTTAAAAAATTGTAAATTTAAAGTTTACAATTCAATAATTGGTCTTCATCTTCAGAGAAATAACAGTAACGAGACATTGTGCCTTGGAGAAAGGCAGGAACCTTTATTTGTACGGACAGGTTTCTGAGGGTTTTGAAGAAGTTTTGACATGTTATTGACTCACGTAAGAACCTTTTTAAAGATGATCAAATGTAGAAGTGTAGGGGACGTACATCTGAAGTTTTTCATCACTTTTTCCATACAAAGCCTCAAAGACTGTCCTACGTAAACTCTTCATTTCGCAAGGCTCCGCAGCTCTTCAGTTTTGGACTAAATAGCAAGAAACATCTTCACCCAGCACACATTGCGAAGACTATCTCCGGACACCCCTCTCCGCCTTTGAAAACCCCACAGTTTAAGGAAAAAAATACTTGGTTACCAAAGCCGAAGCTCAAGGACGGTCACTTTGGCACGTGCGCAGTGTCACCTTACCCAATAGAAAACACTGTGCAGCCACGTCATTGCCCAGCGCCCTGGAGGCGGGCGGGTGGCCTGGTCCCTGGGCTGAAGGACCTGGGGACATGGGGAGCACCCACAAGACGGATAAAGTAGAGGGCAGGTGCGTTCATCCCACACAGAGGGAGGAAGAGAAACACCTGGATGGAAAGTGGGTGTCTGTTCCGCGTGGCACTCAGGTCCCTGTGCGTCAGTGTCACCTGAAACACCCAGCCCTGATCCCCACCCACGGAAGACACGCAGACCCTTCACTGCGCCCCTCCCCTGGGGCCCACCAAAGGGTGGTTGGCGGCATGGCTGGGCCGGGGGGCCCTGGGCTGGCTGTGTGCCTGGCTGGGCTCAGAAGGGCAGTGTGGGTAAGTGTCCCGTAACTGTGACTAGGACACCCCTCTCCGCCATTAGCCGGCCGGTGGTAACACAGCCTGGGCTCATACCCATTGGTCAGGAACCGGGAGTCGATGACACGATGGCCATGAGGTGGATGAAGTAGAAAAAGAGAAAATTAAGAAAGGTACCTGCATTCTGGGCCCAGACCCCAGGGGCAAAGGGCCGCGAGGCACTTCCGAATCACCCAGCACTGGCGTTGGGGCAGAACCTGGGCCCCTTCCTGAGCTCGGGTTCCCTTCACGCCACAGGGCCCGAAGCTCTGCCCCTATCGGGCAACCAGGTCACCTTGATTGTTGGCCTGCGGCGAAGTTAACAGAATTTCCCAGGCCTATTGGACAAGGACCCCACGTCCCTCGTAGACCTAATGGTCCCTCCCCCTCACCCCTGCAGCCCAGAGTGGGTAACCAATCACCCAGTAGCTGAACCGAAATGTCCGAAACGCTGAGCTACGCACCAAGGGAGAAGTCAGAAGACTGCAGCTCCGCCCGGCATCAGGGACAAAAACACACATGGTGTCACCCCAGCCGCTGGCTGGAGGGCCGCAGCCGCTCCGGGGTGGCAGCTGTGGGGAACAGTGGGCACAGTTCAGCCCGAAGTCTTGCCCTTCCTCAGGATGTGATTTAAGGAGATTCAAGCAAAAGGTAGAAAAAGAAATTCTCCTGCTAGGAAGGCCCTTAGTGCTTCTGGGTGGGAACAGGCCAGGGGTGCCCGTGTTTCCCTGGTACAGACAGAGGCCCTGCTCTGGGTGCCGGGGCCACTGCCCTCACGTGCCCGCCCCCGCCCGGGTCCTGCAGGGCCCTCAGGGGGTGCTCAGAGCCCAGGGTGACCTGCAGAAGAGACCCGTCCCAAACCCTGAATCAGTCCTCTTTAGAGCACAGCCGTCAGACTCCGCTTTGGGGCCATGCAGCGCTGGTGCCCGCACCCTGGGGCCGCCCCTCCCACCACGCTGTGCCGTCCCCACGCCCGGGGAGCCGGCAGGACACCCTGCACGCTGCCCGCGCGTCTCCAGAGAGAGCCCCCCGCCTCTCCATGGGCCGGACACCATCCCCCCCAGACCCCGGGCGGAGTCAAACACGTGCGTGACTGTCGAGAAAAAGGCCACACGTGTCCCGTCGCCCGGCCGGCGGCCAGAAAGTGACGGCTGAGCAGGGTCCCTGACGGCCGGCGGCGGCAGCTGCACCTCGGCAGCCTGAGCAGCCCCGGCTCCCAAGCAAAGGACGACAGGACAACCGACGTAAACCAAGGACGGCGTGAAGGTTTATTTTACAATTGAGAAAACAGTGGCGTTAACCGTGGGAACCCAGGCGAGCTGTACAATGCGAATGACCGAACATCCAACGTATAACCGGGAGTGCCTTGCTTTGTCCTTTATTCTTTTTCGTATTTTTATTTATTTTTTTTTTGTCTGATGTACATGCATCTGGAAAGATGCAGATGCCAGAAAAATTCCTCTATGTGAATCAAGCGGCAGGAACTAAATTTTATTCAAAAGTCGTGGGTTTACATTATATACACAGAAATTGAATATAAAATGACAATATAAAAAGTTAAAAGAGAAAGCATTACAGCCAGAAGGTACAAAGAAAGGTGAATCGATTAAAATGGGACGATCCGTAACATACAGGAGTTTGCAAGCTCTGTCGGCGATTTACAAGGGACGTACCCCAACATTTGCCCCATTTTTCTTTTCTCATTGACCGGTGCGGCACGCCGTAGAAAGGTCAGCTTGTACCAAAGCTTACATTTGTAAATAACTATAAACCGCGGTATTTTACAGGAAAAAAAAAAAAAAAAAAAAAAGGAATAGCATTTTTACACATTTTTTTTTTTTTAAATAATAGCTTGCATACGATTTTTTGCCAAAAGTGGCTTTTTTTAATTTTTTTATTTTCAGCATCCAGAGGGTTTGGGCATCGTGGCAACTGGGGTGTTTGTTGGTGTCTTTGTTTGTTTTCTTTCTCTGTTTGGAACTGTGACGTTGAGGCTTCTCAGCCCAGAAGTCCTCACCAACTTCCTGTCTTCCGACCACGGCATGCATCACCCTTCACCACCCAGCTCTGCATAGAAAAGCTCATGGTTTCATTATTAAATACGTGTTGTGTCTGACACAGCTTCTGATCTGAAATGAAATGCCTTTAAGCCTGTTTGTATTTTTTTTTTGTTAATTTTTTTTTTTTTTTGAGTGAAAGGCACAGAGATGCGATTACAGTCCTCAAAGGGTTAACTCGGACACCACGAGGTTCTAGACCTTTATTGTCATGGCAACGTTGCAGCGTTAGGATGTCTTTTTTACCCTCCTTCGGGGGCGTCTCTCTTTCCTGCTAAGTCCCGTCTGCCAGGGGGGTGCCCCACTATTTCCTAGAAAAGCGCTTCACCTCAAGAACAGATGTTGAAAACAAAGGTCAGACTTGGACTCACGGAAGAAAGAACGTGAACATGCACCATGGGACAGAGAGCGTATAAATAGAGCTACAAAACGTGTGTAAGAAAAAGCAAGGTCTGGACCGGCCGCGGGGCTGATTTCAGAGGCTCAGGCCAGGCCTAGTGCAGTGTGAAGACGACGTTTATTTAGTGCAATGCCCGGCGGGCGCTACTGCTTCTCCAGCTCCGTCACGTAGATCAGGTGGTCCTCGGGGGACTTGCCGTGGGTCTTGCTGAGGTGCAGCTTGACCGCGTGCTTGCTCGCAAAGGTCCGGCTGCACAGCTTACACTGGAACGTGGAGCCCAGGTCGTCCTCGGCCGCCCCCACGGGGCCCACGGCCTTGGCGGCCAGGACTTTGGAGACGCCCTGGGGCTCCGGGATCTGGCTGAGCGGCAGCTTGGAGAGGTCCTTCAAGCTGAAGCCCAGGTGCGTCTCCAGGTGGCTGATGTACGTGGGCGCAGTTCTGAACTGAGAGGCACAGTCGTTGCAGAAGAACACGGGGTGGCCCGTGTCCAGGCTCTTCAGGAACTTGGTCCCGCCTGTCCTCCTGAGCTGGTACTTGACGTTGGCCAGCCAGTGGCTGATGGTGGTCATGGAGAGGCCCGTGAACTTGGAGATGTGCACCCGCTCCTGCGGGCCCAGGTCCGACAGGATGTACTTCCCGTCGGGGGTCTCGCGCAGGCTGGAGGCGAACTGGGCCTGCAGGATCAGCAGGTGCTGGGGGTTCCAGTTGGACTGCCGGCCCTTCCTCTTGTGGACGGGCGACAGCTCGTCCAGGGCCTCCTCGAAGCTGCTGGCGTCCGCGTCGGACTTCTCGGACACCGTGGAGGGCGTGGAGGACTTGGGCGTGAGCCGGCCCGTGAGGTTCTTCACCATGTCGGAGATGTCCATGAGCGCGCTCTCCCGCAGCGGCGAGGCCACCGCGTCGGCCGCGCCGGGGGCCAGGGGCTTGCTCTTGGCCTTGGTGAGGTCCATGGGCTGGTCGCTGTTCTCGTAATAGTAGCGGTCGATGGCGTCGGCCTGCTTGGCGGGCACGGCGGGGTACACGGGCTTGTCCAGCATGCTGTTGCTGATCTTGTACAGCATGGCCAGCGGGTCCAGCGAGGGGCTCACGGGCTTGGACACCTTGCCCAAGTGCGTGTTCATGATGGACTGCAGCGCGCTCAGCGGGCTGATGAAGGAGGGCTCGGGCGCGTGGTCCGTGATGATGCCCAGGCTGCTGCAGCCGTTGGTGACTTTGGCTTTGAGGGGCTCGGTGCCGTTGGGGGTGTGGGCGGCGTCCGCCGCGCCCTCCTTCTTAGCCTTCCCCCCCTCCGCCTCCGGGCCCTTCTTGGGCTGGGGTTTGCCGCTGGCGTCCTCGGCCCGAGGGAAGTCCTTGTTCTCTTTGGCCGCAGGGGACGTGGCCTTGGCCGGCGAGCCCTTGTCCTTGTCCACCGGCCTCTCCTCCTTCTTCACGCTGACCTTGCCCGTGACCTTCTCCACCAGCTCCTCCATGGCTGACACGTTGCTCTTGTGGGGCGGCGGGGTGAGGCTCCCCGGGGAGGGCAGCAGCGCGCTGTGCTCCGCGGACAGCGGCTTCACGCCGCCGGCGTAGGAGGGCTGCATCTGCACGCTCTGCACGGCCGACAGCGGCTTCACGGCGCCCGGCAGCTGGTAGGCCGCGTGGATGCTGGGGTAGCCGCCCCACGAGGGCGCACCGTTCTGGGCTTTGCTGATGGCCGTGGACACCGTGTTCTCCAGGGACTTGAGGATGTCCACCCCGCCCTTGGGGCTGTCGTCCAGGTCCTCCTCGCGCAGGTACTGGTAGAGCGCCGTGGGCTCGAACTTCTCCGCACTGTCCTCGCTCTCCTCCTTGACCTTCCTGTCCGCGTCGCCCGCCACGGGCCCCTTCTCCTTCTCGGGCTCCTTCTTCTCGTCGGAGGCCGTGGACCCCGCCGGCGAGTCCGGCGGCTTCTTGACGTGGGCGGCGGGGAGCCGGGTGTGTGTGGTGGGGGGCAGGGGGATGGACTGGATCTTCTCTTCCACCACGGGGTCCAGCACCAGCTGCTTCCCTTTCTTGGAGGCGGAGGTGGTGACCTTCAGGAAGTGGCCGGTGACCATCATGTGGGCGGTGAGCTGCTGCAAGGTGTCGTGGGAGCTGCCGCACTCCATGCACTTGAGGATCTGCGCCTTGCGGGCCTCGAACTGCCAGGTGTAGCTGGCGCCGTTCTGGTAGCCGTAGCGGTTGTTGGGGGTCACGTAGGGGTTGGCGGCCTTCTGGTCCTTGGCCGACTCGCTCAGGGCGGCCTCGGCGGCGGCCCCGGTGGGCTCGGGGGAGCACGGGGACGCCAGGTCCTGGAGGGCCCGCTTTTTGGTGGACGGGACCAGCTTGGTGATGGCCGGCACGGGCTCCTTCAGAGGCACTTTCTGGTAATGCTTAGTCTTGATCATGTGGACGCTGAGGTCCTGCAGGGACTCGAACGAGTGGCCGCAGTACATGCACTTGAGCACCTTCTGCGCGTCCTCCTTGCCCTCCATCTCCATCAGCGAGCGCTTGCGCGGCTTGGACCAGCGCTTGGTCTTCTCGGCGTCCTTGTCGCGGTTGTCGTCCCGGTAGTGGCCCGTCTCGTTCATGTGCACCGTCAGCTCCACCAGCGTGTCGTAGGCGGCGCTGCAGTCCTTGCAGCGGAACTTGCTGGCGCCGGTGAACACGGAGCCGTACAGCTTGTTGTTCTGCCGGTAGAGCTGCACGGTGCTGAAGAGGCTGGGCTCGGGCAGCAGCCCGAACGGCGGCGCCTGCTGCAGCGTCTTGGCCAGCGCGGCCTGGTGCCAGTCGTAGCCCGAGCCGCCGCTGCTGCCGCCGCCGCCACCACCGGTGCTGGTGCTGGTGCTGGGGGTGCCGGCGGCGGTGGTGGTGGTCCCCACGGTGGTGGCGGGGGGCGTGGGGGCGGGGGTGGAGCTCTCCTTGGGGCCCACATCGCTGCTGCTCGTGGTGGTGGAACCCGACTTCTTCAGGTCCAGCGCGAGGCCGGACCAGCAGGACTCGGAGAACAAGTTGGCGTACACGGCCTTGATCTGGGCCAAGCTGTCCTGGGGGTAGGAGACGCTGTCCGGGCCCGGCGGGTCCTCCTTGTCGTCCCTGGAGGAGGAGTTCTTGAAGTGGGCCAGCTGGTCGCTGCTTTCGCTGAAAGGCGACCCGTAGCCAGCGTCCTGGTTGGTGGCCGTGCTGACCGGGGAGTCCTGGTAGCTCTGCGCCTCTTTGATGTCGGCTTCCTCGCCGCCCACGTAGTCGCCGTCCTGAATGTCCAGGGACAGCCCATCCTCCTCCGCGTGTTCTTCCTCTATCTCGGCCGCCTTCAACTCTTCCTCCGGAACGTAAGCTAGGACAGAAAAATGGGACACGGTGAGGAGGAAATCACGTTCAAGGACGCGGCCTCCCCGGCACTTACACAGTCTTGGGAGAGGGCGCCTCACCCGCGCTCCCAGACGGCGAGGCTCCCCCGTGACCACCCACGCGGCACTGCGGCGGCACCGCTGCTCTCCCCGGGCAGCCCCTCCGCCGACCAACGCACCCTGGGAAGCTGGGGGGGGGGGGCTGCGGGTGTCCCCTTCTCAGGACGTCCCCTGGGGACGCAGCCCAGCGGGGAGGGGAGGGCACCCTGTCTCCCCACCCCCACCCCGCAGGCTTCTCCTTTCGTACGCAAGGGCCTGAGAGTCCCTCGCGCCTTCCTCTGGGGGGGACCTGGCTGTCACCTGTAGGGCCAGGTATCCCACCAGCAGAGTTACACGGTCCATGAACGTGAAGATGCCTCCATGACAAGCAATCAATGCGCTCTGGAAAGAGCGAGAAAGGAGAAGGCGACAGAGCGCCCCCGCCCCCGCCCGGAGGGAGCAGAGGGCCCCCGGGGCAGCATCAGGCAAGTGTCAGGAGGGTCCAGGGGTACAAGCAGCATTAGTCACAAGAGCCCAAAGTGGGGAACAACCCCAGGGTCCATCGGCAGGGGAACGGATGAGCGGAACCTGGTGCTTTGCCCACCGTAGGAAAGAAATCCTTTCACCTGCTGCCCCGGATGGGCCCTGAGGACAGGGTGCTCCGTGAAAGAAGCCGGACAGGCCGTGGGACCCATTTCTCGGAGGACCCACAGGGACAGGGCAGAGAGCAGGCGCTCGAGCAGGCGGTGACGGGTGGGGACGGGCTTCAGTTTGGGGAGGTGGCTGGCCTGTGCGCTTGGCCACGGCTGACGCGGTCACCTAAACGCGACGACTATGTCCTACAACACAAGGTTTCCAGCTTTTACAAGGCCAACAGCGCGGGCTGGCTGTGCAGCTCCCGGCAGGCGGGTCTCCAGGGCGCTGCTGGCTGTCCCGTGAGTGACGGGCATTCAGGCCGTGGAGACCCGGAGATAAAAACCTGACTTTTACTGCAGGACCTTGTAGATCCTTGAACGGGCGACCTATCTGCTCGCTCCCAAGGGGAGATGATTGCCAGCCTCGCCTCTTCCCTGATC
The DNA here is from genome assembly GCA_004026585.1 of Noctilio leporinus. Lineage (NCBI taxonomy): Eukaryota > Metazoa > Chordata > Mammalia > Chiroptera > Noctilionidae > Noctilio > Noctilio leporinus. The sequence continues at coordinate 368,835 of PVIW01000499.1, forward strand.
TGATTGACCAACGCGTCCTACCTGCTTTTTACTGTTTTATTCACTTTGGAGAGAATCACCAGCCACACCACGGTTTTATTGCCTGGGAAATTTGGGGTTAAGATGTTTTGCAGAAAGGCCCTGTGAAGATACACTGGTGTGACCGGAGGCGGGTGTCTCATTAAATGTAATCGCTCACTACCACATTATCAGAGCCGCATCCTAAGGGAATGCGGCAGAGCACACGCGTCGTTTCAGGGGCGGCTGACAGGACAGAGATCATCCTGTCAGCCTAGGGCAGACGTGCGGGGGGGCGACAGGGGCGAGTCAGCGCCTGCAGGCCGAGGACTTCACACTCCAGCCACAGACACTCCTGCTGTGAGCACACACACTCACTGTGAGCACGCGTGCCACCCACTCACACACGCCAGTGACAACCTGTGAGCTCATGCACACACAGTCAGTAACAACCCATGAACTCACAGGCCACTCACACACACTGAATAACAACCCATGAGCTCACATACACACAGCCAATGACGATCTGTGTGCTTATGTGCACGCACATGGCCAATGACAACCCGTGAGCTCATGTATACACACATGGCCAATGACAACTCATGTCTCACGTGCACACACATGGCCAATGACAACCCGTGAGCTCACATGCATACATACAGTCAATGACAACCTGTGAGCTTATGTGCACACACATGGCCAATGACAACCCTTGAGCTCACGTACACACACATGGCCAATGACAACCCATGAGCTCACATGCATACATACAATGACAACCTGTGAGCTTATGTGCACACACATGGCCAATGACAACCCACGAGCTCACATGCCACTCACACACACTGAATAACAACCCATGAGCTCACATACACACAGCCAATGACGATCTGTGTGCTTATGTGCACGCACATGGCCTATGACAACCTGTGAGCTCATGTACACACACATGGCCAATGACAACTCATGTCTCACGTGCACACACGTGGCCAATGACAACCCATGAGCTCACATGCATACATACAATGACAACCTGTGAGCTTATGTGCATGCACATGGCCAATGACAACCCACGAGCTCACATGCCACTCACACACACTGAATAACAACCCATGAAATCACATACACACAGCCAATGACGATCTGTGTGCTTATGTGCATGCACACGGCCAATGACAACCCATGAGCTCACATGCATACGCACAGTCAATGACAACCTGTGAGCTGTCGTACATACACACAGCCAATGACAACTCATGTCACATGGCCAATGACAACCTATGAGCTCATGGGCACACACATGGCTGATGACACCCCGTGAGCTCGCACGCACGCCTGCACACGGCCAGGGACCAAGTCGGCTGTTCAGCGGCTCTCGCAGACAGAGTGGCCCCACTTCTTTGGCGGAGGAGGCAATGGAAGACCCCCAAAGGGTGCCTGGACCAGCAGACAGTCCCAAGCCCAAGATATACCACATGTCCCCTACACGTGTGCACGTCTGCGATCAAGTTTAACGGACGGTAGGCACCGTAAGAGATCAACGATGACAACTACTTGTAAAATGGAACAATTGTAACAACAAAGTAACTGTCCCAGGGCCCCCAGAAGTCCCTGAGGGCCTGGCCTCCGCCCACCTCTGTGGAGGGACCTTTAAGGACAGAGCCCACCCCTCTCACGAGAGGACGACACCCGTCCCAGAACCTCACGACAGAAAACGTTTTACGGGGACCAGTTCTGCTTGGTTAGGGGACAAGGGCCCCCCGCGGGCACCCAGCACGGTGCACCGAGCCAGCAAACGGCTGGCATCCGGCTCCGGCAGCAGCAACGGACACTCTCCGCGCCTCCTCTGGGCACTCGGCCCCGTGTCGCCCTCACCCCCGGGGCCGCCGCTCAGGGCCCGGAGCCCCACAGGGGTGATTCTGCCGCACCGGCCAGCCCCGCCAAGTCCCAGCAGAGAGAAGTGCCACCTGCCCCCGCTCCCCCCACCCACCTGCCCTCAAGACGCGGCTGGGTCGATGCCCAGTTGTCCCCAGGTCCAACTGCAATGCACCTGGGTGACAACGGCATGGCCTCAGGGCCACAGTTCCTGCCGGTGAGGGGCACCCCGCCCAGCCTCCGCCACCAGAGCCCACAGGGGGCCCCGATTCAGCAAGCCGTCCGCCACCTGGGGACCCGCGGCTGCTCTGAGACGGACATGGAAGGACGGCCCCTACCGTGCCCGTCCCCAGGAGCTCCCAGCCCCTCGGAGCATCAAAGCAGGTGACAGGCAGCGGTGAGCTGGCCAGGGAGGGGGGCAACCTCGCAGAGGAGGGGAGTCCCCAGGGGAGCTAAGGTGCAGCCTGGGGTTGAGCCAGCTCGCCCCCGCCCACATCAGCTGCTGGGCCCACTCCTCGCGTCTCTCGGGCCAATCTTAGCTCCTTCCAGATGCACTTAGGACCCCCGCAGTGAGCACCTCTGACCCCCCAAACCTGCGCCGGCCCTTGCAGGCCTGCTGGTCCTGGGAGTCCCGGGGGCCTTGCGCTGCTTTCAGGGTGTGTCCAGCCCGCAGAAGCAGCTCCAGCTGCTGGGACATGAATTTATCGCGACATGGGGTGTCCTGCAGACACCCCAGCAAATTAAACGCAAACAAGATGGCCTTCCCCTCCTTGTCCTGCGACCATCTGCCTCCGAGCTGCCCGGAGGGTCTGAGCCCCTGGATTTCAACCTGTCAAACCCACATGTATAAATCCCCACACGGATCCCCTTGCGTCCAGGGGGCACCCCTGCCCACCCCTGCTGGGTGAAGGCTACTTGTCCTCAAGGGGCGGCTCAGATGTCACCCCCTTCAGGATGCTGCCTCCTCTCCTTCTCCCAGAATTCACCGGTCCTTGCAGAATTAGAGATGGGGGCATGTCTGTCCTCGTAGTCAAGGTCACCGGTTGGGGATGCCGTAGAAACACCCATTCTGCAGATGAAGAACCTGAGTCTCAGAGAAGCTGTCCGGCTTCCCCAGCTTACACAGAAACAGTGGACCCAGGGCTGAAATTCGGGTCAGCGGACCCCAGTCCCAGACCTCTGCCCAGCACAGTCAGGGACTGTCCCTCTGTCCCGTTAGCATCTTACTGGATTTGGAGGAATGGATGACCCACGGCAATGCTGCACCAGGTATTTAGAAACCCTTTGCGTCAAGTGTAACTAAACCAGAAAAAGTGATTTAAAAATTAGGCGGAGCCCCGGCTGGTGGCTCAGAGGGAGCGTCCCGGGCACCTGCAGGTTGAGGGTTTGCCCCTGGGCAGGAGGCCCATCCACGTTTCTCTGTCTCTCTATCACTGTCAAACCAAAAAATCCTTGGGTGAGAATTTTAAAAAAGCAGATGGAAAAAGATTCGCAAACACCTTAAGAATAGGAGTGTTTAGAAACCTGGGATGTGCCGGTCCTGCTGCCGTACGTGGGAGAACGTGGATGAAAGAAATCACACCCATTTTCAAGTGTCGACACCCTCTGGCCCGACAGTTTCCCCTCTGGAAGGTCAAGTCTAACGACACGAAACAGAAAACGCCGTTTTGTGTGGAGTCAGGCGGCGGTTGATGGGCATCCGTACTTTCAACGTCGTCTTAGGTGTTTCCAGCTGAACAAGCACCGACGGTCCCTTTCACACCATTTCTGGCACAAAACAGTTGGCAGCCACTGGCCAGACGCGGGCAGGGGCCAGCCTGGGTTTTGCTCACTGTTCCTTTAACGCCGGAAGGTGCAGGGGCGGCAGGAAGTACAAGGAGGACCCTGCCACAGCAGCTCCTGACGGCAGGGGACCGCAGTCACGGCGAGTCTGTGTCCCAGGCCCCGTGTTCCTGCCCCTCCAGGGAGCCGTCCAGTCTGGGGTGGGCGCTGGGGGCCCCAGAGCGCAGCCGCTGCGGGGAAACTGCTGGCCGCCAGCCCGGGGGTCACCCTCAGCCCCACATCAGCCTGGGCAAGGCCCCTGCGGGGGGCCGTCCTTGGGGGACAGTGGAAGGCGGCGAGAACAGGGCTGGGGGCTGTAGGTCCCACCCCCCTTCCCCCGTGAGGAAACGCTATTCCGGGAGGACAAGCGTACAACACGGGTCGGTTCCGGGCTTTGGGGAAACACCATCCTTTGCTATGGCTTTGCCACCTGGTGAAAACCCCGCAATCGGACCAGACGACACGTGTGCCTCCCTCCAAGGCGCCCTGACACCAGCCAATGTGACGTCCACGAAATGCGAGGGCAAAACACGTTCCTCCGGGGGGCCGACCCACCGGAGGGCCCCCCGCCTGCGGGGCGCCGGGCCATCTCACCAAGCACACTTTCTGCAGACAGACCACCGACCGCTGTTTGGGGGGCAGCAGGGCGGCCGATGCAAGTTAGAAAACGCGGGGAAATCACGGCCACGGAGAAAGCAGAGCCGGAGCTCCTCCCGCAAGTCAGGAAAGCCACTGTGCCCGGGGCTCCTGGGCTGAGAGACGCATGCGAGGGTTAGGGTTTCGCAAGAAGCCCGACGCTGCTGAGCGAAGCAGAGGAAAGGCCCCTCCGTGCCGGTGCCGCGGCGCTAACGTTGCTCCGTCAGGTTGGCCGATTTCCGGGGCCTCGTTCCACCCGCCGAGTCGCGATTCGCAACACCATTGTTTCTCTCCTTGAAAGCCCATGGAAGCCATTTTAAAAAAAAAACCATGAAATGGCCTCCGGTTTTTTACCGAATTCTCATTTTCATGAGGAACCCACAGGCGACGTCCTGAACACATGGTTCTTCTTCTTCTCGCCGCCCCAGATTAGAGAAGTCCGGGTTCCCTGAGAGACAAGATGCTCACGGCCGGGTCCCTCCCGAGGAGGCGGCAGGGTGGTCCCAGGCCCCGGGCTGGCCCCGCGTCCCAGCGGCGGACCCGGGCGAGGGGAGAGCCCCATCCGATCTTAAACCATCAGGAAGAGACCAGAAACTGGTTTGATTTCCAGCCGCGTCAGGAAGCCAAGGAAGAAAACATAGAGGAGAACCTTGAAACACGAAAGAAGAGCTAAACGGAGGGAGAAGGGCCAGCGGTGGCCTGACGTCAGGCCCGCGGGTTACGTGTGAATGCATGTGCAGGTCACGTGTGAATGCGTGTGCAGGTCCTGCTCACCTCGCCCGCCCCCAGCCCGGGGAGGCAGCTCCCGGGACCCCCGGCAGCTGAGGATCACACGCACCGCACCAAACACCAGGTTCCCCCAGGAGTCACGGGAAAGAGCCAGGGGCAGCCCGATGGAGGCCGTTGAGATGCAAGGAGGAGACCTGGCGTGGGATTCGACGGCTGAATCCCGTAGGAAGAAAGGGAGCTGAGCACCCATCCTCGCTCCAGACACGGGGCACCTGGCCGCCACGAGGGACCGACCGTGACCCTCTCCCAACACAGCGTCTTGGCCCCACGGCGTGGCGGTTCCTGCCACTCTTCACGCAGCGTCCCGTGAGGAGGTCGGCCGCACACCTTTGCTGCGGCGTGAACGTGGGTGGGGCGGGGAAACCCACCCCGCGCTCACGGCCCAGAAGCGTTTCCATTGTCCAACCCCGGGGCTCACGGTCATCAACGCACCGGACACAGGAGTCCAGAGGTCGAGCGCCGAGGACGGAAGCCCCGTGAGGACTCACGGACCCAGGGGGACGGACGCAGACCAGCTTTCCACACGGGAGAGTTTTCCCCTTTAAATAGCTCACAGGCGGATGGGCCTTAGGGTCCAATGGGTTCCACCCTAAGCTCAAACATCCCGTGTAATTATTTCTACACTTGATTGGAAGCTTCATCCAAGGTCACAAGACGCCAGCCCTGCCCCGTGTGGCTCAGTGGGTTGAGCGCCCAACTGCAAACCGAAGAAGGGTCGCTGGTTCGATTCCCAGTCAGGGCACGTGCCTGGGTCGTGGGCCGGGTCCCCAGCTGGGGGCGCACAAGAGGCCACCATCGAGGTTTCTCTCCCTCTCTTCCCCTCTCTCTAAAAATAAATAAATAATCTTTTATAAAAAATGCTCACACGACACCAGACTGTCTTGAAACTCCCATAATTACAATCGTGGTGTCTGAATCTGAGCGGCATCCTGCTATCACGACAGAGAACATCCTGCCCTTACTACGATGACCAGGTTTACTGTCCCTACGTTCAGTGAGTTTACACAACTGCTTTCCTAGACGCCTTTTCAAAAAAGGTTAGGCCAGGGAAGAGGCATGGGGGTGGGGGCAGGAGAGGGGTTCACGAAAACTTCCGAATTTAAGTCATTATTTGTCACCGTCTCTTGTTTTCATGACAAGCTACAATTTTCTTCAAAAATGCCTAATGCCTACGAGCTCAGAGACACCAGAAGGAATAAAATGCAGGACGTTTTATTTCCGAGGCCGGAGCTGGAAGAACAATGCTCCTAACACGGTAAGGGACGCAGTTTTTGGCCTGAAGGGGTGTCTGCGGGCGGGTTCTCAGCCGCAGGAGATAAGCCAGCCCCGCGTGCTGCTCTCCTCTGAACCCTCGCCAGGGGGCTGGGCCCCCACGCAACCCCACCCGGCACCCGGCGAGTGAGCGGGCAGCCTGCACGTGGTAACCGCAGCGCCAGAGTCCCTCCTGCAGCTACTTACGGAAATAAATGACCTCTCTCTCCATCGAATCAAACAAAGACGCCACAGCGCCATTTCTGCTGCTCCTTTTTGTGTCAGAACCGCTTCGCCGTCTGTCCCCGGCCCTCCCTGAGCCGGCAGGCGGCGCGGAGTGTGGCCATGACCGCACACAGTGAGTCCTGCGTGGGGGACGTCACAGCTGCCCACACCAGAGGGCACCCGCCACGCAGCTCACGGCAGCACCTGCAACGCAGGGAGAAGGCGATGCCAGCCTCCGTGCGCCAGCAGGGACACACGGTGCATGTGCAAAGGTGTGCACGTGTGTGGGCGTGTGTAAATGCCTGGGTGCATATGTGAACATGTGTGCATGTGTGGGCATGTGCTCACAGGTGCATGTGTGAACATGTGTGCATGTGTGGGCGTGTGCTCACGGGTGCATTGTGAACATGTGTGCATGTGTGGGCATGTGCTCACGGATGCATATGTGAACATGTGTGCATGTATGGGCATGTGCTCACGGGTGCATATGTGAACATGTGTGCATGTGTGGGCATGTGCTCACCGGTGCATATGTGAACGTGTGTGCATATATGGGCATGTGCTCACGGGTGCATATGTGAACATGTGTGCATGTGTGGGCATGTGCTCATGGGTGCATTGTGAACATGTGGGCGTGTGAGTACATACATGTGCGTGTTTGCATGTACGTGTGAGTGCATGTGTATGTTCATAGGGGGGTGTGCATGTGAGAGTGAATGAAAAATTAAAACTACACAGAGCCTCTTATTTCCAAAACAAGAATAAGACAACTGGATCTTAAGGTTAAATTTCACTTTTCTTTAGAAAGTTAAATCTTGTTCATATTTTTGTCATGAGTGTGCATTCCAGGTGCTGGTGAGTCCCTGAGGACAGGCTGCGCCCCCACGCAGCGGACACTGCTGCGTCCACACATAGGGGGACACGAGGCGGCACCCCGCTCCCTGCCGGGGTGGCGGGGACCTGACACCAGGCGCCCACCCGGTGGCGCACAAGCCGGGAGCGTCTGAAGGGTGGTCTCATCCCCGGCGACCCCACAGCACGGCACAGGCGTGCTCTCCGGGGCAAATCAGATAAAAACGGTCTTTCCCGGATGGCAGCCCGACGCTTTTTCAACAGGGTCTCTATTCAGCGGCCGTGCCAGGACGGGTGAGAAGGGACGGCGGGGTGCGCTGACTAGGGGCTGAACGTCATCGGGTTCCCAGCCCCCTCCAGTCCTGCTCCCACGGGGTCTGGGCCACCAGGGGTCCGTCCCAGCCCGGGCACCCGCCTTCATCTGCACCCCAGTTTCACACACGCTGAGGTGTTTTCTCCAGCCGCCCCGTCTCCCACCCCAAGGGGGAGGCTCCGGAGCTCCTCGCCGCGCGGAGCAGAACCTGGGACAGGCCACCCCGTGCCCATTCATCCACGGAGACGGGCACGCGTGGGACCCGCCTCAGGCTCATCAACGCGCCGGACAGAGTGAACAGCGTCACGCGCTCCTTCAACAGGCAGGGCGCAGCTGGAAAACACAACCCAAGACGACAGCATTTTATCCAGAAATGGGTCGAGTAGCCACGTGGGAGGATGGAATCCCCAACGCCGACCGACCCGGGACCCCGCGCCCAGCGAGGTGCAGAGGACGCACCGCGTAACGCACCTGAGCCCCGTTTTTTAAAACGCGAAGTTGCACCAGCAATTCGAACGCAGCGGCTCTTCTTCCCACGGACAACTCAGGGAGCAAAGCGACTCTTCAGGCGACGTGAAAGCCGGGAATTTATAATCACAGGGGTCCGGAGAAAGCCCGCGTCCTCCTGCACCCCGGGGTCAGTGCAGCGGGAGACACCCCCGGCTGGCGGCCCCCCAGCGGGGACCCTGGCCCCGGGCCCGCTCCCCGTCCTCCCCTCTGGGGGGAAGACACTGCATCGCCAGCAGAGGTCATCGAGGGGTGGCCCTCGCTGAGACTGTCACCTCTGAGGCTCGCTGGCCGACAAACTCCGCGCACCAGCCTTCTCATGACGGCCCCATCACTGACGGGCGCAGATGAATCCGGCCGAGATGATTTCATTGAATCGCTCATTTCCATCCCTGCCGGCAGCATCAGGAGGAACGTATTTAACCCGTTTCCATTACGGATACAAATGACCGTGAAGGGCAGGACAGATGTTCGAATCACGCCGCAGAGCCGCCGCGCGGCCACCCGTCCCGGGGAGGGGCGGCCGGCAAAGGTGAGGGTCTCGTGCCAGACCCGCCAGGCTCTCAGCTCCTCAGCGGCCGCCCCCCTGCCTTCGCCACGAACGCGCCCACCCAGTTGGGCTCATTTAATTCAGAGAGGGAGACTGTGTCAGCGATCGGGGTTTGATCAGGGGCGCGGCGGGGGGGGCGCGGGGGGCGGGGGGCAGGAAACAAGCCGTGGGAGAGAAAACAATCTTGTCGAAAGTGCTACCTTTCCACCAGGGATGATGAAAGGGGAGTCAGGCGCAGACGCCGGTACTCAAAGATGGCTGTCACTTCGGATCGACACCGGCATGACTCACGCAGACAGGTGACACTTCGGAGGAGCGGGCGCCCGCCGCATTATTGAGCAGCGCCTGACGGGCGGTGCTGCCGGGCGCCTGGGGCACCGGCAGACGAGGGCTCCGCATCTGCATCCCTTGGAGAAGCCGCTCGGTCTCCCGCCCGGGGAGGGAGAGGCGCTGGCACCTCGGCCAGGTCCCAGCTGGCACCCTCTTCCCGCTAAATCTCCCCTGGACCCTGGCGGAGGCTGCGCCCATGCACCCCAGTGAGGGTGCTCAGGCTCCCCCCCCCGCGCCCTCAGGGCGCTTCTCAGAGATTTAACCTGAGCAACCCTTCCCAGTCTGGGGACACCTCCTGCTCTGGTTTCCTCGGAGAGGCCAGTCCACCCCGTGCCCGCGCCTTGCAGAACAGACACCTCCAGGGAGAGGTTTAGAAGGGAAGGTTTCCTGCGTGGAGCGCGGGGGCCAGCACACCCCGTTCCAGTTCCAGGCGTCCCCCCGGGAAAGCCCTGTCGCATGACCAGCCACCGGACCCTGCGCCCCCACCCCCCCCCCCCCCCGCCTTGCTGGGCAAGTGTAAATTAGTAAGAAAAATGGAGGGAAAATACCCAGAGGGAGCGAGGAAGGAGGCCCAGGCTATTCAACCATCTAACCTGGGGACGGGATTCCAAGAGGCGGCAAAGCCAGGGGCTGCGGAGAAAAGGCGCCTCCCGCCCACAGCGACGGCGGCTGTGGAAGGGGGTGCGCGCAGGGCCCGCGCCCTCCGCGGGGAGGGACAGCCACCAGCGGCACCTTTCCCCTGACCCCCCTGGCGACTCGTCCCAAATGCCAGCAATGAACTGTATTCCGCCATCATGATCCGCCTAGAGAGGGACTGTCTTCGGCCCTCCAGTCATTTCTTCGGGGGGGCGGAGGATGTGCTGTTATCTCGAAAGAAATAACTTACTGCTTCCTAGGTAAACGTTTCACTCCCACGCCCACAGACCCTCTGCCCGACCTGAACCACCCTTCGGTGCCAATGCCGCAGAACAGCAGGAGGTGGCATCTGCCCAGCTCGGACCCTGAACCTGAGGCCGTCCGAGTCCAGCTGTCCCTGATGATGGTGGCGGCCTCCCACCAACACACGTGGTCAGCGGGGGACAGGGACAGGCTCCCACCCGCAGGCCCTGCCACCAGCAACTACAAGGACGCGAGACGCGTTCCGCCTTCGGAAGACGCTGTTTGTAAAACAGGTCGTTACCCACGTGGCGCTGGGCCCAGCGTGGTGGTCAGACACCAGCCTTGAGGGGCCAGGGGCGCGTTTCCAGGGGTTGCGGTGGATGAGACGGCTGCAAAGCCACAGTGCCACCCATCAGGGCCACACGGGCCCTGAGGAGCCACAGGGCCAGGACGCAGAAGGGCGTGGGCAGGGGCTGGGGCACGGGGGTCCGACGCTGTTTAAAGGGGACGGAGTGTCAGTCTCGGGGAGACGGGGCGTTCCGTGGATAGGGGCTGGTGGCGGACGCGCAGCAGGGAAGGCACCGTGTCGCTGAGCCGTGCCCTTCAGAACGGTGACAGCGATCGACGTCATGGTGTGTGTTTGACCACAACAAAGAGGAACGACCCAAAGCTCCCCTTCCAAGCAAGCCGGCCCAGGCTCCTTCTGCAGAGGGATCTGCCCGCCGCCCACAGCCCGCCCGGCTCTGCACGGCCACCTGGCCAGCCGGCGGGACCCTCGCCACCCTCTCGGTGCAGCCCCCAGTCCCCGGCCGTCCAGGATCCGTCTGGAGCATCCAAGTCCCTGTTTGAACACCCCTCCCGTCCGGGTGGCAGCTCACGTGATGCCTGCGTCCATCCATCATCCTCCCTCAAAAGTCCTGAAGACCCTCACGATCTGACTGGGGACCGGAGCCACCGACCAACGGGCCCGGAAAGGGAAGAACACGGGGAGGGGGCAGGACGAACCGCCGCTCCGACATGCTGCCCGAGAAGACCCGTCTTCCCGTCCCCTCGGCGGGGACACCTGCCAGGGGTATCCTGCCTCCCCACCCGGCCGATGTCAGCCCTAAACCAACCAGATCAGAACGCCAGCCAGCGGCGGGAGGGGACCGCGGGAGGGAGAAGCGGCGGCCGGGCTCCGCGGGGCGCGTGCCGGTTTTGGGGGGGCGGGGGAACGGCGTGACAATCACCGCAGTCATTTGCGGTGCTAATGTCCAATTCGGCTCCCTTTCACGCGCCTGATTGAGGTGGTCAGAGCGGTGTCGGGCCGACAGGGGTTTGCTGCGCTGTTTAGCAGGCTGTTTAATGGGAAACTGGCAGTCTTATTTCTTCCCTAGATTTGGTTTGTCACTAGGTCCCCATTACATGCCACTCAGCTTTGATGTCTTTGGACAGGGCTGATCAAAAGATGTCATTTGACCTACACAGCATGGCAGAAACTTGGAGAAGTCTCATAAAGCGACACTCCGGCTGTAAATAAAATGACATTATTATTTCCTCTCTCCTATCATGTAGAAAAGCCAATTATGGTAATGCGCTGCATGTCAATGAAAACACAGCGATCTTCTCAGGGCAGCGCGCGCGCCGCGCGCCTTCCTGGGAGAACGTGCCCCCTGGAAAACGAAGAGGAAGGGGGTGATAGATGTCTTCAAGACAGTTCATAAAGCCCCGGACAGCAGGGAAAGTGCAAGTCAGCAAAGCCACGGGAAGAGCCGGACGCCCACTGTTAAGTTCCCCGATTACCTCATCATTTCATCTTCCGTGATTTACGTGCCGGCCCCGAAATGGCCGGGGCCACGTCGCGCCTTCCTCAGTGTGTGATGGGCAGGGGAGGCGATGCACGGGGCTCATCCCCCTCCCTGCTCCCCACTTGCAAGGGGCGGCCCTCAAGTGACGCCGTGGCGCGTGGTGTCTGGGAGCCACACAGGCCGACGCAGCGTCGCGCCCAGGACACAGCGTATGGCGGCTGCAGGACGCCCCAGCTGGGGCATTTCCACCTACGGTGTTGCTTCTACTCCGGCCGGGTGGGACCCCAACATGCACAGGAAGGACCTCAGCTGCCCGCTGCGCCCCCATCTGCAGGAGCCACTGGCGCCCCAGGGCCTGTGCTCTCGGGGTGAGGGCCCACCTCTACCCCCTCCCCCAACAAAGGACCCGGGTGGTGACCGCAGCGCAGCACGGCCGCCTGGCCCGGTTTCTGTGTGAAATGCACTCTGCTCGTTCCGTGGCTGCCTCGTGTGCCCCACGCCTGTCTTCCATTGGTGTCACTTCATCACATGAGAGAAGGAAGCGGCGGACCGGCCCACGCAGGTGCTGGGCAGGACCGCCACGCCAATGGGGGTCCCCAAAGGGAATGGGGTGCCATTGCCGTCATAGGGGTGAATGCCCGCAAAAAACAAGCAAACAGAGCCTTGCGATGATCGTCCATTGAAATTAAGAACAGAAAGGAACGTGCAGAGCCCGAAATGGACACACACACCTGTTGGCTGTGCCAGAAAAATTTGTAAAAATGTTTGAGGTAAAAAAAAAAAAAAAAAAAAAAAAAGGATGATGACAAGTCATTTCTAAGCACACCCGACAACCACATCTTTCCCCTGCCTTTCTGATTGTGGTGCTGCATACAGGCTCAATTTAGAAGCATCATCAAATTCGAGTAACGTTAAATCATATTTATGTCAACGCTGCACCCCCCTCTTGCGGGCCCGGCACCGAGGTCCTGCAGGTGACCCCGGGGACCCGGGCGCCCAGGATGGCCATTGGCAGGGGGAGTCCGAAGAGAACAGAAGCGGCTCCACTGTGGTCCCCGAAGTTGGCTTTCAAAGGCCACCCTTATGTGCCATCTAGGACGAGCCTGTTTCCCTGTCACTCCGCGTGCCTCGGGGGGACTGTTGCAGTGACTGTTCCGTCCACACGTGAGCGACGCCCCCGGTCCGGGCTCACCCCAGGCCGGCAGGGCCCCGGCTCCACACAGCCTGCCTCCTCGCGCCCCTGAACAACGGAGAAACGGCTCCGGATTCTTACCAGCACGTGCAGGCCCGTCTTATCCCAGATCCTTACGTCAACCCACCGCGTGTCATTTCCTGGGGACGGCTTTGGAGAGCCGCTGGGTGACCTCCCCGGGTCCAGAGCACACGAGCGGCCGATTCCAACAGCTAAGTGGGTGAGGACGGGGTGAGGTCTGTCCCAGGCCTCCTCACCCAAAGGTGCGCCCTGTCACGCTCCCGGGGATCCCCTCCCATGATGGGCAGCCAACGCCAGGCTGCCACACCCCAGGGTTCCCCGCGGGGTGAGTTCAGACCCCGTGAAGTGTGGGGAGCGCAGCACTTGCTTTCATTAAGGGTTTGCGCCACATCTCATTTAACCTCATTTAAAAGACCCCGTTCTTTCAAAAGAACGTTTTATTTTATTTTATTTTTTATTTTTTTCAGCAGAGTTTACCAGTGACACCTTCTCACGGAGAACAAGCCCAGCGAAGATGGGAGAGAATGGCAGAGGCTGGGAAGAACATTGTCACACCAAAAACGACCCTTGCAACACGAGAAAACAGGGTCCATCAGGGACACCCTGGTAAAGCCTACTCGGTAAATACCAGCCCTTTCTTGGCCTTTCCACGCGAACTCACAGGCCTTGGGGGTGGGTACTAAATTCATCATCAGAAAAGAATTCCAAAGTGGTCCTGCCGAGTTTTGAAGGGACCCAATGCAGGCGTGGGGGGTGAGGCAGGAGGAGAAGCAGATTTATCCACTGATATTTCATTCCCTACCCCAATATTAAATTTTATGTGGGGAATCTGGAGTTTAAAAGCTTCACATTTTTGTGTCATAAAAAAGAAATACAATATCCTGTTGCTATGCGCAGTGACACTTTATGCAGGAAAGAAAACCATTCTCCTCCGCTATTCTTTGAAATACGACCTGCGACGTCATTTAATTTTTGAAAACCCTAAGGTCATGTAACACACTTTCTCTGTCATTTGTAAGTACATTAACTCAGTGGCCATACGACAGTGAGATTATGATAATGGCGCTAAAACGGGTCAGGCCGGCTCTGCATTTCATGTTGGCTTCAAACGACCATCAGACCAGGGCTCAAATCAAATATGACAGCCCAGAAGCACGCGGTTCACTCTTCTCCAAGTGTTTCTCCTTCTGCCAGTGCAGGCGTGCGGCGGGCCAAAGGGCTCCCGCCTCCGTGGAGCACGGCAAGGAAACGACCCCATGGACAAACACACGTGTCTCCAAGGAACGAAAACTGAAATCCGCGCTAAGAGCATAGCTGCTGTGGGAACAGAAGCAGGACCTCCTGAACCAGGTCCCCCCACGGGTAAGATGGGGCAAGCTGGCCACGTCCTCCAGGAAAACCGCACCAGTGACTTTAAAACAGTTTCCTGTGTTTAAGTGAAAGTAAAAAAAAAAAATCCTCCTCGCATCACGTCTTCCGTGGCGACCTCCTGCCAAAACGAAACAGAACAAAAAGACACAAAGGACGAGGGACCAGAAAGGGGGAAGAGGCAGCGGCCGTTGGGTCTGGGGCACCTTCCGCGAGTGTGGGTGGGCGAGAGGTATCGGAAGCGCTCGTACCGGAAACGTGTACCCCTCAATTTCAAAAAAAAAAAAAACGGGGGGCAAACAAACTGGCAGCGACGGACGTACGGAAATGACACTTTTCAAAAGCAACCCCCGTTCAAACGCACAGCACCTTCCAGAATCTAACACGTGGCAAAAGGCCGTCTTGTTTTCCTTCACGCGTGAAAATGGCAACGCCGGGCCTGTCATGCGTGTGCAAATGCGCCTGGGAAGGCCGCTCTCTTCGCATGGCACCACCGCCTCTGCGGCCGCGAACATGCGTGGGAACCTGGGACGCAAACCCGCCCGAGGAATCCTTGTCTCCGTGGTCCTCGCAGGAAGAGTGGGGACGGCTAACACTGGCTGGCACGAAGAAGGACGCGTGAAATAGGCGACCTGGTGTCGGAGGAAGACATGGACTGGGATAACTGGTTTATATATTTAACACGAGACAAAAAGGTGTCTCTCTCTAAGGGGTTAGGAAGAAAAGAGATTGAAGATTAAAATGGCTGTAATGAGAATGGAAATGCAGGCAGGTTCCAGGAAATGCAGGGCCCTGGAAATGCACGTAGGTTCCAGGAAATGCAGGCAGGTTCCTGGAAATGCAGGCAGGGCCCCAGGAAATGCAGGCAGGGCCCAGGAAAAGCAGGCAGGGCCCCAGGAAATGCAGGCAGGGCCCCAGGAAATGCAGGCAGGGCCCCAGGAAATGCAGGCAGGGCCCTGGAAATGCAGGCAGGGCCCCAGGAAATGCAGGCAGGGCCCAGGAAATGCAGGCAGGTTCCAGGAAATGCAGGCAGGTTCCAGGAAATGCAGGCAGGGCCCAGGAAATGCAGGCAGGGCCCCAGGAAATGCAGGCAGGGCCACACTTCCAGCACCTCCCGGTCCTTCCAAAAACATCCTTCATCCAAGCAACAGATGATGAGCCTGATGGAAGTCATGTTCACACAAGGCTACACCCCTGACTCATGACTTCAGGCTCCTTATGAAAAAACAAGCGAGATGCGACCACAAGGAACACGTGTACTCAAATATTCGACGGCCCTCCCATCTGAAGGTGGCTCCCCAGGTACACAGAGATCAATTCCACACCAGGGGTCCCGGGAGACCTCCAGGCAGGTGTCCTTGCCCGTGGGAAGGGCAGGAAGTGGCGGTGACCCCCAAGCCGGGCCAGCCTGCTAAGGTTCTGGAAGGCGCCAGAAGCCCCACGACACAGGCCCTGGGGACCCATGGGACGCGATGGAGACCGGCTAGGTGCAGGGCTGAGCGGTGGTGGGAGGGGCCGGGCGCACAGGGATGGAGACCCTCCGCCTCCTAGAAGCTGCGCTGCCCCCAGAGGCAGGACGCTGGCCTCTCCGGACGGCTGGCCCGATGCACAGGGCGTCCCCAGCCCAGATGTCTGTCTGTGCCCGAGTTCACGGTACCGGGGGCCGCGGCAGGCCGTGGACTAAGGACACAGATGCCCGGGCAAGTTGTCCAGCGTCCTGTCTAGAAATCTTTCCGCAGACAACCGTGGTCCTGCAGAGGACTCACCCTCGGTGGCCGTCAACCTGTTGCCATGAGGTTGCCGTAAATCAAAGCAGCTTTGGAACGTCCCTTCCAGCAAGATTCATGACCAACCTCTTCAGAGATGCGGCTTCTTCCTCTCCTCCCTGTCCTCCCCTCCCTGCCTGGCCCTGTGGTGCCATTAGGGTTGTTTGCCACGTCCAGGTCCTCATCCACACACATCGCAAAATGCTGCCTCTCTGCCTCCTGGAAGCCAGAGGTGGCCGAAGAGATGTGACAGAAGCCATCCTTCGGGGTGGCTGGGCAGCGACGGGCAGTGTCCAGGGAGTGGGACACCGGCCAGGGCCGGGTCAGGGTCCACGGGCGGGAGCACAGGCTGGGCGAGGAGGGACCTGGGAGAGCATCCTCGGTTCCCCAGCGCCCCGAGCTGGGGGTGTCTGTCACTGCACATCCCACACTCTGCCTCCTTCCTGCTGGGCCACAGCGATGACACTGGAGCCACCGAGCAAGCTGCCCCGGGGCGGGGCCGCCATAGAGCCAGCCTGGCCCGGGCACCGGCGAAGGGACAGCACACCCTCCGCCCACCTGCCGCTCGCTCTGGCACCAGAGGGGCCGTGGAGACAGCCGCCCCGCTGAAGTCACACTGCGCGTGGGCCCTGAGACGCGGGGCGCCCGGCGCAGGGCCCGGCACCGCTGTGAACTGGCGTCCGGGCGCTGGGCGTTCAACAGACAGGTGTTGTCTCGGGCCCATGTCGACAACGGAGCCACAAGGCCCATCAGCGCAGGGAGGCGCCTGGTGACGAGCTGGACTGCTGTCAACCCCCCGTCCCCGCTGCCTCAGGGACCCGGGACGCATCTCTCAGCCTCAGGACAAACAACTTGAACTTGGGCACCGCAGGGAGGGCTGGGAAAGCGGGAGGAGAAGGGGGACTGTGCCCCGACACACAGAGATTCCGTCCACCCCCGTCTGCGTTTCCCCAACCCGTTTCCCGAGCGGCAGCCACTTGGCACCAGGCCACTCGCTGCGGGGACGAGGCGAAGACGTGGCCTTTGTCTTCACAGAACTTAAAGGGAGGAGGGAGGAGGGGGAAGGACACCTCCGCTCGTGCTCATCCAAGACAGGAGGGCGTGAAACGCTGGGAACCTGCGACAGCAGGAGAATTCTTATCTTGTCTGCGAAGGCACGAGCAGCGTTTATTGTTCAGGGCCCGGCGGCCAGTGGCCGGAGGGGCGGACGCAGCAGGCGACCGGCAGCCACAGGAAGGCGCCGTGAGGCCGGCCGTGCCTCCGTTTACACCCCCTGTCCGGCTGGACTGTCACGAAGCACGGAGCTGGGTGTGGCCCGAGAGCCACCGGCGGGAGGGGCACCAGAGCACACGCCCGACCTGCTAAGACCAGGGGCTGCAGGAAAGCCCTCCCGGAAGGCGGTTCGCCGCTCACAGCCAGGCAGCTCTTGAGCCTGCTGTCCCCACGGGACAGCCTCTGGAACAGAAGCACATGGGGACGGAGGTCCATGGGTCTCCCCCACCGGAGACCCCCCACGCCCAGCCGTGAGGTCGCCGCAGGCCAGAGCCGGCAGCCAGCCCGCACAGCACGCCGCTGGCTGGCGTCTGGACAAGACCCCTCTCCAGAACGACACGCGTGACTTGTTTTTAAGTGAGAAAATCCCACTGCCCAGTCATGGATTCCACGACTGGGAAAACCTTTTGCAAAAACACATCTTCACAAATGAGCGTGAGCACAGGGACAGGGAGGAAGGCAGAGTCGGGCCGTTTTCTTCAGGGGGGCAGACTGGAGAGCACCCGCGATGAATAGGAGTTAGTTTATACACCTTTATTTCTTCCAATACGCGCGTGTTTATCATTTTAAACATATTAAGTTGAGAGAGAATAGGTAATCAGCAGTAGCTGACGCTAATAACCATCATCACCACCATCACTGCCATCTCCTCCTCCTCCTCCTCCTCCTCATGTCCGTCACCACCATCATCGCCACTGTCGGCACCCTCACCGGCATCACCCTCATCTACGGGGGGCCGGCCCACTCACCCCGATTTCACATGCGCCCAGCTGAGGCGCCCAGCCGGACAAGGTCTCCGCAACAGAGAGCTGAGTCATGAAACCAATTGAGTAGCATTTTTAATGAAACATAATAGGACAGGAACCTTCAGCCAGCATCACCTGTACCGAAGGTAAGGCGCTTCTAATACACGGACACTATGGAAAATTTGCTGTTTAAGACTCAAGTCGCTGCCTCTCAGAGAGAGAACCAGGAAACTTCCTTTTCCCCCCAAGAAAGAGTCTTTATCTGTCCTAATGAAAATAGTAAAACTAAATCCCTCCCAGTTACGGAGAATAAATACCTACACTTTAAAGTTACCTGATCTTTACAACACATGATTCACGTGTGCACGTGGGCTGGTAAGTCTGAACAGGGCTCTCCGGGGCCAGGCGGCAGCTCACACACTGGAGATGGGATGTCAACACAAAACGCACCGCTCTGGGTTGCGGGGTGCAGAGGGCAGGGCGCCCATCAGCCCATCTCAGCAAAACCCAGGCTGTGGCCACAGAGCAGCACCGGCGAAGGGCCCCACGGCCGCTCTCCCACACGAGAGGCGGCCACAGCTGCTGGCGTCCGGCCCAAGGTCAGGGGCAGACAGGTGCCCCCGGGAGCCCACCCCACGGGCTCGGGTGCGGGCGCCTCTCCCACCCTCCCCATCCCAGGACGGCAGGTGGCCCAGGCCAAGCTCCTCAGCTACTTCGCACCACATCACGCAAAGACGCGGAGGCCACGGACATGCCCAACGTCACAGCATGAGGAGGGCCCTGAACTGGGACCCGCGCAACATGCATCACGTACCTAAAGTTCGGGGTGTGTCCTCCCGGGGTGGTGTGATGGTTCCACCCCAGGCCGCAGCGCCCAGAACCAGCATCAGGGACAGCCATTAGCTTGCCCGTAGCTGCCAGCCTTCCCTGCCGCTGACCCAAACCTTCTGAAGCAACTTAGAGCCCATGCTGTTCTTGTAAGGAGCCCTTTCCCCGATCAGGAGCTTTCTCACAACCCCAGGCGGTCAGTCGCCCTTGACCACGTTTTCTCCTGGGAAGCACCTGCTCTTGGCGAGAGTCCCACCTCCTGCACTTTGTCCTCATCAACACTCCGGACATCAACCCGGCCGCCCCGTTCTGCCTCGTGCCCGGAAGCTGCCCGGTCCAGAAGCACAGCCAACCGACCGACCCATCGCTCCCAAGCTTCGGTGTCTGTTAAGGGTTTTGGTAAATGCGTCGCATGAATCACTGCAGCCCGGAAGGAAATCACATGCGCTTTGGGGTCCTGAGTGATCTGCCGATGAGGGAGGCTCGCTCATTAACGATCGCTCAATTGAAGATCAATGGGATCAGGCTCGTCAGCGGGCGCCCGTGAAACCCCGGCCAACGGGCACGTGTGTCCTTTCTCAGCAGGACGCGTCCTATCCATCGTCGGGGCAGTGACGGCTCGTTATCATTATTTTCTGATAAAAGGTCGATAAAAGCCCATTATTGACGCATTTTAGAAAGAACAGCGTTTTCCCTAAGTCTGTGTTCTCAGTGGAAACACTTCATCCAAACTGCCACCGCGGGAGGAGAAAGCACAAGTGTTCATTCTGGGTGCAGAAAGCCCGCCGCGGCCTGGGGGGCGCCGGGCTTCTCGGTGGGCACACGACTGATGTGTTTCTGTGCCCACATCACACGCGGCGCTGTAGAAACTACCCAAAGATCCCGTATTGCATGGGAACATGGAAATGACTTAAAGTCACGAAACATTTCAAATGAAATGTTCTTTATTTAAAGAAGAGGTGAAGTCTTGTCAGGGTCCACCTGGGAAAACATCAAAATGTGGGGTCTCACAAGGGCCAAGTCTGTAAGATCCAACCAGAAAACCAGGAAGGCTGGGTACATGTATGTTTCCGTGTTACAACCAGTGGACCCTGGGACTTGGGCCATGAGAAAATATTTGAGCCACCATGAAGCCCGGCCTGTTTTCTCACCTAACCTAATCCTTTGTTGTATCAACAGGAAAAGTTTTTAAAATGTGAGTGCACGTCCTGACCTGAGAGAGCTGCCCCTTCGTTTGTTTTTTCCGTTTCCCCGTAATTGGCATCCTTGAGCATTGATTGACAAGCTACACGCCTTCAAGTTTACCACTTTCAATCAAAGACCTTTGGGAATGACCAATGGGGCCCTTGACCTCGGGCCACTGGCCGGCCCCCTCCCCCCTGGCACACGCTGCCTGGGAAGGTTCACTTCATCTGAGGCACCCAGGGGATCTCTGGGGGTCAGGGGTCCTCCGCAGCCTTTCTCACAATTCTCCCATCGAATTCAGAGATGGCTAAGCAATGACTCCAAGATGTTTCTGTAAGATTTCAGTGCGCTGGCCTTCATCATCATCATCTCATCATCGCTGATTCACGTGTAGGTATCAGGAAGCCCCTCCCCCGCTGCCCTCAGAAAAGGAGACCAAGACTCGCAAGGATAACGTGTCTTAGTTTAAGGCCAGGGAAAGTGGCCCCAATTGAGGATCACCAATCTCCCCACGCACGCAACCAACTGAGACCCACCATGTCTGCTGTGACCAGGCCTGGGGCACTCTGATCAGTCCGATTTCTGTCTTTTGTGACCCCACATGAACAACGAACATACAGGGACCCTGGCACCAGGAACAAGGTGGCACGTATTTTAGAAATGGAAGCTAACGGATCAAGTTACAAGGCAAGTCCTATCGATGGTAAGCGATACTGCTTTCAAAAATGAATTCCTCTTAAAGAAACGATGCTTTCTCCCTGATTGCGTAGTTATATTGATAACAGGTCTTTTTTGGAGACATGGTATTATTTGACCTGTTTCCACTGAAGTAGACTTAGTTGTGATATCAAGCCGTTTGAGTGTCTTTCTGCATTAAAATGTTATCTTTCCAGCCTTGGTCCATGTCCCTGTGAAAATCGCTCCCAAATTAAACTCCTAATAAATTAAGTTAATAATTCACCTTCATTAAGTAATTTAATTTCTTTAGTGAGCAATAAATAGTTCTTATGACATTCTTCTAGGACATAAGTACAAATATTATTTTTCTTCATTAGTTCAGTCTCCTCCTGAGTACAAGAAATAAAACACACACACACAATGACGGTCTATTTGTTATCTTCGGTGTCTTTAATGGCAAATGGCTGCAACAATTCCACTGTGCTGGGTAGAAACCAAGCCAATTCAGGCAGTAATGTTCAATAAATAAAAAGTAATTTCTTAGAAATGTTGCAAACGGAATCTTACGGAGGCACTAAAAAACACAAGTAGTATTTTCCTAATATTAATTTTAGGCAGCGTACCATAGATCAAGTCGAAAACCATTCCATTTTAAGAAGTGACAGTTGGCTGATAATTGTATCCCAGCCGTGGCAGAAGAAAACGCAGATAGGTTAAAATGCAAAAGTGATTCTGTGCAAGTGTAAATAGCCGGTTACCTGGATTTAGCATTGCTGGTTCCTAGGGAGGCAGGGGCGCCAGGCTGCCTCCGTGAGGCGTGAGAATGAAAAATGGGAGGTGTGGCTGGGGCCGTACCTAAGAACGTCACAGTGCCCCCCCCGCCCCCCCCCCCTCCAAGGCCACATGGACGAAAACACCCAGACGGAAGAGAAGGAAACAAGGGATCAGGCTTGTCAGAACAGAACCACAGTTTCCAGCCAATTCCACCTAAAAATACACGTACATTAAAACAGATGCAGAAAATATGCTTCTCTGTTGTGAAACTGTATACGCCAAAACGGTTCCATCTGATGCATGAAAAATGCCGCCTGCCCATGACTTCACGTATGATGTTAACTAAAACCACGCCTAGTCAGGGCCCCGGTAGCAGAGAGGCATTTTCAGAGGCTCCGTTCGTTCTCTGAGTAGCGGAAGGTTGACCCTTTTACACAGAATTGTATTAAAGTGTTTAAACGCCGGGAAATTACACAGACTGCGTATGCTTTTTAAAGCATGTTTTGTGAAGCACGTTGTACATGACTAGGATTTCCTGGCACCTGGGAGTATAAATCATGAACCATCGGTATTGACCACCAAGAGCCTACAGTGCCGTGTTTCTCATGGTATTTATTCGTGTGTGGGAGGTTTTGTCCCCTTTTCTTCTCCCTCACTGAGAGGGCTTGGCTGTCCTTTCGCACTGTTCTCTGTGCCTCCTCAAGTCTGAACTGACTGCTTTGAACCGGCTATATGGCTCCGACGTGTCAGAACTGGGTGTAACCAGAAAATAAAATTGAAATAATGAGAAAGGATTTAGGGATCCTGCCTGTGAACAAATGCACGAACTCGGGGCATGGACTTCGGGTGCCCAACGTCTTGGTAGTCTGCCTGCTTATTAGCCGATTCAGAAAGACAGAGATGGTAATTAACCGGTTCTTAGGGAGGTGGGTTTTTTTTGCTGTGTTTCAAAAAGACACACACATTTTTCTGAAGCCCTACGAACACAGGCCTGAGAAATCCTTCTCCGGCCCGAAAGCAGAGGCCCCGGCTTCCGCAGGGGGAACCGTGACACTTGCAAAGGCTGATCCCTCACGCCCGTCAATTCCGAATTAGCGTCCACGTAACGCACCGAGATTCAATTTCCAGTTTTAAAACAAACAGAAGCACGGAAAAGAAGGAAAATCACTTTACGTCAGCATAAAGGTGCCAGTGAGAAATTACCCCCAAAAGCACACACGTTATTTCCCCCAGGGCCCAAGGGTGCGGAGATTGCGTAGCAGGAACGAGGCACGAATGGCTACAATAAACGCTGGACCAGGCGCCCACGTGATTCCCCAAGTTTTCCAAGATGCTTTCTCTGCCCCGAGAGAACCGGCTGGACCCGCAGCCCACCGGGAAGGCGCCCCTCCGGGCGCGGTACCTTAAAGCAAGGCGGTGCTTGCTTCCGGAAGGTTCCCTCATCAATGCTTTCAAAATCAGGCCCGCACCCCCATTTCCTAAACCCCACCCGGTGGGTATTTTTCGTATTTAAATCCGCTATCTCCCACACTGTCGGCACGGGGCAACCCTTTCTTCCCGCCGGTTCCTTCGGGAAACGTTTCCCTTTGGAAACAGGCAGCTGTTTCCTGGCCACGGCCGGAGACCAGGGCTTCAAGGCGATGGTCTCAGCTGAAATTTGGCTTCGATTCGCCCACAGCGAAGAGCGACCGTGTTCTTCCCGAACAGAAAAGGCAAGAAGGCGGCAATAAACCTGCTCACCTCAGGCTGCAACTGCTTAGGCAGAGGGGACAATAGCTCCTGCTAATTACAAAGTATCAACACTTAACAGCATTCGATACCCCAGTTAAAACAGACGAGTAATTCCCGCCCCCCAGAGCAATGAATAAATGAAAAGCCCAGCAGACAACATAAACAAATAACGTGAGACCTATAAGAAAACCCACAAAACTTTATAGACGTAAGATGTGATGACGTTAGAAAGTACAACCCGTTTTATTTTCATTTTTATTTTATTTTTTAAGATTCTATTTCTTTATTTTTAAAGAAAGGGAGAGGAGCAGCACTGTATGGTTGCCCTTCACCTGCCTCCAGCTGGGGGCCTGGCTGGAGACCTGGCTTGCAACCTGGTCCTGTGCCCTGGCTGGGAATCGAACCAGCGACCTTGGGTTCCCAGGCTGGCGCCTTACCCACTGAGCCACCAGCCAGGGCCAGTTTTATTTTTAGAAAGAGGAAATTTACTGTTATAAAAATGGTAATACCCCTGAATCGGTGAATATTATAGCATTCCCCCCAAACTACCAGAGGTAGTTTTAAAGCTGATACAACGGTTCTCAAGTTGAATACAGAAGAATGTTAAAAACATTATTTGAGACAATAAGCATGAGCACAGGGTGTAAACAAAGAGCTTTTAAATGTACTCAACTGCCATGGTAATTACAACAGGGGGTACAGGTCCGGAATGGACAGGTCGCCTCACTGAAATCA
>PVIW01000499.1:393042-420542 GCA_004026585.1 Noctilio leporinus
AAAAAAAAAAAAAAAAAAAAAAAAAAAAAAAAAAAAAAAAAAAAAAAAAAAAAAAAAACCCGAAGATATAAAAATCTTAGAAGAAAACAAACGACTCTTTCCATAGTCTTGAGAGTTAGAAAGCACCTTTTACGCACTGCTACAAAGGCAGAATCTATTCAGACAAAAAACAGTTAAACTCCATGAAAACAACTCAGTATATTAAAAGAAGAAGAAGAAGGAAAAAAAGCACCGTAACCCAGAGACATACACCACGGGTGGTGATGGAAATGGGCACAGCCTTCCTGGTGGCTGGGTGGCAATGGATGGATCAAAATAATTTAAAGTAGCCCGAACTTTTGACTTGGTATTTCTACTTTGGCGAAAGTAGCAAGGAAACAACACCACTGCCAAGATCTACACACAAAGATAGTAATTTCACAGCTGTTTACGACCGAAACAGAGGACCAACTTTCCGCCATTGCATGACTGCGCAAATAAACCGCACGTCTGAGGAAGGGGGAGACCAGGCAGGTACTTGAAACAGCAAAGCAGGTCTGCCTTAACAGAGCAAATGTTATATGCAAAAAAAACAGGCTATTAAAGAAAATAGGCAGAAAAAAACTACTTTGGTAAAAAATTCATGTACAATTATGTAAAGATTTGCACAGCAAGGGTCCAGAAGGAGATATATCAGAATACCAATTGGGGTTCTTTCTGGATGGTGGGATTTCAAATAAGAATCGTTTGTTTTTTAATTTATTTTTCTTTGTTCCGGTTCTTCTCTACCAAATACATACCGCCTGCATAACCTTAAAAGGTAACGGAAGAAGGTAAAACATCATCAAGGATTTTTTTGTTTTGTTTTTTTTTTTAATATCAAGCCGGAGGGGATCATCTGCTATCACGGAGATGCTACAAAGATGAGTTAACCTCCTTATTAGAGATTTTCCAAATCAGCAAGAACATAAATGAACACAGCAATTAAAAAATGAGCAAATTACATAGGCACAGAAAATAATTCAAAAAGGAAGGAACACGTTTTCCCCGTCAAGTACTCGGGAAAACGCTCACGAAGGCAACAGGGACAGCCACGTCCGTTACCGGGCGGCGAAAAGACAGAATTTAAAATCCCGGGCGAGGGCCCCGAGCACGGCACCCCGATGTCCCTCATTATGAGGACGAGTTTGCAGCAGATCCCCAAGGTGACCAAGCCCCGATCATGTCGGGGGAAAACATCACCTCGTGAAATGACTGTGAAAATGGGTAGCGTGGAAAGCTGTTCACCACCGAGAGCATCAAAATAAGCCGATGAGTAACGATCATCACCCCACCTGGGTTTAAAAAATATCTGGAGAGGCCCCCAAATAAAAACGTGGTGGCAGAATTCAGATAACGTTCGCAGAAGCTGCCCTGGGCGGGGTGGTGATGGACCTGCTTTCGGTGCTTCTGGTTTCCAGCGTCTGTATGGCAGGCGCGCTGCACACGGAGCGAAACTGTGAGGGCGGAGGAGTTACTGCCTCGCAATTCTCTCTCGAATTAAAAGGTCAAGTAATAGTCTCTTCGGTGATGGACCTCACCAGCAGGAAGAAGAAAAGTGGCCCATGGGTGAAAGCAAGGGGGTGAGAAAAGACAGCGGCTGTGACAACTCGTGAGAAGACCCTCTAGCTCCCTGCACTCAGGTGACAGCCGATCCTCCACCTGCCCAGGTGTGCTGCACACCTGGGCAAGGGGCCGCGCACCTGGGCTCAGGCCTCCCAGGATCCACCGACAGAGCCGCCCTGCCTCCGTCCCTAGGAGCCGTGCCTCAGCAGTGCCGCAACTCAGTCACCCCGAGGCGGCCCTCTGCTGTACAGAGGCGCCCGCGCTCTCAGGAACCCCCAACCTGGTGCTGCGATGCACCTGAACCCCGCATGAGCAAGGGGGCCCTTCCTGGACCCCCATCTTGCCGCTTCCAGGTGGGAGGGAGCCATGTCGACCCACTCAGGGCCGGCCGCTGGCCCGTCCTCCACTCCTTCGCCCACCAGACGCAGGCTCAGCTCTAGTCGGAGGGGGGCACCACTAGGGCCAAAGAGAGGCAGCCCCAGCGCCAGCAGCCCTCACCCCCGGGAGGAAGACAGGCCCAGTGGGCAGGCCCGGGGCTCGGGGACAGTGCTGCAAAAGGCTCCCGGTGGGTGACAGGAAGGAACTGGGAGCTGACAAGTTCTTCCAGGGACAAGGCTGGGGTGGAGTGACCAAGCAAATGGAGTACCCTGAGGAAGAATGTGGGATTCATGGCTGATTCATAGCTGGGGGAGCAGGACAGGCCTGGCGGACAGGGCCAGCCTGCATGGAACCCTGCCCCCCACTTCAGAGAGGGGTGCCATGGGGGCCTGGCCGGACCCAGACCCTGAACCTTGCCCCTGACACTGTTCCAGGGACCACCGTGGCCGGGGCAGCCGAAAGCTGTGCTGGGGACAGGGGGTGGGAGCCAGAGGGGACCTTCAGGGACAGCGTGCAAAGATGCACAACCAGGACCTGGAGAACTGAGAGCCCTGGGGTGAGGGTGGGGTGGGGGGAGGACTGAGATTTCACCCCAAAGAGGCCCTGAAGGAGGAAGTGGGGTTGGGGGCAGGAAGGGTCTCGCGAGGGGGCGACAGCAGCTCTCCGGGAACGCGGCACCGTGGGCCGTGGCAGGGTGGCCACGGCTGCCTCCTGTAGGGCTGGGCACCCGCCGGACAAACGCACTCGTGTGGGGGGAGCAGCAAACACAGGCTGAGCCAAGTGCGTGTGTGACAGGTGACCGAAACGTTAGCCCAGACGTCCAAAGCAGAGTCCAAAGGGAAAGAAAATGTTTAGAACTTGTGGTTTTCCTTTTCCTCTGACTCTCTGTTGATACGGGCCAATGAACGGTCAGCTGTATGTACCAAAACACGCCTGGGTTTCCAGTTCCCGTGTTTCTGAGCTCCTCGTTCCCCAGCCCAGAATAACCCGGGATCACATGCGATGCGAACGGATGCCTGAAAAGCACCTGTGAGGATGAGCATGAAAGAACACACGGAAGCAACAGGAATGAGTCCACTTTTCTCAGGTTTCACATGTCACCATTCGCTGCTTTTGAGAGGAATCTGTCTTCACCCGACACCAGCTGAGCTGGACAAACGTGAACTGAAGGCCATCACGGAAGCTGTGACCCCGGGCAGGGGTGCCACCAGGGCTGGGGGGCAGGGGAGGGGACACGTGCTGACTGCGGACGCAGACACGTGTGTTCTGCGTCAAAATCATCTTCCCAGGCTCGCCCCGTGCCTTTCACGCCCATCCTCAAACGCTCGTTCTCGATGGTCTCCATTGTTCCCTGTCTTCTCAGGAAAACAGCCCTTGATTTCTGCTCTCCTCACGATGTTTCAGAAAACAGTGCT
The DNA here is from genome assembly GCA_004026585.1 of Noctilio leporinus. Taxonomy (NCBI): domain Eukaryota; kingdom Metazoa; phylum Chordata; class Mammalia; order Chiroptera; family Noctilionidae; genus Noctilio; species Noctilio leporinus. Next base: position 396,420 of record PVIW01000499.1, read on the forward strand.
TCGTTTCTCCGGGTCCCACCACGCCGCCGGGACCCTGGTGTTACTTTCACTTTGCCTGAACCATGGCTCTGAATGAGTAACATGCTTGGCTCTCACCCTTTCCCGTGCGAGTGGGCGAGAAGCAAAAAAAAAGACACACACACACACGTATGTATACAGGGCTGGACATTTCAAATAAGCGCAAAGCAGGGGTGTCTGTCGCGCTCACTCCCAAAGGACACGGCGGCGGCTCCCTGCTGGGCACGCGTGTGCGTTGCCGCGTGTGTGCGGGGCCACCCCACACGCGGGGAACATCGGGAACCCCGCAGCGAGGCAGCCCCTCCCCGTCAGAAAACCGCTCTCCGGGAAAAAAGCCTTCAGCATGCAGGTGGCACTTTGCTGCAGCACAACGAGGGAAAAGGCATTTTCCAAAATGATCACTCTTGGCAAAGCACGATACCTTCAGGAGCAAGGCAATTCGCACAACTGAATCCAACATCTGTTTTAAGTCATAAAGGCCGTTCCATGTTGTGGGCTGGGCAATTTGCTATTTAACCAACTTTCTGCAAAAGCAGGGCGGAATGGCGCACTCAGAACCGCGCGGGCGGGGGGCTCGCCCCGGGGAGAGAAGCAGGGGCCGCAGGCGGGGCAGGCGCCCCCGATGGACACGGGCTGGGACGCGAGGTCACGTCCCTGGCCGGCTGATCTCGCGAGGAGCGCGCGGGCGGAGGCGGCCGTGAGGAGCGCGGGGATGGAGGGGCGCGCGGCCGCTGCCCCGTCTGCTAGAGCGGGGAGGCCGCCGGCTGGAACCTGGAATAAATCCTGCAGCCCTCACGCCGCCCTTCCTGCGCGCCGTCCGCACTCCATTACTGGGAATGTCCTTTGGCCCGCAGCAAAAAATATTGACAAAATTCTGCTTTTAAGACAGTTATTGTCTCTGGATACTTGATAGCAGCCTTCAAAACTTCACCTGCCGGCATTAAATTCCGGAGTTTGGGCGAAAGGAGCGGGAATGTGCCACATCTCAAGTTCTCTGCTGTAGCAGCAGCAAATCAAATTATTCTTTCAATTAAACTAGCTCTGTGCTTAAGAGAAAAAGAGGCCATAGGCTTGTCTCCCCCCCACACACACACACGCCCCCCAACGCATCACCTCTTCCAAACCCCACGGCTCAGGCAGGGTCTCAATGGCCCAGGGTTTGTGGGGTAACCCAGCTCATAAAATTAAATCTGCGATCGGAGATCTCAGGACTGTGGTTCCCGAGCTCACCACCCAACTAATGGCAGCTCTGCATTGGGAGCCTCTCCAAGTCCCCCCCACACGCACGGGCACACCCACGCGCACACCCACGTGCACACGCAGGCCTGTGTGCTGACACCGTAGGAACCATGAAGGCCCCACCAGCAGGAGCGCAGAGACCGGGAGCAACCACGGTCACCCTCTTCCTGGGCCACGGGACACGCACACGCTGGCTACATGGTCACGGGCAGGACAGCCAGGGAGCAGACTACGTGCACCCCAGACCATCTCCCCCACCCCCCCTGGACAACTGGATCCAACCTCCGATAGGAAGTGCCCCGGTCGGGCCTTCCCCTCACAAGGTCTGGTTTCAGGGAGGCGCCCCCATCTCGGCGGGCGGGGGCTCCTACAGCGAGGACCTTCCCTCTCGGGGCCGGGAAGGGCTGTGAACCGCTGTGGGGGGCGGGGGACGCTCTCCAGGGACCGTCCCAGCGCGAGTCAGGCAGCAGGGCTGACCGAGACTGTGGCTCAGCCATCAGGACACTCAGGACAGGGAGACAGACGCACCTCTCGTCTGAAGCCGCGTGACGCGGGCCGCCCGGGGCTGCAGCACTGCGCGCGGGCGCCACAGTGGGGGTGACTTGGGACACAAAGGGGATGGAGGGCACGCGCCCCTGGTGCCTCCCTGGGAAGCATTTCCCAGACTTGCGCTGATCCATCGTTTCAGCAAACGAGGCTGACAGGGCCAACGGGGGAAACTCCCCAAAATCACACACAGCAGAACAAAACGGGAAGGCCAACACCCGGCCGTTTTCCAACTCGGAGGGTGGGCGTGAACCGCCCGGCTCGTGGTAAACACGGGAGGCGTGACGCAACATCAGGGAGGCGAGGCGGGCACGCCAGCCGTGCGTCCAACACCTGACAGCGGGCAAGGGCGTCCCCCCGAAGTCCCGGGGCCCTGAAGGTGCCCCCGCTTTGCAAAGACGCGCACCCAGCGCGCAGGACCGGCGTGTCGGTCGCGGCAGGTAGCCGGGCTCTTTTCCCCACCGGCTAAAAATACCCACGCGGCTTTCTCCTCCCAGCTCCTCTTCGTTCCTGAAGGCAAGAAGCAAACCCAGTTTCCCTCCGCCGACTGTGGGCCTGGTGTTAATCTGCGCGATCGTCCTTTTGATAACAACGCGGAGCTACAACAGCCATTAAAAGTCTGCAGCAGGCGTTTCACGGAAGGGAAGCCTAGTAGGGTTCCACCGCGGCGCCTTCATTAGCTTCTCCCGGGGTTCTCTGCTGGACTTGGGGGGCGGTGAGAGAAAGGAAGGGGGAGAGACGGAGGGAGGGAGAGGAGGGAGGCGTTCTTTCTCGGGATGGCTTGTAAATCTCTGAAAAGAACTGGGTCAAGAGCTCTTTGTGCTTTCAACCACCCAAACCAACTCTGGCCGGAGGAGGACCCCACTGCTAACCCTCCCCACGTCCTGAAAGTGAGGCCAGGGGAACACACGTCGTCCGCGTGCAGGACACCCCGAACACGGCACCCTTCCCTGGGCTCGGAAAGCAGGGCCGGAGTAGACCAGACGGGCCCAGGCACTGGCGGGAAGAAAGGGCAGCGGGGGGACGCTGGGACCACCCCGCGCACTGTGGGGGGACCACCTCTGGCCCGGGCCGGACCCCTGACCCCTGCAGCAGTCCCCTCGCCCCTGGTTATGGGGGGAGGCAAGTTCAAGTTCTCACCATGGTCCGCTGCGCGGGTGTCCTGGTGCAGGGGACAAGCCAGGACACAGCGCACGGGGCACCTCCGGGAGGCCACCCGCCCCTGGCCACCTGGGACTCCCCGGCGGGAGGCCCAGCAGCCTCAAGAGTCCCAACAATCTCCTGCCACCCTGTCCCTACAGCAGAGGCCACACTGAGGAGAAACCCATCAGCCCCCACTTGGATTTTTCAGTCCTCTGGCCACCAAGCCACACGGGTTTGGGGGTCCAGTCCCCACCCTGCTGCTCCTGGGTGCTTGTGACGGAATAAAACAGAGGCCCTTCCCTCTGTGCTTCGGACACAGGGCGAAACCATCCATGCTACGCTCAAAGGACAACTGCGCACGTGTAGAACATGTTAAAACATTTTTAGGGTTCAGGAAGGGCTGGAAATCAGGCCACCAGGGAAAGGTCACGGCACCTCAGCACCTCTGCCCCTCAGCCCCTCTGCCCCTGCTCCAGCCGCGAACGGCGCAGCTGCAGACCGCCGCCTACAATGGTCGGCGTCAGCGGGGCTCCACCACCTGGCGTGGGGTGACTGCCGAGTCCAGCAGGAGACACAGAGCCCAGGATGAGTTCGTACGGGCCACCTGCTGACCCTGCAGGGCCTGGTCACCCAGGACTGGCTGTTCACCACCAGGCCCTAGGATCCCACCCGGCTCCCCACCCCCAGGTCTGTCCTCTATGGCACCCCAACCTGTGTGCACCCCCAGGGAAGCAAGAGGCAGCTGATGGGCAGATGGACCCACCAGCATGAGGACAGAACAGCCCCCAAGTCATGAGTAGGAGCCCCCACAAGCCAAGCAGTGCACCCCACCTTCTTCACCCCTTCCCCGCACCCCACCCATTCATCCACCTCCCCCCTTCAAGGCTGTGCCCCACGGAGCTGCCTCCACCCCTCTGTCACCAGCCCAACAGCGTCACCCTAGGAGCACGCGGCAGTGCCACGGGACATCACGGAGGCGGCTTCAAGATGGCCGATGCAACACGCGTTGACTGGCCGCAGTCCACCGCCAAGGTTTCCCTGAATCCCGGTTCCTGGGAGTGACCAACAGGGCCTTTGCGTCACCCCCACTGACCAGCCAGTCCCCAGGAGGGTCGCCCCTTCCTTCCTGTCGCTATGGCCGTGTTCACCACCAAGGGTGGTCACTGCGCTAGCTGGTCACCACTGCCAATCACTGCGGCTGATCAATACCTAATCTTGACGCCGCATCCTGGGCACACGCGTGACCCCCAGGCAGTGCCAGCTCCACCTCCCATCTTGATTAAAGCTGTGACCACACAGCAAGGCACCACACATCACCTTCTGCTCCAGTATCCAGAGGGCCTGCAACAGGGTCCCCCAGATTCATGTCCGCCTGGAACCTCAGCCCGTGACCTTATTTGAAAACAGAGCCCCCAAAGAGTGAGGGTGGCCTTTCCCCGGAGCTTCTGAGGGGCCCACCCCGCTGGGGCCTTGCTTCCTGCCCGCCAGCCTCCAGGACGGACAGAATCTGGGCCCCATCACCTGCCGGCCGTTCAACTGCGACACGCCCTCTGGTTTCACTTTCACTCTTTGTTCTGCGCGTCACTGGACAAGCAAGGACTCAAGGGCTCAGGCAGAACCCCGAGTGAAACGGGGCACACTGGTTCCCCTGCCCCCCGACGGCACAGGGAAGTGGCCGGCGTGGTCCTCAGCACCCACGCCTGCCGTCCCACCTGGAGGGGCACAGCCGGGACACCTGCCGCAGGACAGAGCGGGGTCAGGGCAGGCCCACCACCCGGCCCAGCCAGGCCAGGGCTCTCAAGGCCTCACGTGGCCGGACCAGCAAGGCCGTGATAGAGCCCACCCCGTCCCGGAATCTGAACCCCAAGTTCCAGTGGCCTGGGAGGCTCGGGGTGTCCCGGAGAGGGGGGCGCCTGGAAGACAGAAGTGGTCAGAAGACATCGGCTGGTGAGGAGAAGGGCCACCTACAAGTGGGGGGACCGACAGGACAGCCCCTGGGGCCGGCACGTCCTCTCGCCCTGCCCGGTGGGCGTGGGGGCCCCGCTGGGGAAGCCCCCGCTTCTGCTTCCCGGCCTGCGCCCTGCCCGGAACACACCGTCCGCACTGCAGGTGGCACTGGCGACAAGTCACCGGGTGGCTCCAAAGATGGCAGCGGAGCAGGTTTGATGGTCACGAAACTGCAGGATGACTGTCTGGCTGATGTTACTTCCGAGGAGGAAGGGGTGAAGCTTTGTCCCCCCCGTGCCCCGAACAGCAGAGATGCCGACAGGCCCCTGGGCCCTGAGGGTGCCACGGCCCGGACAGGACCCGGGGCTCCGGGCCCAGCGGGGAGGGGCCACACTCACAGGACCTGCGCGGTGCGTAACCAGGACGCCCCTCAGGACGGCTGCGGCAGGGGAGGTTGCACGCATGTTACCTAAGTCTCCCCTAAAATTCCAAACCCGGCCCCCCCAAACGCAGCAATGTCTTCCCGTCTGTGAAGGCCCACTCGCTGTCCCTGAGGCACGCGGTGGCGCTGACGGGCCTACCCCGTGTGAGAGGAGCGGTCGCCCGTTCTGCAGTGGTCCCCGGGGATGGTGACACAGCACAGGGCTCCGAGTGACCCTTTCCGGGCCTAGACGCTGAAACTACAAGGATGTTTCTGTTTCCTAAGGTCAAAGGTCATCATGGATCCTTGAAGGACAAGTGCTATCGGGGGTTTCCGGAGGGGCCAGGGGGACTTTCCTGCTCCTTTTCTCCCTTTCAGGACACCAAGAGCCGCGGAGGGGCAGGGGCCACACCCTGTCGCAGGAACGTGCAGGACACGTTTCTCTCCAAGCAAGGAAACTGAGGCTGGGCTTGCCAAGCCGAGGAAAGGGAAGAACCGATCCTTGAATCTCAACTTCAAGAACGTGGGAACTTTCCTTTCTTATAACCAACAGCTTCCACTCAAAACCTCCCTTAGCGAATTAAAAATTGTTTTCTCCTCAAAAAGCGGTGGTATCATTTTTTTTAAATGCGTATAACGAGGTCCAACTATTCGGTAACCTCATGAACAGTAACCGACACCGTAACCTGCGTACTCGTGCGCAGCTCATTGCACACGGGCAAGGTGTCCCCGTGCCCCGATAACACACGCTCCTCCGCAAACGCCAAGGAAAGAGTCGGGAGTTCCAGGGGAGCCTGGCTTTGAGGCCTCCCTGGAAATTTTAATAAAAAAACACACGGAAACCTTACTACTGCAATATCAACTCTTCACTTCACGAAGACCAGATCCTCCTAGGGCTTTGGGGGGGGGGGGGTCAGGTCTCAGGTGAAGTGCAGCCTTGTCTGCTGCCCGGAACTTGCAGGACACGCGTGATGAGATCGGGGCCACCTCCCCCCACCCCGCAGGCCCAGCCCCCACGTGGGAGGCAGCACAGGGCGCCAGGGCCTGGCCTGGGCGTGACGGCAGTGACACGCTGGGGCCCAGTCACACATTCCCGGAGCCCCCAGCACCAGAGGTGAAAGACCACCTGGCGTGGTGCGGGGGGAGGGCTGCGTGAGCTTCCTCCTCAGAACATGTGGCCCAACAGCTGTGGTGGAGACTAATTAATAGTATTTTTCTGGGTTTTGCCATATTTTCCAGCTTCTTAAGATTTGTTATTTATTGTCACGTCCTCTCTTGCACTGAACAGCCCCCTCACACCTCGTTCTGTATTGATAAGTTTGTGCCTTTTGTCTTAAAAGGCGGCCCCCCCAGCACTGGACGTGGTGGGGGAACACAGGCTGCCGACGCCCCTGCAAACGTTCACGCCCAGCAGCCTCCCCACGCCGCCTCCGGAGTTAAAACTGGGCCCCTGGAGCAGCACGATCCAGCGCCCAGGCTGCCCATCCCTGGTCCCACCAGGGCTCCTGGGCCCCACCCGGCAGCTCGGCACAGTCCCCTGTGGACAACGGCGTGGCAGCGGCGGTGGGACATGCAGGGAGCCCGGCCACGGGCACCCCGATGCTGTGGGTCCACGTCTCCCACGCGGGACTGCAAACTACACACCATGAGGACAGCGTGCAAAAGCCGAAGGCACAGAGCAGGTACACGCCGGCTCAGGGGGACCAGGTAAACCAGCGAGACACCTGGTGAGTTATTAACAAGGTGCGTTTCTGGAAACCGCCCTCGCCTGGGCGCCTGCCTGATGGTCACGGGTCCCTCCTACACAAAAGGCTGGAGCCGTGGAGAAACAGAATGGAAACAAAACCCGCGAATGTGCACACGCACACGTGGACAAAGATGGAAACCTGGACAACGTGGGGCGGTTCAGGTCGAGGAATCTGAGCCCGGGCTCCATGAGGAGACCCTCCCCCATCGTAGGCTACACGACCTCATGACAACGTGACCGCTCCATGACGGGTGATATGCTATAAAAATTAAACCACGTAACACACGTGTACCAGGACACAGCCGATCCGGTCCGCCTGCAAACACTTGCTGGGCACCTGCTGTGTTCCGGCTCTGCTGCCGACTTCGTGCGGCTGTCAAACCACCACGTGGCCTTCGGCCCTGCTGTCCCCCGGGGTTCCCTGCCCCGATGAAGGCATGAGGGCCACACAGCCACGGAGCCTCTGGTTTGGAAGGGATGGAAAAGGGCTAGAGTTGGGTCGGTCCCAGGAACTCTGGCTGCCTGCCATAGGACTCCGGAGGAGCCGTGGGGACAAAGGGGCAAGGGCCACCCAGCCACCGTCGGACAGGACGGGCAGAGGCGCGTCACAGCCTTGCAAAGCAGCAGGCCGCGGGGGAGCCCAGCACGCGTGGGACGTCACACTGTGTATTTCACAGGCTTTCTGCCTTCGATACAGAGGGAGGCTTGGGGACTGAGACGTGGCATCTGAAGAGGCCATGACTGGTGTCCAAAGCCCAGCGGGGACAGTGTCCTCGCCTCTGAGGACGGAAGAGTTGACGCGAAGGGAATCAGGCCGGCGCAGCGGATGCCACAGAGGCCACAGCGTCCCCGCGGCCCGGGCAGGGGTGACTGGGCTGCATCATGTGCCGGCAGAGGAGGAAAGACAGGTGAGATAGATTGGAAAATAGATTTTTTGTTTCCCATCTTCAATCCTGATCACATGTATTTCATTACTCAAGGAAACTTTTACATCCGCGGGATGCATAATAAAGTATTTTCTATAAAGTTAATACGGATAACCGCTTCAGGGCCTCCTTTGCTACCTTCCCTTCTCCTGGAACTGCCTGGAAGCAAGCAGGGGCTCCAGGTGAGCATTTATTGGATAAATAAGCCAATGACTGAGCCAACGATGGGAGAAACGCGCAGACGAGGCGGGAACCCGGGCGAGTTTTAAAGTCACGATTCACAGCTGAGGAGTCTTCAAAGGGACAGAACGGCGGTGGCTCTGAAAGGGCTCACACTTGTCCACCGTGGGTGTTGGCCGGGCAGCCATCTCCTCATTTTCGCATCGACGCACAACCTGGGGTCATCCTGCGACAGCCCCAGGAAGGCGGGCCCAAGAGGCCATGGCCCAACTCCACGTGTCCAGGAAGCCAACGGAAGGAACTGAACGTCTGCTGTCCGTGCTTCTCTCTTACGCCCGCCACCACCTGGCTCCAGAGGGCGGGAAGGCCACCCGGCCGCGCTCAGGAAGGGCGCTGCAGACCCTCAGGCCCCGGTGACACGCCACGCGTCCCACACCCCCCAGCGCGGGTGTGGGGACACTGCGGCTCCCAGGCGGGGGGACCCTGGCGCTGCCGCCTCCGCCTTTATTGCTCCAAAGTGAAAGAAACTAATAATTATTTCTCAGGAAAGGCAGTTTTTCAATAGACGAAGTCTTCCAAGTGTGCTGGGTCTACTGAGAAAATGAAATAAAAGGCGCCGCGGTGCACCACAATATCTAAAATTTATTTAAAAACCCATCGAAAGTATCGCGGAAACAATTTCTCCCCCGAGTGTTTTATGAACAGCAAATGCGAACAGGAAAAAAAATATCTATATATATTTTTGCTGATACCCTTGAACTAAGTTTACAGAAGTGCGTGCGTGTAAATACCTCATATTTAACAGAAAGTTAATGGGTCTATCAAGAACCGCACGGCATTTTCTTAATTCGAGTTGGTAACCAACCAACGAGCATAAAAGCACCATCTCGAAGGCCAGCTCATCTACAAAAGACACAAAATTTAATGGGAAAAAAACTCTCAAATAACGGTGCAAAGCTGTTATTATCCCCAGCACGCCGCCACCATCCCCATCGTCCGGAACTATATTTATTATGACTTATTAGATTTTGGGGCAATTGTCCTCCGAAGAGCTCAAGATACTGCAAAATAACTTTTAAAACTATGCGCTAATTTTACGAGGAACATTGCTAACGCCAGAGTGTTGCTGACAATCAGGAGAGGAGGTGGGAGAGCAAAGGAAGTGGACCAGAGCCAAGGACAGAGGAGGAGCCAGGCATGTGGGCGCCAGACCCGCGAACCCGCCCCCGACTGGCTCCACTGCCCCAGGCCGCCCTGTGGCCGGCCACTGTGCGCTCACGGGCCGTGCAACAGGTGACATGTGAGGACCCCCCCGCAAACCTGGGGGGTCCTCAGCTGGGGCGTGGCGAGGGGCCCGTTGGGAACGCGCACCTATGGCGGGGGAAGGAAGCTGCGGTCCCCCACGCAACGGCGGGCCGCTCCGCCCTCGGAAAAGGGGGGCGGCTCTTGACGAGACCACGCTAAGTGACAGGAGTCGGACAGAAGTCAAGAGCCGCCCGATTTCACTTGTAGGTGGGACCCAAAAATGAAAGCGGCCAAATAAAAAAACCCAAGCATGGCACACAAAGAAAAAGTCACAGGCAGGCAACAGCAGGGTGGTTACGAGAGGGGACAGTGGAGGCGGAAGAGGTTACGGGGAGTCACATAAATGGTGACGGAAGAGGGTTGACCTCCGGGTGGTGAGCACGTGGGGTGCTGTTAAGACAATGTAGCATAGAACCATGTACTCTATGGAAACCTCTAAGGTTGGATTAACCGGGGTCTCCCCAGGAAACGTGATTTTTTTAGAAGGAAATGAGCATCTTCTCAACGACAGTCGAAGCCCAGGAGCGGGAACAGAACGCCAGGGGCAGCCTTGCATTTCTCTAAACACAACACAAGGCAAAACCATACGTGCCAAGGACCCCACACGCGTGTGTCCCCTAAAATGGGTTTTGAAAACATCTTAAACATCAAGTATTCATTCCTCCCCTCCGACTGCATGGGGAAGCCTGGCCAGCCAGCAGGCTGCATGATGAGCTGGGGGCAAGCCGGAAGCACGAAGTCCGTGTGAAACCTTGGACACGTAAGGATGCCCCGGAGAAACCCCTCAAGAGGAAGTTTGTTTACAGGGTGCTCAGCGCTCCAAAGTTCCGGGGGCGACTGCTGATCTCCAGCGTGAATCACCCTACCCATACCCACCCACCGGGAAAAAGGTGACCCGGCACATCTGTAAACATCCGTGACGTGGCATGTGCTTTATTTACAGTTTTTCTTGTGGAGCTGGGATGGATGACGGGCAGAGCAGATTTTCAGCATTGTCACTGTTCTGTGTTAACTCCCATGAACATCGATGGGAACACTGGCACGTTGTTAAGGGGAGTTTTACCCAGGTAACCAGGAGGTCTTCAGAGGCTGCAGATACAACTAGTAGCACTTTTCTTCTTGGGTGTGGGACAAAAACCCCATGACACAGGAGAGGAGGTGGCCAGCCAGAAGTCCAGACCTGCTGCAACAGCCACCACGCTCCCTACGTTCTGCTGGGCAGCAGGTCCAGGGCAGGCAGACCCCAGGGTCCCCCACACAAGTCCCAGGTCCAAACAGCTCTGGGAACTTCAAGTTCCTCTTGACCTGGCTGTGTCAAGTCCCACCCACCTGAGCTCACGGGTGACAGCACCTGACCCGCGGGCCTAAGGATCTCTGGGTTCTTCACTCGCCCTCAGCAGTGTGGACAGTCACCCATTTCACTGGAGGAAAATCCACGGTTCGTTACGCCAAAGATGCTGCAACACATACACACGCCAGACACTGGGTTTCCTTTAGAAATCTGAAAAATCCTGAATTCTGAAACGTACCTGGCCTTATGGGTTTCATGAGGGATGGTGGGGTTTCCCTTGACTATCCCTGTCCCCCGTCTGGAGTGATTGGATGAGGCACTTTTCGGTGCATTGTATCTGGGGTCCCGCTATGGGGAACCTTGATTGGAAAAACTCCCTTCTAATAAGCAGAACGATCCATTAGAAGAAGGAAAATGCTCAGACCTCCAAAAATGAATAAATGAAAATATAGATGAGGTGTGTCCTGAAAAAGTTCAGCCGTTGTTAACGTAGCGAGAACACTTTGCGCGACATCAGAGTCACCTGGCAGCCAGGCGGGGGGGGGGGGGGGGGGGGGGGGGGGGGGGGGGACTGGGACGCGCAGCGCGAACAATGGCGACTTCGCTGTACTGGTCAGTGGGGCCCGTAGAGGCCATGGCGTGAGCGTGTGTCCCGTGTGGCCGTCCCGTGCCAAATGACAGACGCGTAGAGCCAAGGATCTACATCGGATTTTGCATTAAGTTCAAGTATTTCTCTGCAGAAACTACCTGGATGACTCAAGGGGCCGCAGCGATGGGCGGCGGGGGGCGGGCAGCTTCACCCCGACAACATACCCTCTCACGCCTCACGTCTCGTGCAGAGATTTTTTGGCGAAACATCAAAAATCACCCAGGGGGCTCAGCCCCACTATGGCCCGGTTTAGGTGCCTTGTGATCTCCGGCTGTTCCCAAAACTTAAATCACCTTAGAAAGGGGAGAGATTTCAGACCGTGGATGAGATTCGGGAAAATGCAACGGAGCCGCTGAAGGGGCGCCTACTTGGAAGGGGACTGAGGTGCCCCTGTCCTAAGCACAATGCTTCTTGTAATTTGTACTTTCTTCCATAAATGTCTCTATTTTCCATATTCCACGATCAGATGACTTCTGGACAGGCCTTGACACGTATGTACTTGGATAACAAAGTCGAGGAAGGCAAACCTAATTCCCGAGTTAAGCTTGTTTTAGACTCTAAAAGACATGCTGAGGAACTCCCAGCCTCATAGTCTAAACGCCCGTCAGTACGAACTCCAGTATCAATACGAGCCCCAGGTAGTGCGAACGGAAGAAGAGTCTTCTGCAACGTGCGAACCCCTACGCTCTGGTGTCGGCCTCCTGTGAGGCTACACGTAAACGCACTGGGAAACGAAGGAAAACCGCGCACCAGGAAGGTTCACGAACGGGGGGTCTCTGGCCTACGTTCTAAAAGCCTGTGTTAGTGTGCATCTTCCTCGCCCGGGGAAACTCTGTCACCGTGTCTCTGACACGATGACATGCAGGCCGGCACTAGGTGCTCACGCATCACCCGCCGGCTACGCCTGCCCAGAAACCGGCTCTGAGCTCAGGGACCCGTGGAGACGTCCTACGTTAAACAAGGCAGCAGGCAAGGGGTCTCCAGAGACGGAGGGCCGGGCGGGGCTTGGAGCCCACCCTGTGTTAGCAGCAAGATGCCCCGGTGGGGACAGCCAGCAGGCCTGGCCACGTACACACGTGTGCGACCGGCACCCACGGGCACGGCCTCCACCCAGCACCTGCCTGAAAGCAGAAATGGCATCGCGCCACGTGGTCCCCAAATGCTCTCCAATTGGCCCTCGACTGGCCCACACACTGAGAAGGACCAGGGTTTGGATTTTCCCACCCGGGAACTGGCATCACCTGCCACCACTTCCTGAGTCATCCGCTCTGCGGGGCACAGACACGGGCGAGGAAGACGCGGGGTTCGGGGTTGCCCGTCCAGGAATGTCCCGCCGGCCTCGTTGTTCCCCTTCTTCCTGCAGGACCAGGACCAGGACCGGACGGGCCGGTGCGGCAACCACCACGCCAGGGCGGCCAGGGGAGCCGGCGCGCGGAGGCGACGCCCCTGAGTTCCACACACACGGCGTTTCCACCTCTAAGGTCATACCTGCGTGTGGTGACGGACAACGTTTCATCTTGATTCAAAGCAAACAGCTGCTGGTTTAGCAACTAAAACATGATGGATGGCCCTTAAGATGGATAACTACCATAAATCACCTCATTCGAACACGCCGAGGAAAAAAAATTAAAAAACAATGGTTTTGGTGACATTTGCTGGAACCCGTAACGCGCCGTGATGAATCTGGCCCTCGCACGTACGCGCGGGGGCGGGGGCAGCTGTCGAGGTTCAGTCCCTCTGCCCCTGTTGTCCTTCTTTCTGGGGCCCGGGGCCCCTGGGTGGGGCGTGTCACCGCGACCAGGCCACACATCCTGAGCACCTGCCAGCGGGGGGCCCTCCTCCCACCACTCCGCTTGCAACCTGCACATGATGGCGGTCCTGCGTCACACGGACAGCAGAGGACCTCACGCATTAATAACGCGTACGATATATTTAGTGTAATGATTTGACCTCAGCCAACATTAAGGGCGCCATGATTCATGAGAATTTGATAGACTGCTTCCTGTTTGCAGACTTTTCATCGGCTCCTCAAAGGCCAGGAACACGCTTTTAACTTGCAAGTAAACACAAGGCTGACGCCGGAAAAGCGGACCGAGGATCTTGGTACCGGCGCCCAGCAGCCCGCGCGCCGCGGTCCCGGGCACATCTGCCCGGGGAGGTGCCCTGTGGCAGAACCACCCAGGAACATGGAGGGTCTTTTACGTCATCTCCCTCCTTCAGAGGTGGCGGTAGCCCTTGTCCTTGCCTCCCTCCCTGCCCCGCTCTTTTGCTCCACTCCGTTCTTTCCTGAAGGCTGGGAAGGCTGCTCCCAACAGCACTGTCCCACCACCAACGTGGGTTCACTGTTCGAAACATGAGAAGGGTCCCCGTCTTCTCTGTCCCCTCTCGTTACCAGCACCCACCCTGGTCTCCATGGACCAGACGTCCCTCTCAACCTGCCCTGAAGGGAACAGGACTTTCCTACTGAGGGTACTACTTTGCCATCGGAGAGGCATGGCCGGAGCTGGGCTCAGGTGGGGAAGGGGGGCAGGGCCACACGCCCGCCCTCAGGGAGCTCGGCGTCCCTTAGGTGCAGACCAATCAGCCACTGACCTGATAGACAGACAAGCATTCACCACCTTTGCCATTCATGCCATCAGGCTGCGCACGGTCCTGAAGCGAACCTGTGCCCAGTGCTAAAAAGAAAGCCCTCCTGGCTCAGAGCACAGAACCAAGGAGCCTTCCCGGTCTGAAAACCAGAGGGGCCAGGTAGGCACCCGTGCCCCGTCTCGCTGAGCATCACAGCTGTGGCGGCACCCTGGCCCGCGGGGGTGGCCTCTGCAGGCCCGTGCGACCAGGTCCCGCTAGGAAGGCCTGGCCCTGGAGCTGTGTGTCAGTGTGGGGGGTGCGGGGTGCAGTGGCCACACCCTCAATGATTGTCAGGAGCTGCTCCAGCCCCCAGAAGCAAACAAACCCCCTGACACGGAAGGATGACATGAGCAACATCACCGCCGACAGATGCAACGTGTTAGGGCCCAAGAGCCATGACCTAGGTGGCTGGCCCTTCTGACCCGGCCCTGGGCACGTGGGACGACCAGTCACCAGAAATGAAGTGTCTCCCCTCTCCTGGGCGTCCGCGTTACACATGACCTCTGGGCCCCCGGGCCTGCAAAGGGAGACCAAAGCGCCCCAATTCCTAAGGAGGGAGGGATGGGCCGCTTCGTCGGCAGGTTCCGGTTCTGACGCACCGGCCCGTGGGGTGGGCGCCCGTGGGCCTCCCCGCTGAGCAGGCCGCAGTGAGGCAAAGTGAGGGGGACGGATATTAATGAGGTCGACAGGCTGGTTCCCACTGCAGATGCTACTACCTTCAGGCCTTCGGAGGGAGCTGCGCCTTCTCCCCAAAGCTCCACGCTCCTGACACAGAAGCGTTTCAGCTTCATTTGTCTTCCTGGTGCAAATGGCCTCTCTCTGCAGCACTTAGGAGAGGCTCATGGCTTCCAATAAACAGATCTGTTTCCCTGATGGAGGCCAGCTCTGGGGCACATCCCAAGTCCTAGCGTCCTCGGAGCCCTGTGAGGACCGCACGATCCGGAAAGCCTTTGACAGGCTGCGACCCTCCATTTCTGAGCACTTCCGCCAGATACCACTGCCCCCCCAGCCTCCCCGCGGGGCGGGGCGGGGCGGGGGAGGACCCACCGCACAGGACAACCCGGCACGCTGTCCCTTTAAAACCCTTTCAGGAAGAAAAGTAAATCACGCTCTCCTGAGTTGAGCTTTGAAAAAAGCATCCATCCATTAAAGTTCACGGATTCGCGTTTCCAGATTGTCCCTCCCCTGGCTGGGTCTCCAGTTACAGCCTTGTACAACCCGAGTCTAAATAATATTCACCATGATAAATGGCACCATCACACCGATATCCACAATCAATCTTTGCTTTAAAGATACATCCATCTTCAATAATGTTGATGGGGATTCTGTAAAATGGGAAACGTGACTGTTTGTGACCCCGGACGGCGGGGAAGGGGGACCTGAGTGATGGCTGTCAGCTCACATCTGGCTGCGGAAATAAATTAGCCCGTGCAGACACACGCGGGCCTCGCACACACCACTCCTGGGCCCGGCTAATTTATAGGACTTCTTTCTGGAAAGTTCCTGGCGGAGGCCACCATGGGCTGAGCTATCTCTTTAAATGATATCTGAGCGGTAAATAACCTTGAGGCTGGGGGACAAAGGGGTGTCCGTGGGGGAGGCCAGACCGGATGGGGGCACGTCACTTTCTCACATTCTCACACGGCATTGGACTGTGCAACTCCCCTTCCGGGGGGAGAAACCCCTGGTTTCAACCACATGCTTTTATGTATTTTAACACCAGGCTTCCTTCTCCTGCGGGTTTTTTTCCTGGGTACTTTTTCATTGTTTCCTGGTGGTTTGGAGGCTCAGATAAAATGTCAACAACCTAGCGGGGGAGCCTTTTCTCCCACCCTCCTCGGCCTGCCCTACAGCCAGGCTGGGCCCACCGGTTGTGAGCCACGGAGGAAAGGAGGGCACGTCCAAAGGGTTGTGTCTGCGGTTGCAGAAGGAACCCGGAGTCCAACGCGTGAAACACGTCTGAGGCAGGCCCTCCTGTTGGCCGGACCGAAAGGGGATCTGCTCCTTCTGGCCGGTGCCGTGTGGCTCGGACCCCGCTCTGCTGCTGCTAAAAACTTCGGGGTTGAATTCTCAAAGCCTGAGAAACGCCAGGGAGGAGGGAAAGGGCTGCAGTCCTCCGAGTGAACCTCGTGGAGATGGAAGGGCGGAGGGGGGTCCCGGGGGCTGCCGGGCGGGGGACCTGGAGGCCCGCCGGCGCGGCTGAGCACCGAGGGTTAATTCCGTGCGGCTGAAGGACTTACAGTAACGCTGCGAAGACAGAAACATCACAGGCTTTCCTGGCAAAGGGCTCGCAGAGGGTAGGAGGGACTGCAAAATGAACTCTCTCAGGCTTTGTCGGCAGCCTTTCCCAAGGCCCAGCCTGGCCCCTTTGATAAATGACACATGTCATTCTGTCACGGGCTGACAGTGCAGCTGGGAGGGCCGGTGATGTATGGCTCCGGGGAGAAGGAAATCAACTTTTTGGCACCGAGCGAGCCTGTGCCCTATAGAAGGATTTTGTTTCTCAAAAAGTGAAAGATAGACTTAGGATTAAAAAAAAAAAGAAAGAAAGAAAGAAAAAAAAAAGTTGAAAAACAGATTGAACGACAGCTTACACTTAACATAAATTAACTCGGTAATGGCGAAATGTGCTAGCCTGTGATAAATAAAAGCTACATTAGTCAATTATTAATCACACTCTCACTTGTAGCCAGAGACCAGGACTTAAATCTGGGGCCAGAGCTGCCTCCCAAACAGATAACACAGGCCTGAGAGAGCCTTCCCAGGGGCGGCCCCAAGGCCCGGGCGCCTCGGGGGGCTGCCCCGTGGGGGCGGGTGGAAGGTTCTGGAAAAACAGAAGGGGTGGGTAGGAAGCAGGAACCCACATGCCTTCAAGAGGGAGTATCTACAGCCCAGACCAGGAAAATTAAACAGAGCAGCCACATCCAGATGCGCTTCTCCCCTCAGGCCTGCCTTGCTCTGGACGTCCCAGACGTGGGACATGCCAGCAGATATGTGCGTCCATGTGCACGGCCGCACCCTGGTCGCAGGTCACTGGGACGGCTCCCGGCCCGGCTGGGTCTCAACCCTGTTCCGGACTTTTCCTCCGTACAGCACTGATTTCCAAATCCACACCCACTGTTCAGCCTCTTCCCAAGTAGGCTGACACGCGACGTTCACGCAGGTGACCTCAGGGTGACAGGCAGGCTGCCGCTCCAGCCAGGGGTCCCCCTCCCTTGAGTTTGGAACGACTTGGCCCGTGATCAGCAAGGACAACCTGCCCTCAGGTGACCTGTGGCTTCGAGGTGTCCTGATCCCTCCAGCAAGCCACCAGGACGTGGCCTTCAGGGAGCAGTGGGCCCCGAGCACGCGCGGGTGAGACACCCCCAAGGCCCAGCTGCCCTGGGAACTGTTTCCCGCTGGCCCAGGCACCGGGCCAGGGTCCACTGCTCATCACCCGCGCTGCCCGGCCGTGACCGTGACAGTGGAACCCTAACTCCTTGCGTCCAAAGACCACCTGAGGCCACGTCTGATGTCCAAAAGGGCACGCGGAGGTCCAGGGGCCAACGTCCAGGGAAGGACCCACTCACAAAGCCACACTTGGGCAGCCACGGAAGAGGACACGTAGGAAGCCACTTCTCCACCCCCACCCCGAGCTCCGCGGTTTCACTCACCTCTGCGCGCGCACGGCAGGTGCTCAGGGAAGACTGGACTGGCTTCCAAGCCCCTCTCTCCAGAGCAAAGGCGAGCAGGCAACTTCCCTTTAAAAAGCAACAGCCCCTCTTCCACCACTGGGCCGGGAGGCGCCGGGAAGAAGCGCCGGCCGCCAGTGCACCCAGCCCTCCTGGCGGCTTGGGGGCCCATGCGCGGTGACGCGTCCCCGTCCGCCTTGATGGGACGGCAGGAGGGCCCAGAAGTGGTCGATGTCAGCTTCTGTCCCACCTTATAAGTAAAAATAAACTCCAGTTTTCCCAAATGCAAGTTCTCTGAGCACAACCAGCTTTAAAAGACACACAGGACGGCAGTTGCTCCGTGATGGCCACGTCTTCCACCTCAGGGGCCACCGGATGGGTCCAGTGGACTGTGGAACCGCAGGAGGGCGACGCCCTGGGGGCCCTCGAACCATGTCGGCCCTTGTTTACAGACAAGGAAACTGAGGCTGGGGGAAGGAGAGAACGAAACCGAGGGAGGGGCAAGGAAGGGCCCAGCCCCCACCCCCCACCTGCGCCCCGGGTGTCCAACACCTCATTCAAGAACCAACTGCGAGTCTCCAAGTCAACCTGGTGAACCTAAACGCACACATTTAACAAGCAGGCCCCACGCAGAGTCACATGTTTAAAATCGCCCCTAAAAACCAATGGTTCCTTCCACAGTTATAAATAAGAGCAGGAGGGAATAAAAGGGGGGAAAAAATCATACATTAAAACACAGGGCCGATGTTTAAACTTCTCCCTTCCTACAGCTGAAATACAATTTTTCTTTCGTCCATAAAAAATTCAGATAGTGTGCAGAATGTTTATATATTACCAAGGTCCCTCTTTAAAAGGTTTATACTTTTACTTTATGACCTGTCCTTGATTTGACACTTCCGCTCATCAGAAAGGGATTTATAAAATAATCCTGAAGGTGAGGAACACACATGTGTCAGAGGCTCGCTGGGCTTCACGACACGAAATTTAACAAGAGAGAGAAATCCTGTTAAGCTCCCTTTAGTCACCAATAGACATCAAAGGTAATAATTAAAGAAGACAGACGTCATAAAACATAAATTTATGTCTCTTTTAATAATGCACAAGCACCGTAGTGTGTAAAACATCTATTAGGTGGAAAGAACATGAAAACGTTCCAATAAGAAAAATCAGTTTTGTTTGGGGGTATTTTCCCTTCCTTGCCAAAAAAAAAAAAAAAAAAAAGTGAGGATCTTTCTTTCTTTTCTTTTCTTTTCTTTCTTTCTTTTTTTTTTTTTTGCAAGTTTAAACCGAAGTCTTTCAACCCCTTTGCCATCTGTGGGTACATGAACTATGAATGACCCCGAATGATTTGCACTCTGCTCAGAATCCCTTAGAAAGCTCGGGAAAAAGTATCATTAAGAATGACTGATGACTGTCAGTCAGGGTTGACCTCATCCAGGCTGCGGTCCCTGCCTCTGTAATAAGCTGGCCTTTATTAGCACCAACACTCCATAAAAGGGGTGTGTTTAGTCACAGGATAGCGGCCTTCTAATGCCCACGCCTCTCCGGGGAAGATGGATGAGCCCTCATTTTTGCTGCCTTCCCAGCAGCACCGGCAGGGGCCCCGCCGGCCTCGCGCTGGAGCCGGGGTGGGGGGTGCCGGAGGGGCAGCGCGGAGGGCCGGGCCCGACCCTTTCTCTTTCAGAAACCCGCCTTTTCAGAACGACCCAACCCACCCCCAAAACCGGCTGTGTGCTGGGTTCCAGGGCCTCCGCAGACAGGCCGGGAAGTGGGACGGAGACGGAGGGCAACACCTAAGTGTTAACTTGTCCTGGGCACGGGAGGGGACCCCGGCCTGCCTGGCCCCCTCCCTCCGTCCCTCCCTGCCTCTCGAAGCGGTTCCCAGCAAATCAGGGCCATGAGGGGCCTGCCTTCAGAATTAGGCCTCATACTCAGCCTGACATCTAAACACAAAGATGTAATTATTACCCATGAACACTGAACATGTGTGAAACTTAAAAAAAAAAATCTTCCCTATAGAAGCGCATGAAAAGCCATCTACCGCTTTTGTATTAAGCCAGTAAATTATTTTTAAGAATATGCAGAAACAGACCAACGCATGGACGTGCAGAAAACCTCGGGGTGCCCCTAAGTCCCAGTCCCACCTCTGTGCTCAGCAGCGGAGGGGGACCCTGAACCCCCGGGGGGCCGTGCAGGATGAGCCCGGCAGGGCCCTGCAGCCCTCAGGCGCCCAGGTCCCGCGCTGCTCTGAGCAGGTGCTCCACGGGACATCTCCCCCGAGGCCTCCCTCTTCCAAATTCGTCCATAAACAAATTTAGCTCACGGGGAGATCAATTTGCACAGCCCCTCTGGGGTCAGCCAGACCCTGGAGTCTAACGCCTTCAGCCAGCGACGCCCAGAGGCGCAGCCCAACAAGGAGCTCCCGCTTTCAGAAAGCTGCCGAGAACCTGGGGGCCCTGGTTCCCCAGTGCACGGCACCCCCCTGGGTTTGCGTCTGTTTGCACAAAAAAATAGGGGGTGGGGGAGTCTTCCAGCACCGCACAGGCCAACCTGCAGTCAGGGCTGAGCATCTCCGCCAAGCAGCTCAGGGTACGCAGGGCGGGCGGGGGAAGGTCTGCCAGCGGCCTTGGACCTGAGCTGCAGGAGGGTCTCCACTGCCCCTGGCCCGTGACACCAGCTTCCCAGCCACTCAGCCGGGAGAGGGGCAAAGGGGACAGGGCTCTTGTATCCTGAGGTGAGGTGGCCTTCTCTGGGGCGTCTGAGACCCTCCTGTTCCCATTCATGGGCGGGGGGCACCTGCTGAACCATCCCCCCTGGGCATCCCCTGTGCCCCAAGGTATGACACCCACTTTGCTTCCTTTGCCTAAAATACGTTCTTGTGACTGATTTTAAAGTGATGGGATTCAGGGGCACTTCCTGCTGAAAAAAAGCCACGAAACTTTCCCCCTGGTCGAAGCACAGCGGTACCCCCCGCCCAGCCTGCGCCCCTTCCTCCCGACACCCCCACCGTGCACGGTTCACCGACCCTGCTGGTGCTCCGTACGCAGGCCTCCCTCCAGGCCTACCACGCGGAGCTACCTCCCAGCCGACTCAATGTTTATCAGTTTCCTTTCTAAAGACTTGGCCATTTCCTTAAAATGTCCTACCATTTCTTTGGCATGTTTAAATTAAAAAATATATACATATATCCTCCAAGTTTTGGGGGTGGCTGGAAGGGATCCGTGCCCAGCCCCGCGATGCTAAGGTACTGCCGACGGTCCCGGGATTGGTCAGCTCCTGGCTTTGCGGGACCCGAGGGCTCTCCCAGGTGAGGATAACGCCGGGCGTGGTTCCGGGCTTGCGGCTGGCTGGCGTGAGCGCCCGACACGGTTTACTTCATTAGTAACAGGATGCCCCACCGCGGTGACAGGTTCCGCACGTGAAATAAATAGGGGTCCCGATCGTTGCGTCTTCCATCCGCAGATGTCAGGGCGGCGCTCTGACAGCACCACCGCCCGGGGTGGGGGCACCTGGACCACTTGGACCGGCCCTGGTCTGTCGGGCCCCGGCTCGCTGGGAATCCCGCAGCTGCCTTTTCGAAGTAGTGAAATGCAATAATAAATACGGGTTTCTGAGAAGTTCACGTTTCCCAGTCGGGGCGTGCGCTGACCTTCACTGCCGGTTGAATTTATTTTTGCCGGATGGATCCCGCTGAAGATGCACTCTGCTTTGAACCCAAAACCGGGGATATTTTGACAAGCAGATTTCCTGGACCTCCAGGCCCCGCTCGCACCCGCACCTTCAAGCAGGCTGCGCGGGGGGATCTGTAAGCATGTAAGCACTTGACCTATATTTACCATATGCTAATGTCCTCCAGCAAGGAGCCTGCAGCACACCTTGCACAACTGCAGCTGGCAGGCCGAGGCAGCAGGGCCCACACGTCTGGGACCTGGGAAGGCACCCAGGGTCCTGCACGTGGGGGGCTGCGGCCAGCCCTGCGGGGGAGGGAGCCAGGCCGGGAAGGCCGGCCCTGGGAGCTGGGAGGGGCTGGACTTGGCTGCCTTCCTGCAGGATGCGCCACGGTCACGGGAATAAGGAAATCCTGTATTACATTCTGCCGAGAACACAGAAATGGGAGAATCTAAAATCGTGTCATTGGTGCTGGACTCCCCCCCCCCGCCCTCCCCCCTTAGAAACAGAAGACAAATCCTTGTGGGTGTTGGCGCAGCATTTCAGAACGGCACAATGGACACGGCAAACACGTCCGTGCGCCCGGAAAACTGCTCAGGCCGCAGCAGCCTGGAGGCTGCACAACAAAAGCAGGGCAGGCACGGCCGGCCGGGACCGCGGGGACAGCGGCAGCTCCTTCCCCGGAAACGGGGGGTGAAAAGAACATCAAAGTTGAGGCTCGACCTTAAGGTTGGAGCTGGATTTTTTTACTGCGCAACAATGGAATCTATAAACAATTTCACGCTAATTAAAACAGAAATCCAACCCAGATCTTCCCAGCCCCGAAAATCCAGGCAGGCGATGGGCTGGAGGGAGGAAGACCAGCCCCTGGGGGGGGGGGGGGAGGCGGAGACCCCTCCCCAGAAAGGGTCTTCCGTGCTGACACCAGCCATGAAACACGGTGACGGAGGCCTGTTTACTCCAGGCCCCGGTCCGCAGCCCTGGTGGGTCTTTCCAAGTACAGAAACTGAACAGTGCATTTCTCCCGTGAAGTTAAAATGTACCGGAGAGAGAGCACACACTTCCCTCTTCCCTAGGATTCCTCTCAAAAAAGAAAAAAGTCACGCACGCACCCAAACGCCTCATCTGTTTTCCTCTCCCCACGTCCCTGTCCGCTGCCGCCTTCCCCGCACACGGCGCGGCGTGTGAGACGCAGCACGCCCTAGCCTGCCCGCGTGGCCTTTCACGCTTCCAGGCCCGGGAGGAAAGGGGAGCCCACGGGGCCTTCAAACCCAGCAACACTCCCCTTTGTGCAGTTTGCTCTGCAAAGCACGGGCCTCGTCCTCCTGACAGCGCTGAGGTTTTTAAATCGGGTCCGCATTTGGAGTCTGTGCACACGGTACAGGCACTGCCGCACGCACAGGTGTGTGGGCCAGCGTGTCCTGCCCACCCAGGTCCCTCCGGCGTGGCGGGGCCCCGCGAGGCCAGGCGTCCCCCCAGCCTCGGCCAGGCGTCCCCCCAGCCTCGGCCAGCACCGCAGGGGCAGACAGGAATCATCCCACCACCCGGGTCCCGAAGGAAGAACATCCAGCAAGCCAGGCCGAGTTCAAATATCAGTGCGACCTGAGGCCCTCGGCATTTCCAAAAGGATACGTACTAAGTAGTTATTGGGTCTGGGTTCCCACCCCAACCCACACCCCCCTCCCCCCCCAAAAAAAAAAAAAAGAAATCTGAAAGCAAGAGTCCGAGAATTATTTTTTCCTTTCAAAAATCCAGGGCTATCTCCAGGCAGCAAAGCCTGCATGGGAAAGGCTACAATTATTCTACCGCAAGAAAAGACCCTGAACTACTTAGACTTTAACCTCTCCTTCGCTGATGTCATAACAATGCTGCTCAGTGTGTCTCAAGGACAAATGATCTCCGGAGCCCGGACACAATTCAGGGAGTGTTATCGCGCGGAGAACCGCTGTCCCCAAAATTATATTCATTGCTTTTCAAAATGTTATCAACTTAATAAATAAATACCTTCCCGGCGAAAAACACAGCAGCACTTTATTTTGTTTGTAAGGGCATCCTCTATCAACCCTATTGATAAAAATTATTTTTAACAAATGACCTGTTTCTGCTCTGCCTTGCTACACCTTTCCATGAAAGATCTCCAACATCCTGGCTGAGATTTACATTTCACAGCCCTGCTCTCTTAGGTCAAATTCTTCCCTTTAGTCTTCTTTTCTGTCAGCAGGCTACCGTTACCCCTAAATCAATACTAAGTACTGTGTCATTTTAAAAATTACCTCAACTGTTTCAACCACACCACCACAAGGACACTCGCAAATATTCTCAACCCTTCCCTTCAACTAAATTTTGTTCTCAATTATCTTCACGCTTAATGTTCTATATATAGCATCCTGTTTTTATTGTGGTTATTGTTATTCTTGCCTCAAAAAAAAAAAAAAAGAAGGAATAAAAATAGAAACGTGCGCACAGTCTCTTCACCCAGGAAGGGGTCCCAACGGCTTCCCCTTGGGGACAGGTAGGCCGTGGTGGGCGGCCACCTCTCTCCCCAGAAAGTTCCAATCAAATGCTTTCCGTCCTTTGTCCATTGTGAACTTGAGCCTGGTGCTGGAGTCATTCACCATCTCCTTTTTATAGGCTTTTCCGAGAGGAACCAAGAAAACAATGAGGCGAGCGGGGCAGGGCCGCCCCGGGATGGGGTGCCCCCACCCCCTCCCGCGGACAGGTACGGCTCCTGCCCTTGGCTAAG
>PVIW01000499.1:428042-477390 GCA_004026585.1 Noctilio leporinus
TTCAGTGAAATATAACACACATTCCGATCGGAGAGCTTTCAGACAGTCTCAACTGATAGACAGACGCATCGAGCTGCTTTCCGTGCTTCAGTTTTTACTCCTCCTCCTCTCGCCAACGTCACCCTGACAATTACAAATAGGTCTCTCACAAACCGTACCTGTCAATCTTTTTAATTGCTTTGTTTTCTTTTTTTTTTTCCCCCCGCAGCTAAACAATATGACACAAAAAAGAAATCTTAATACAGCACCACATAAAAGATAGCACTTTGGAGAAAGACACCGAGGGGGGTTGCGGATGGAATCCACTGGCGGGTACGGGGGGAAACCATGTGTTGTGAGCCAAGTTAGGTAGACACCAGCAGAAATTTAAACCTGTTAGTACCCCCCCCCCGTCTTGTACATTCATACAACGCACCCACGTGGACATAAACTACCCTTGAATGAAGAATGTCCTACATTTGAGATGTAAAAAATAAATAAATAAAACACCAAAAACCTGGGTCACCTTTGCCATCTGAGTCTGGGGGTTAAATGGAACTGGGGAGGGGCGATGGGTGGCTTTTATATTTTAGTAATTATGGGTTAAGTGTCAAACGAGAGGGTTTGTTTTTTTTTTTATTAAAATGTGTACCTTTCATAAAAAATTCAGGATGGGCTGAGCTCATCCCACAAAAATGGGGGAAATATTTAATTTGGTCCCTCTATGAAAAGTGAATTGATTATTTGGTCAATACAGACAATTAGGGAGAAAATTGACACGCTGCAGCTGCAGCTCTCTGGCTGGGTTATAAAATGAGGTGTTCGTACATCATGGCAACGCCTCCGATTCAATTAAGTCTCTCGGCATCCCCACCAAGAAGTTTAAAATGTTTATGTGCTCTGGGAATTTGGGCCTCCGGTTTCCAATCTGCGTGTTTTCTCCCAACGGGAAACCTGTAACTGTCTTGCAGAGGCTACTTAAACCATTCATGGAAAAACATGCAATCTAGGCCAAAATAAATAAAATGGTTTAGTTCGTGCAACTTGAATGGGACGAACCGAGGGGCTCGGGCGCAGCGAGGCGTTCCGGGGCCAGGGGCCTGGGGGCCGGGGGTACCGGGCACGTCCCCCCGCCGCCCCCCGTCCGGCGTCTGCGCGCGCTCCCCGGCCGCAGGCTCCCCGCGCGGCCCGGGGCCCCGGCCGTGCCCCGCCGCCCCGGCTGCGCTCGGGGTTGATTCGTACCACCTTGCAAGGAAGTGAACGCTTCGCACGGGAAGGGGAGGCGCCTGTGCCGGCCGCCGGCCGCCGCGCCTCCGAGGACGCCCGGGGCTGCCGCCGGCTCGACCCCGCGGCGCCCGCGGGTACTCGGGTCCCTCCGGAGCCCCTCTCACCCTTTAGAGGAGCCAAGTCCGGCTTTCAGGGCGCGGGGCGGGCGGGGATATCCGGCGCCGCCCCGGCTCCCGGAGGAAAGGGGAGGGCGGAGAGGCTCCTCGGCCAGTCTGCGCCGAGGAGATTCAAACCAAAACAAAAAGATTAAAGGAGCAGCTACCGGGGCGGCGGCAGCCCCCGGCCTGGGCCCGGGGGTGGCGCGTCCGGGAGCCGCGGGGGCTGCGGGGACTCCCGGGGCTGCGCGCGGGAGGGGGAGCGGGCGCGGGGCGCGGAGGGGAAAAAGGGGGAGCCGGGGGGAGGGCGCGGGCCGGAGGAGGGGCGGACCCTGCGGCTCCGCCCGCCCGTCCGCGCCGAGCCGAGCCCCGCCGCCCGGGCCGGTCGCGACCTTGGCCTGCGGCGGCGCAGAAAGCGGGCGGAAGCGTGGGCCATGCTGCGGCTGTGGTCCTCCAAGGCCCGAACCATCGTGGATATGTCGTACGCCCGCCACTTCCTGGACTTCCAGGGCTCCGCCATCCCCCCCACCATGCAGAAGCTGGTGGTGACTCGGCCGAGCCCCAACTTCCGCGAGGCCGTCACCCTGCACCGGGACTGCCCGGTGCCACTCCCGGGGGACGCAGACCTCCTCGTCCGGAACCGGTGAGCCCGGCGCGCGCCCTCGCCCCGGCCCCGCCTCCCCCGGCTGCCCGGCCGCCAGCGTCCCCGCCGCCCCGCGCGCTCGGGCACGCAGCCCGACTTGGCGAGATCTCGGGAAGTTGGACCCGCCGCCATCTGGCGAAGGCGAACGTAGCGAGACTGTTGCTGGTGTGAATATCCGATGCCACTGCACGTCCTCCTAACGGGGGGTTATTTTAATTTGGGATTCCCCTCCCCTCCCCCAGCGCTCCCTCCGCCCCCTCCCGCTCCCGAAATAAAACCGACGAGACCCGGGAGCCGAGGCTTCCCGCCCGGCCCACCCTCGCGCACCCGGGCTCCCGCGTCCCGTAAGCTTCAGGGCGGAGCCGGAGCAGCCCGACTGCACCGCGGCGCTTCGGGAACGTGCGGTGGAGCGAGGAGGCCGGCCCGCGCGTTCTGCTGCCGGCTCCAGGTTGGCGGTCCCCGCGCGGCGCGGAGCCTGACGTGGAGCGTGCGGTGCGCCCTCGCCGCTGCCGTCGGTGCCGTCGGTGCCGTGTGACCGTGGTCTGTGCCCCGGGCTGTCGCGACGGGCGCGTGGCGCGCGTCCCGGGCGGGGCACGGCTGCGTTGACCCGCAGGTCCGCAGACCTTTGGGGACCCTAGGACCGGCCTCTGGCTTGCGCACCCCTACGCTCCCCACCTTAAAGCGCTTCCGCCTCGCTCATCTTTAGGAACTGGGGCGGCCCCAGGAAGGAAGGGGCTGCCGCTCTGCGGGAGTCAGGCCCGGGTCTCTCGGGGAGCGTCCGCCCGCCGCCGGCCTTGCAGGCGGGGTGTGCCCGGCTCCTCCCCCCCTTCGCAGGAGCAGGACTGCCCCGCCGGCGGGTCCAGCCCGGGCTACAGTGTTGCATGCTTCGGGGTGCGCAACTCTCCGGAGGGGAGACCGAGTTCTGGTGCTCACGATGTTGTACACTGTGTGCTAGGAAGTACCCTCGGTCCCCTCCCAGGAAGAAGGACGGCGGTGCCCTGACGACGGAGCTTGATGCAGCGTGTCCTCTGGGCCACTTTGGAGAGTCCCATCAGCCCTCCCAATCAGACTCAGACTGAAGAATTCTGATCTCGATATGGAACTTTTGGAAACCTGTCGGAACCGTAAAAATTGAGCGCGCCAAGGCGGGGTTGAGTGGAGGCTGGGGAGTGGGGATGTTCAAGGGTGGGATGTGCGTGTGTGTCCTTTGGAAAGTTGGCGGGGGTGGAAACAGGATGTGTGCGTTGGGGTGAGACGCAAAGGCTGTCAGGACACCTCCGGCCAAGTGAGAAAAGGGCTCCAGCCGTCCTCGCAGGGCAGCCAAGGCACAGGAGAGATTTGGTGGAAGCTGAGATGAGCCTCCAGACAGGCAGGAGGTCTGCGGTCTTTGTTCCCTTTCCCGGCGCACGCAGCGCTGGGGTGAGGCCCCTTTCAGAGGCGCGTCAGGCAGGGGCTGCGGGCGCGGAGCCGCAGGTGGGGAAGGTGAGGGCAGCGCCCTGCCCGCCGCTGGGAGGTGACGCCGCTGGTGCAGCTGCTCCGCGCACGTCGCGGGCCCTACCGGCCTCTCCCCACCAGCGGCGTCAACTCCTCGGGGTCCCTCCTCCTGAGACCCCTCTCCCTCCGTGGGCGCACTGTGGCCCCTTGCTGCCCCTTCCCCATGGGTGCCCGGGTGCCCGCCGGCGTGGGTCCCTGGGCCCCTGGGCCCGAGCTCTGGACCAGCGCCTGGCAGGTGTGCCGCTCATCAGTTTGGGCTGCTTTTAAGATCGATGCCTTTTCCCTTCCACCTATGGCAAGAATCCCTGTGACAGAAGGAGTAAGTATATTGATATGTACAACTTGACCTCTAACTTCTACCTTGAAGCCTGCAGCAGAGAGGGGCGGCCGTTGTCTGTCTTTGGGGAGAGGCGGGACCTTTGCCTCCCCTCCCCACTCGGCCAGCGAATCTGCTGCTGGCCGCCCACCCCAGCCCCAGCCCCAGCCCCACTCCCACCCCCACCCGGGCAGGAAGATCCTTGAGTCTTGCCTAGGAGGTCAGCGGAGGAGCCATACAGTCAGTCTTTCCCTGTCCCCCCCCCACCCCACACACACACACACTCACTCTCGGCTTAATAATTCACTGCAGGTTAGTTCATCTTAATTCTAGACCAAATGTCCCCAGAACAGTGTTAATTGCATGAAAATTTTATGCATGAGCGTCTCCTTTTCATCACGGAGAAGGGCTGCGTGAAGCCCTCATGTACTTATTTGGGAAGGTGTGTGTGGAGGTCGGACGTTCTCTTCCACGTGAACCAAGTGTACGTCTCAGAGTTCTCTCCTCGCAGAGAGGGTGGGCTTGCGGGCACGGGGGTTGCAGTAAAGGAGTTTGCCCTTTGGCAAAGGCGCGAAGGGGCGCCCCAGCTCCCCACCAAACTTGCCACGGACCTTCCTCCAGTCCCCCCCCCTCCGCCTGCTTCTCCCAGGGGGGCAACTTCAGCGAGCCCCCTGCCCACGGGGGAAAAAGAAAGGGAAGTCAGACCGACTGCTATTTTTAGCTTTTTTCCTACCCTAGTGACACGTTCCTTCGCTTCCAAATATTTCTAACGATTTTCTGCTCCTGCGTGAAGTACGGGAGGGAGAGAGGCGAGGAGCCAGGAGGCGTCTGGGGGAGCAGCATCACTCCCCGGAGGGTCGCAGTACCCTTGCGAACGCTCTGGGCCAATGTTTTTCTTCTTTCTTTTCTTTCTTTTCTTTTTTCTTTTTATTTTTATTGTTGAAGTGAGGCTGGAGTGTGCGACTTTGGACTTTGTCTCCTGGTACGGAAGGAGTTTGGTTGGGACCAGAGTTTGCCCTCCGCCCCCTGCCGCAGGACCCCCCTGTTTCACAGTCGACGTGACCAAGGGGTTCAGTGCTGTTTAATATACGTCAGGGGGGTGACTCTGGGAGGGTCTGTACTGGGGGGAAAGCCCACCACATCCCATTCTTTCTCCTGGGGTTCCTCCCCTGGCCCTTCCAGGGGGCCTGGCCCTGGTGCTGCTGGAACTCTGCACTCATTCAAAATGCAGATTTTAAATTCCAGGGGTGCATCCTGCCCAGGGGGCCTTCTTTCCCTCTCACGAGCCCTTCCTGTCCCCAGCCCCCAGCCGGGACCCCTTTCCCTGAGCACGGTGCTCAAGCTTGTTTCTGGTGGAGGGGAATGGGCGGTGCCCCACTCAGGGAGCTCTTCCCAGACAGGTGCGCCCGGCCGGGTCCCCACCAGCCTCAGGGGCCTGGCAGCAGCAGCCGGGTCTGGGGAAAGGCAGGGGCGGCCCTGGAGGCTGGTGGGCACTGGAGGATGTGCAGTGCGGTGAGCCGGGATTCGCCACCAACCTGAGGCTCCCTTCGCCCACCTGCAATTTAGGAAAAGGCAGGGAGGGTGGGAGTTGGGGGCGCCGGTGAGGCCAAGGTCATGGTCTGGCCTCGTCAGACAGCCCTGCGCCTGGGCGCACTGGGTTCCGGGGGCTGCCCCAGAACTTGACTGTCCCTGGCCCCAGTTCCAGGGAGGGTAGGCCCGCCGGACCTCCGCACTTCCCGGTGCGGGAGTGGGCGGGGGGAGGTCACGGTCATGGTCCTTTGCCTCGCCCCTCACCCCGCGGGAGGCCCAGCCCACCCTGAGCTGGAAACAGCCATCCACCTCATGGTGGTGGCGGCGGAGGGGCCATGTGGGACAGACCTGGGGGTCCAAGAGGACTGCGGGGGCAGCACTGACTTCGCCTTCCAGCACCCAGGAGGGGACCCGGGCCCCTGGGGAGACGGAGACCGGATGGTGCCGGCCTGGGTGCCGCTCTGCTCCTGTGCACGCCCAGCTCAGCCGCAGCGTTTGGCTTGTTTGCAGCAAAGCCCTGCGGCCAACTCGGCTCCTGCGGGTGGGCCCAGCCCCTCGGCTCCCAGCAGAGCCCCCCACAGACACAGACACAGCCCCCCTGCCCTGGGGGCTGAAGTGCCTTCTCCCTGGCTTGCCTCCTGGCGGAGGAGGAGCGCCCTGCGGGTCTCCCACCTCTCCCGGGAAGTGGCGAACCAACTGCTGCCTGGGGGGGCTCCCCCCACCGCTTTCCTGTGCTGGGGGTGGGGGCTCCCTGAGGCTGGCTGCCACCAGGTGTCCCTCTGAGTCCCCGGTGGGTCTCCCTGCAGCAGAAAGGCAGCCTCCACAGCGGGGACTGCAGGCAGAAGTGGCCCAGGGGCTCCGGGGCGCCATAGTGGGGGCTCAGGCAGCCCACCCTGGGTCGTTTCCACCACAGGAGGCTTCCCTGCGTTGGCATGCCGGCCGGCCGGGTCCGGAGAGGCACTGCCGCTGGCCTGGGCCCTGGCCGCCTCGGGAAGCCCAGCCCCTGGCCCTTCCCACCACGACCAGGCCCTGCGAACTGGGCACATGTCAAGAGGAGAGAGCCGTCCCCACCCCCAAATGGAATGCAGGCATCTTGGTATTAAATGCCAGATGAGAAACCATTTTCCCCACTTCTCATTAGGGCCATCGTTCAGGGCCGGGAGCTCCGTGGCTGTGAGGGGGCGGTGCGGCCTGTCTGCCTGGGAGAAATGGTTTCCTGCTTCCTTATTTCTGCGGGAGGCAGGGCCATCAGCGCCGCGGCTACATGGGTATATCCACGGGGAGCGTTTCTCAGGGCCCCATGTTAGCTCCCCGATGGTGGGTCCTTGCACAGGGCAGTTGGGGTTTGTGAAGTTAAAAGCGAATGATTTTAAAATGACCTACTTACCAGCCTTCCTCCTGCCACCAGATACCACTGTCCTTTCACTTCCTTGCAGGTGGGGATGACATTTTTAGGGTCCCCCCTTAGGTGTCAGGTCTACCTCCTCGCATTCTCAGTAGACACCTTTTTTTCTTTTTTTTCCCTTACCTATCAGGATATTTTTATTAATGCAGTATACCGGCATGGGAAAAAAAAAAAAAAGACGGTAAAACTCCGGGTCTTGCAATTAAATTGACTCTGGATACCAAAGTGAAAATAATCATCTGGTATTCATCAGCGCGGGTTTCTGCTTCTTGTTGAAGGAAAATACAGTGACGATTGCTTTTCTTTTCATCTGAGAAGGACTGTAAAATGTTGAACGTGCCATTAAATCTCCCTCCCCTGATGAGACCATTTTTGTCCAATTAATCAAAGTGCATATTTTCACACTGGACCCCGTTACATCAGAAGGAAAATTTGCTGCTATGTTTTGAAAGGGCCCCAACAATCATGACCCTGCCCGCGGCATCAATCTTGAATAAGATCATTGTCATAACTATTATCATCCGAAGTGTTAAATTGTGGCCAAAATCAATACAAGGCTACCTCTTTGAAAATATTTTATCCCTCTGTTGTTCTTCGCATCTTTGTTAAGAGGCCAATTAATTTCCAACTCAGCTCCAGGGAAGTCTGTAGATAAGAAAGCTTCCTGACATTTTCCTTTTGTTTTTATTTATTCCTCCTTTGAAAAGACAGAGGAGGGAAGTAAATGGCACATGAAACAAATACTCGGATTGAAATGATGCCCACACCGGTGACGGCAAAACTGATGGCAAATCGCTGTCGAAGTCGCTTAATTTCTTCCACGGAACGTCGGGACGTGTGTGTGTTGTATCCTGCACCGTCGCCGAATTAGAGGGATTTTTCAAAGAGGGCCGTGCGGGCCTTGAGAAGAACAAACACATCTTGAAATATTTTCTGTTTGATTGTTTTCGTCTAGATTTGTCGGTGTCAATGCCGCTGACATCAACTGCGTAGCCGGCCGATGCCAGGACCCTTCGGTCGAGACCCCGCGTGACGTGGGTTTGGAAGGTGTGGGCGAGGTGGTGGCCTTGGGCCTGTCTGCCAGCGCCAGGTACACGGTGGGCCAGGCTGTGGCCTACAGGGCGCGCGGCGCGTACGCTGAGTTCACAGTGGTGCCCGCCAGCGGGGCCGCCGCGGTGCCCTCCACCAGCCCCGCCTACGTCTGCCTGCCCATCAGCAGTGCCACCGTGTACCTCAGCCTCCGGGAGCTCGGAGGGCTGAGGGAGGGGATGAAGGTGCTGGTGACGGCGGCAGCCGGGGGGTCGGGCCAGTTCGCCGTGCAGCTGGCGAAGAAGGCCGAGTGCCACGTCATCGGAACCTGCTCTTCGGATGAAAAGTGTGCTTTCCTGAGATCCCTGGGCTGCGACCGGACCATCAACTACAACTCGGAGGACGTTCGTGCCGTCCTGACCCGGGAGTACCCCGGAGGTGTGGACCTGGTGTTTGAATCTGTGGGGGGCGCCATGTTCGACGCGGCTGCGGACGCCTTGGCCACCCAGGGGCGCCTGATGGTGATGGGGTTCACCTCCGGCTACCAGGCACCCAGCGGCCTCTCGCCGGTGACAGCAGAAACGTTACTGACCGCCCTGCTGAGGAAATCCATCAGCGTCCAGGGCTTCTGTTTGGACCATTACCTTTCCGGGTACGGCGAGGCCCTGGACCACCTGGTGAAGATGTGCGCCCGCGGAGACCTGGCGTGCCAGGTGGACCCGGGCAACCTGTCCGCCGAAGGCAGGTTCACAGGCCTGGAGTCCGTGTTCCGGGCTGTCGATTACATGTACATGAGGAAAAACATCGGGAAAATTGTGGTGGAATTGCCTCCCTCTGTCAGCAGCAAGTCGTAGGAACAGAACAAGGCATCAATCAAAAGGGAATGAAAGCCCGTGCCGGAGGCTTCAGAACCGTTCAAACCGACGTTCCTTGAGTCGGTAGCAGAAAGACTAGTTCTTGAAACCCGAGTCCTGCGCGAACGCGTAGGTTTCTCTTTCTTTCTCCTTCCTCTTTCCTTTCTTTACCCCTCTCCTGGAAAAAAAAAAAAAAAAATGTGCTCCTTAAACTGGTTTCCATGGCTCAGAGGTAAAACCTTTACATGTAGCCCTTTTGGTCATAGAGTCTCATTCCAGATTTTATTGTTCCTGGGAACTAAATTAATTCCTGATGCGAGAGCTGATCAAGTCAGTATGTCTTCGGCTTGATGAGATTTTAAAATTGGTCTTGAAAATCGTTCGCAAGTTCTTTTGCTTTGGGAGACTTGGGCCGTGGGCTAGTAAGTAGCTCCAAAACGAGACACCCCGCAAAACTCAGCCGCATTTCAGAGCCCGTGTCCCCAGGAAATGACCCCCGTTTCCCCTGCAAATCAGCGGCCAACTACCTAAACAGCAACTTGGAGGAATGGCCCCTCAACTTCGGTGTTTATTAGATTATTAGAGGAAAATGGGTATGTGAACACAGGCCTGTTTTAAAGAGTACCCCGTGTTTGGCGAGGTCTGCGCTGCGTGGAAGATTTCACTCTTCCCTTCAGAAGCCAAGTGGTGCTGAACGTTTACGCAGGCTTGGGACAGAGCAGGCACCAAAGAGTGGGGTGACTTGAGCGGTTTGAAAGCCGTGTGCTCCATCCACAGCGAGGGTCCGCATTACCAAGCCAGTGCACGCCGGTCTGGGCGACCACCGGACACCCCCAGTCCAACCACGCAGCCCCCTGCAGATTCTGCATCAAAGCAGCTGACAACCCCAGTACATTGGCTCTGCATTAGACTCGATGGGGGGTGGGGGGTGGAGCGTGTGTTCCATCTCTGATCGGGGGACCGAAGACCAGCCCCTGCCCCTGTGCTCCCATTTTATTTTCCCTGCATTCTGGCGGCGTGACATGCTTTGTGTCCCCCTATGCCTGATCGATGCCACCCAGGAACTCCATGGGTTGCGTGCCTTCCCTTCTGCATCCCGCCGGTGGCTGATCTGCCCGCCTCCCAACCTTCAGCTCGCCAGAGAACGTGCCAGTCTCCCTCGTGAACTTGGAAAGCCCATGGCGCCTCTCCGGTTGAAGGCAGAGCCCGAGGATTATTTTTCAAACCCCAGGGTTTCCCTGTGTCCCATGCTAAATAAATACAAAGGCGATTAAAGGTGGTCCAGAGAACTTGGGGGCCGTGATGAATATTCCTTGCCTTCCGCCTGAGGAGCAAGGAAACCCTACGGCCCGTCGCTGGGAGTGTCTGTTTCGCAGGATTTCCTCATTTCCAGGTACCTAATGTCGCTGCTAGCACGCACGCACAACAATACAATTTATATGGTAAATGGGACCGAATAACGGCTTCACTGAATGTTATGGCTGCACTGAAGGGAAATGTCACGGTAAGTAGCCGCCAAATTATGGATCGTGCCGGAGTGTCACAACTGCACTCAAGACAAATGGCGCTGGAGGCGATCAGCACAGCCCTGCTGGTGAGTTATGAGGAAGGGTGGCGGCCGGTGCGGGGCTCTTTGTGTCCTCATTAGAGCAGAGGGTTACCGGCGCAGGGGACAAGGGAAGCCGGTCCGGCGCAGGGCTCCGTCATCAATCTGTCCCCTTCAGGCCGCACGGCTGCGGCGGAGCGGAGGGGCCCAGGGCCCGGCGTTCAGAGCCGCAGGGACGGAGACCAGTTTCGTGGGTGGAACGGCACCGGAAATGGCTGGAAACGGAAGGACGTGGCGGTCCAGTCACAGGACGCCGTTAAATTGAGCACCGGGCGTGGGCGGGGGGCGCTCCGTGGCGCGTGTGCCGTGGACACGGGACGCACCGCGCTTCTCCCTGTCAAGGCTCGAGGGGTGAGGGTGCTGCCAGCCCTGCCTGCTGCCTCTGCACGGAAATGCGTCCCGGTTTCTTTCACTTTAATGGGAGGGTAATAAAGATGAAAGGCCAGCGTTTTACTGATGGATCCCTTAAGCGGCAGAATAGAAATGTATTGTGTTTTAAAGGCGTACACTAAACTCCGCTATGTAAAAAAAAAAATAACCAAACCAAACACCCAGGGTTGAAATAAAATTAATCTGAAAGCCTCGTGCTGCGTCTGCCTGCAAAGGAAGGAGCTGCAGTGCCCGCTGCAGCCATTTAATCTCCGGAAACCAGCCGGCAAGGATCCCGCCCCTTCCCGTAATGCCAAAAAGATGTGTAAAGTTTTTTTCCACACACACACCCCCCCATTCCTCTGAAAAATGATGTGTAAATTGAGGGGCATAGTTCAGCACCGGTTTCATCTGCTGGGATTACCCTTCAAGACCAGCCCCACACGGGAGGTGAAATGGTACAAAGTGCCTCTCCGCACCTTTGGAACGGGATTACCCCTCACGAAAAAGTGCATCCGTAATTCAGGGCCAGCGGCGGTCTTTGTTTTGGAGCCGGCCGGGCTGGGTGGTCCTGGTGGATGAATTACCTCTCGGCCAGGGTGGCCTCCCTGCGCGTCCCTGTCTGCCGGGGGTCGCGCTGGGCAGAGGGAGGGCCTCCCTGCTCTTCCTCACCATTCCCGCAGGACCCCAGGTCTGCGTCGCGTGCAGAAACTGCAAACAATGTCCTTTGGTTCCCTGGGACAGTGACTTCTGCTGGGGGCAGATTCCAGCACTGAACATAAAATTGGAACCGTTTACAGAGCAACAGCATGGAAGTTGCGCATATGATGGTCTAGGAACAGTGACAGGATTTCATCCGAGGGGGGTTTCTAGGGGTGGGACCGCGCTCCCTAAGTGGTCATTAGCGTTATGTCTGTATTTATCTGATGAAAGTGCGGACAGGTTACTGCCGCTTATGAAACCAAAAATCCTGCCTTACGCACTTAAGGGCTAGTGAGGGTTGTGTCCGCGTGCAGCCCAGACCGGTGTCCCGTGTCCCCTGCCGCAAGGTACAGGGAACCTGACAGGTGAACCACTCAAGACACAGGCCTGCCATGGGACCTGCTTTTTGGCTTCCTGTTTCTGGCTTTTATTTGGTTAACATGGATAATGGCCACCCAACTTGTCGTGGGTGATGTTTTAACCCCTCCCTGGGATTCCCAATTAGAACGAATTTGCTGCATTCAGGGCCCTCAACATGGGGTCACGGGGCGCTCAGCACTGAGAAGTTTTCTTGATCTCTTAACCACAAGACATGTGGCATGAATACCGTCTTGTAGACTTAGATAAAAACAGATGAGCAGTGTGCAACTCTCAAGGAAAACAGGATGCAGAAAAAAAAAAACAACCCAAACACAATCAACTGCGGAGGACCCGAAATGATTTCCTACGGTTCCAATACAAGTTTTATGCCGGTAACCCAGATGCCAAATGGCCTAATTTGATGGATTTGTAATTACTGTTCCCTATACTTTCCACTCTCGTTTTATTAAACATCATTTGTTATTTATGGTATGTATTTAAAGACAACATTTATCTATGCAAACATTATTAGTTCGTTTGGGAGTTTGTTGGGAGTTTTTAAAGCTAGATTTCCGGTAACTAATTTTTTAGTTACAGCCCAGAATGAATGAGTTGGCATATTTCAGAAGTCAAAATGTAGAACTGGGTTACCAATGTTGGTGGGCATTTTTGAGTTTGAATGATTTTTTTCGCTTGACTGTCGCCATTACGCTATTTCATTTTATAAAAGGGGTGTTTGATATGAGAACCTTATTCCTGTTATCATGAGCAAACTAGATGATGTTGGCGAAAAATCATTTTTTTTAATGAGCTATACAAAATACATAGCGTATCAGACCAACATGTTTCAGTTCACGTAACTCTTGATCATGGAGTTCTTGGATTTTCAAAGTCCAACAAGGTGCGTAGTTCACCTGTGTGGGTGAGTCTGAATTATGGGTCACTGGCTCTGAGTAGCGAGTGAGATGTGACCCCAGACGGGGGCCTGGGTGGGCACTGTCCCAGCACCTCCCGCGGGCACCCCCATGGGCCGCTGCGGAGCTGCGGTGACGGCCCCTCCCGGGAAGGTGTCAGGTCCCTCAGCAGTGGGTGAGCACGTGGTTTGGGGAACCAGTTTGCGTGGGGAGCCCCAAGTCAAAAGTGCAGACTCCAACGCCTGCCCCCCAAGGAAACCTTTCCCTTGAAGGGCCATCTCTGACATTGACTTTCTGCCAACGTGAAATTAAAATCGTCATTAAAACGCACCCTGCTGACGGGTGGCAGCATCCAGCACAAAGAACGGAGTGGCGCTGGGAGCTGGGGGACGCTCCGTAAAATTGTCAGCTACTGTCGCACATGCTCCCTCCTCAGAAACCACGCAGCCGTGTCTGGGGGTGACAGTTTCCTCGGTGGGTGGGAAGCATGTGCTTAGGGAATGAAGGGGGTCCTGCCCACACCTGGATGGTGGAGCCGCAGAAAAGCACAGAGAGCTGCCCTCTGTCCTCCCTGAAGAAGAAGGCTCGGTTGTCCTGTAGAAGGTACAATGGGGGACCTGAGGGACATCGGGTGCTGCCCGTTGTGTTAAGGAAGAAACCACAGGTGGGAAGAACAGTGCCTTGTCCCAGGTCACAGAGGTTGGTCACTAGGCCCCGAAATGAAACGGGAGCACGGGTGCCTTCCCGGGGCATGGCCACCACTGGTGTGTCCCCTTCGTCACCTGCCAAGGTCCCTCAGACCGTAGGGGAGTAATAGTGTCAGGATGGCTGCGGCCCCGTTGGTTGGAGCTGTGCCGTACACCGGTGGGTTCAACCCCCGTCAGGTGCGGACCAAAGAGCAACCCTCGCCCCTTCTCAGAGCAATAAAAAATGTCCCCTTGTTAGGGTAATAAATAAAACAAATAGGCCTTTGTTATAACCCTTTTGTGGAGTGCGGTGGGGTGAGGGGTGTGTCTGGGGCCAACGTGGCGGGGTCCCCTGGTCCACGCGCCCATGCAGCAGAATTTCACGCTCTGCGCCAAGGACGCACCGTCCTGAAAGCTCAGAAACCACGTGCCATTGATCGGTCCCATCTCGACCGCGTCACGTGTCTTCCTTGAACTCTTGCGTCACAAGTGTAAACTTCCAGCTTCACGTGGGCACGTCCTTTCCCCGTAGAAGCAGCTCCTTTTCACGTTGGCCAACCCTTCCCAGCACAGCAGCCAGCCAGAGGCAGTCACCTCGTGGATGCGCATTTCCCTCCAGGGCCTGGAAGGCAGCTCGGCCGCAGCCGGGATTCGCATTTGGAAATCGCCTCCTTGCACATTTTCACTCTACGGAACTTTGGAGAAGCCCCTCCGTTGGGGACACGGAACCCAGGACGCAGGAACAGGACGCAGAAGGGGACAGAGAAGGAGCCCTGGTCCCTCTCTAACTGCTCCCTCCCTAAGCCGTCCGGGGAAAGTGCCACCTGCACAGTGGCTGAAGAATAGTCACCGCATGACATGGGACTCAGGAGCTCTGCCGGGTCAGCTGCCAGTCATTCTACCTCTTCACCACCCAACAGACAAAGATGGTTCCGTCGGGAGAGGGACCTTCCAGCACAGGGAAAGGACCTGCTTCCCCGAGACGGGGCTGTTCCCCCTCATCACCCCAGTGTCAGCTCCGCTCAAAGAGCCTCTGGGACTCAGCTGTGACCCGTCTGTCTGCTGTCCAGAGTGCTGGGGCAGCTGTGTCCACACAGTCCCGGGGCAGAAGGACGTCCAGAAGGTAACCGTGTGCCCTGGGGCGGCTCCCTGAGGGGACCTGCACCCCTGCGGCTGGTCTTCCTCCTGCAGAGCTGGCGGCAGGCGGTGGGGGTCAGATGGGCTGAGAGCAAGTCCCCTCCCCCAGGATAAGCAGTCGCCCCACACCGCTGGCCACCAGGGCCGATGGCTGCATCCTAACTGGCACAGGCTGGACCTGGGGCCCAGGGCTGGCGTTGGTGACAGAGGTCCTGACCCACGGGGGACGGAGGTCAGGTCCCCGGGCCGCGGAGCAGGCTGCATGGGGGTCCGCTGGAGGGAAGTCAGGAGAGCCGGGGAGCCCCGCTTCCTCACCTTCTCTGGTGCCACACGGGGACCCCGGGTGCCCCTGGCCGCAGGGCCCGGCCACGCGAGGGTGCTCAGGGGGCAGCTCAGGTCCCAGGTTTGCAACAAGTAGAGCCACTTGTCACATGTTTAGAGCAAACGGAGAACAGGTCATTCCACAGCCACAGGCGGGATGGAGTTGTATGTGTCTCCGTGTTTCATGTGCTGTCTGTGTGCCTCCGTGTGTGTGCCTCCGTGTGTGTGCATGTTGATGTCTGTCTTTGTGTTTGGGTGTGTCCCTCGTGTCTGTCTATGTGTTTGTGCTTCTATGTGTCTAGGTATGTATTTGTATGTATACCTGTATTTCTGTGTGTATGTTTGTGTCTGTGGGTGTCCCTGTGTCCATGTGTCTGCGTGTTTGTGTGTGTGAGGGGCAGACTGAGGCCCTGGAACCTGCCTCGTCACCTGTCCAGCCCGTGGAGGCCGTGTCTTCGGTGGCGGCGCCCTCTCCCCGTCCCGCACCATGAGCGGGGCCGTGTCAGCAGGTCCTTGGGAGTCGCACCCCTGGCCTCGCCCTCCCTGTCAACACTCCACCTCGTCCACAGCGACGTGCCCAGTGCCAGCCTGCAGGACGCAGCGTTACCTGCCAACACCTCTGGAGGCCTGGCCGCTGCTCAGCCCCGCGGCACCTCCAGGTGTCCAGGTAAAGCCCGACAGCAGAGGGTTCGGTCCACGCCCCGCCCCCCGCTCCCCCCCTCCCCGGCGGCTGACAGCCCACACCCCACACACGGCTGAGCAAGGACGGCCCCTATTACATGGCTGAGCGGGGCCGCGCCGGCACGTTGTCATCCCACGTGTGTAAGTCAGAAGCTTAATTGCTCCTGTCCTTTCAAAACGACTCTCCACCAACAATCTCATTATCACACACACGTTCACCTCCCATCCCGGGGCAGACAGGCCCCAGCGCTAGGAGCGAAGGGAGACCCTCTGCTATCCGACAGCACAGTGTCCCCCCACCCGAGCCCCTCAGCCATCGTGGAGGTCCCAACCTCCAGGAGCAGGGGGCACGCGTGGGGCGGAAGCCTGGCTGGGCCCCACGTCCCCAGCTTGGGTCCCACTCAGGGCTTGGCCTGAGCGGTGAGGCCCCGCCAGGTGACCTGGGGAGGGACCCTCAGGCATGTCGCCAGGACCCGCTGCGGAGCCCCACGCTTTACCGCTCACCTCCCGTCACCCCGGGAGCAGAGAGGTGCCGCGCAGGCGTGGACCCGCGCACGCGTGTGCTTCCCGGTGCGCTAACGGCCCCCAGAGGGTGAAACTAGCCACCCTAACACCTTGCGGTCCGTCCAGTCTATCCGAAGTATTATCATTGCCGCCTGTAATCAATATAAAATCATTGAGACCCTCCTGTTTCGGAACTCGGTTTGAACGAACCCATGTCCCGCGCCCCCTCGCCAACCCCTGGTGCGACAGCTTCCCTGATCCAGGTAACAACCCCGGGGGGCAGGAGCTGTTGCAACCGTCACCCCATCTAGTAGGGAAACTGAGGCACAGAACGTGCAGGGACACTGGGCACCCCAGAGCTCATAAGTAAAACAGCTGGCGGGGGGCAAGGCGGCCCCGTAAGTGTCAGCAGGGCAGGTGGCCGGGGGAGCTGCCTCACCTGATGGTGACGTGACCGAGCGCAGCCAGAGAAGTGAAGTGAATTGACCGCCCCGCCGTCCCCGCACACGGAGGGTCCGGAGCTGTGGAGGGTGGAAAACGAATTTCTGATGCGGAGGCTGGAAAGTCCAAGGCCCCAGGAAGGCCGGCCTCACCCGCTCCGTGCGGGGCCAGGTGGGCGAGGAGGAAGACCCCAGAGGGCCTTATGGGGGGGGGTCTTGGGATCTGAGGGCGAGAGCAACCGACCGCAAAGCCCCGAGGAGGGGACCCCGTGGTCTCCACAAGATTTCACTTCCTTTCCTTCTTGTCCTCCCCGCCTTCCCTTCCCCACTTCAGACGAAAAAGAAAAGAACGTGTGAGAAGCTTACTCCCTACCCACCCCTGGACAATTCCGCATTGGGTTCAAAATCTGTTCAACATTCCCCAGCCCTAGGATCCAGATCCGAATTTTATGACCCTTTTATGAAAGAAAAGCGGTAGGTCGACCTTCTGTTTATTAAAAAAAAAAACATACGGGAAGTGGCACCTTTTGGTTGGCACAGCTCTCCTGGTGTATTATTTATGGTGAAGGAAAATTATCGTGCTGATAAGAAAATAATGTCACTTAAAAATGAGGTGGTTCCCAATCAGCTGATGACAGTAATTGCTGCGGTGTCCGCTATGATTTAGATATAGTAATATCAGCGTAATTGCCACTGGGAAAAAATTATAATGGCTGTTAATGATAACTAACGCATAAATGGCAATGAACAGGAACATGTATTTTATTTCGGATTCAAGACCACAGCAGCAGTCAGACGCCCAGCGGTTCCGGCAATCTGGTGGCCGTCCCTCCGGGGACCGCGCCCCCCTGCTCCCGGTAAACGAGGGGGCGGGCGGTCGCGAGGAGGCAGGGACACCCTCCATCTCGGGGGTCCTGCAGCCCCCCTGCTGCAAAGCCGGGAAGCCCCTGGAGCAGCCAACGGCCCAGGAGCTGCTTCCGTCCCGGGCCCGGTGCTCTTGGAGACTGGCCCCCGCGGCTTTGTTCATCCCGAGCTGGGTCGGCCATGCGCCCTCCTGGCCTTAACCTGCATTCCGATCCCGAAACCAACCGTGGTCTCCGCCCGGACAGCGCACCCCGGGGCCCGCTCAGCTCTGGTTTGGTGAGGGTGCCTGCGACCCCCTTCCATGTGCCACCCACACCTGTTCCCACCGGCCAGCCCGGCCACGTTTGGTGGGCATAGCTGTTCACCACGGAGTGGGTGACGGATGAGACGGGCTGCCCTCCGTGCCCACTGTCGGGGTGTCCGGTGGGCGTGGGGCCCTCGGTCAGCAGCACAGACACCGATGGGACAGGCGCCCGAGACCTGCGGCGGACGACCTCTCACCCCGGGTCAATGATTGTGGCATGGCCACTGTCACCTCACTTGGGTCCCACTCGCCCTGCCCCCTCAGGTGGACTCATGCAGGCCCAGAGGTGGGACCCTCCTGGCGGAACCAACTGAACTGATTAATCACACCAGGTCACTGAGAGTGACGAGGTGAGCACGGTGCCGTGCTCCCAACCCTGCAACTTGGTACCGGCTGGTTTTAACCCCCCCGGCCACGTGTTTTCTGTAAAGTTTCCCCAAGAACGTCCCAAAATGCAGTCAAGGTTAACGGGGCTGTGAGCTTATTCAACATGTACGATTCTTTTTTATGTGTATTACGAGGACTTTTGGGGACTCCTCAAGGTCCATTAATCAAGCCGAGTGACAAAAGGAACCGCCTGACAACGGGAACAAGGGACGCGTGTTATTTCGATTACATATACGTCTGTGTGTACATTGGCGGGGGGAGGCTCAGGAGTAAAAGAACCAGCGTCCCTTCACCAACAGCTCCTGATTAATTGTTCCAACGTGTCCTCCGATCTCCCAGTCCCCTCCGATGATTGAACCTCGACTCCCACGACTCGGCTCCGTGGCGGCTGAGTCTTCGAGGGGCACGGGGTAGGCGGAGGGGACACGGGCAGCGCTCGGGGCTGCAGGCAGAGCTGACAGTTCCCAGATACAATTATCAGTGTGAGCTGCTTACGAATGCGTCAGCCGCCCCTGCCTCCCGAAGACTTGAAAACGCGCCGCGAGAAGAAGAGAAAGAGGTGAAAAGAAGGCGTCATCCGAGCCTCATAACTGTAAATTGAAGAAAATTATTTTCTTCGCCTGCAGCTCATTGGCACGTCGGCAGCATTGTATTATAATTTCATCAGCGCAAATCCTCGGAATGCATTTCAGAAGCGTAACTGAATTAGAAATGCAAGTGAAGTATCTGAAAAACTTCAGGGTGCTGGGCAGGGTGCCCAGGGAGCCCACCCAGCACCCGTGGCCCGGGAGGAGCCCACCCGGGCTCAGCCCCCCTGGGTGCCTGACGGTGAAGCAACCCCTCCCCATACGCCTCCATTCCAAGGAGTCCGGGTCGTCATTCATCATAAATTGATTTCGGAGAAACAACAGGCTTGGGGCATGTTATAATTATTGTTATTTGTTTATTTATTATCATGTTAACCATTATTTATTATTATGTTAAGCATATATGAGATCACAAAGGTTGCTCCCTGTGGTTTCCTAGCAACAAGTCAGCGAGCCCTTCCATCCGGCGGCCCCCAGCAGCACCCCCCCCCCCCCCCGTCAGGGTGGCTGGGGGGCCAACCCTGGGCCGCAGCCCCTGCCTTCTGCCCCTTCCCAAGGGGCCGGTGGATGGAGGGTCATCCTGGTGCGGGTGGCGTGGTCCCCTGGCTGCACAGCAGGTCGTTTGTACACAAGGGCCCCTCCCCAGGGCCTGGCTGTGGGAGACA
This sequence comes from Noctilio leporinus, assembly GCA_004026585.1. Lineage (NCBI taxonomy): Eukaryota > Metazoa > Chordata > Mammalia > Chiroptera > Noctilionidae > Noctilio > Noctilio leporinus. The sequence continues at coordinate 447,202 of PVIW01000499.1, forward strand.
GAGATGATCGTCCAGTCTTGGTCCCTGGGAGCTGGTGACCAGAAGACACCCTCCATGTGCCAAAGGAGGCCGAGAGGTGGGCGGGGCAGGGCGCCCCGCGGGGTCCCCGCAGCCAGACCCCCATCTGGTGGCCACACGCTGCTCCCACTGGCCCAGGCCGGGGCGGAGTCCCTGGGTGTCAGCTGTGGTCAGACAGCCCGTGGAAGGACGGTGATCCCACTGCAAAGTGGCTGTGTTCAGGCAGAAACGCAACCAGGGGCGGGGGTTCCATGTTTTCCCATGTGGGCCCCCCTTGTGCAAAGGAAGCTGATGGGGGCCCACCCAGTGGGTGGAGGAGGAGCCGTGGCCTGGGTGACCCTGCCGGTCGCCGTTCTCTGCAGCCTCAGGTGGCCCTCCCGCCCCTGCTGCGGTCCCTGTCCCCTCTGGTAAGAGACTCCTGGCAAAGGGGCCCACATGCCACCCCCTGGGAGTGGTGAGCTTTCCACAGTGAACCTTTCACGGGACAGGGGGTGGGATCACAGGAAACTTGCAGACAGCAGAGCCCCACATCCACACCCCGTTCTCTCTGTCATGACATCTCCAGTCACAGGGTGCCTGGGCCACGATGGCACATCGTTACTACCCGGGGTCCAGGCATGTTCGGCTCCCCTCAGCTTTTCCCTCACGTCCCTTCCCTCTCGGGGCTCCCCACCCCTGGGCAGTGGCCTGCACAGCGGGTCACCTGCACGCCGTCAACTTGCCTTTCCCGTGTCCATGCTGTAGGGGCCGCAGGGCCCTGGGGACACTCCGCCTCAGGGGCAGAGAACTCCACCCCACCCCCCAGCTCCCCAGGACGGACTTCCCGCGTAAAGGGTTGGGAATTCTGCACGAGAGCTTGTTTTCGCTCATTTATTTAGTATCTGCTCCGTTGCTCATTTACATCCCAGGCCCCTTGCAGTTGGGGCCCCAGGCCGCCTGCCTTGCGTGGTGGCCGCGTGGGTCAGCCATTGCGCGTCCTCCCCGCTGCCCCGCGTCCCTGCCACAGACCCCTTCGCGGTGGCTTTGCAGGCTTGGTCCTCGGCCCTCACTTACTTCCGGGGGCACATTCCTGGCTCTGGCTCTAGGACCAGCCCTGGCCGACCCCGTTCCTCTGCTGGAGAACCGCAGGAGCACCCCAGACCCGGGTGCCAGGCGCACTGCCTGCTGCTGACCCGTCACCCGAATCTGCCGGGGCAGGACCCGTTGGTCCTTCCTACCCTCCTGATCCATCAGTGGGTGGCTCCGCCCCTGGATACAACCCTGCAGCCAGAGGGCAGGGGGAGACCACACCCCGTGATCAGCCGAGCGCCCCCACCAGGCGTCCAGGTGACTGATCAGCCGTGACCGTCCCTGAATCCGAACTCACAGTAAAACGATGCGATTCCCTGTAGCATCTGTTCCCTGAGCAAATATTACGTGCCAGGCCCAGTGCCTTCTCTCACCCTCTAATTAACAGTTGGCAACCCTCGGCCCGTCACACCGCACAGGCGGGAAAACCGGCCAGAAGAGGTCCTGCCAACGGGCTGCAGCCAGGTGACACGGTGGCCGCCGGACACTGGCAGGTTTCGCCATGTTTGGAACCTGCCGGCAGACCACCCATCCGTGGCCGTGCACATCTAGGACAGCGCCAAGGGACACCTGGGGCCACACCAAGTGCAGACGCGTGACTGTGACCACCGGGACACCGTGGCACCGCGCCAGCATCCTTCACGGGCCACAGGGCTCTGAGGCCACTCGCTACTGTCCCCACTGTCCCCCTCCCTGGCTCGGTGCCGCTGGCGCCTCCAGGGGGCCTCCCGGACCCCGGCTCCTAGATGTCACTTCCGAACGCGGCTTGGGGCAGAGGTTCCAACACGTGCTCTGCACTGCGGCCCCGAGTCCCTCTGCCACTCTTACCCCCACCCTCTCCTGCGTCTTCGGGACGGGACAGCCTCCAGCCCGGCAGGCTGGTCCCTGGGTCGAGTTGCTCCGAGGCTGCATGACCCCGTCCTGAGCCCTTCCCTGCGGGCGAGGCCCCCGCCATCACTCCGTGACCCGCCCACCACCCGGAGAAGACAGGACGGGGCACAGGGATGGGGGACGAGGGAGAAAACGGAAACACGGTCAGGCCGTGGACAGATGTCCTGGCCCCTGCGCCTGCTGAGGGGCCGTGAAGTCGCGCAGCCGGTTTTGGCCATCGAGACGGGGGGGACGATGGTAGGGGTGTCTCTTCCGGGCGGGGAGGGCGAGCCGCAAGCCTCCACACCCGCTGTCTCCCGCCGGGAAGCCCGTCTTCCTGGGGCTCCATGCAGGGGGCTCCCGCGTGACCCCACGGAGCGGCGCAGCGAGGAGGCGGCGGGACGGCGCTCTGGGAGCCCCTGGGACGTTGGGGCGCTCGGCTTGGGGTTCATGGCTGAAACGCTCGACGGGTGAGCTCGGGGGGAAGTCGTGGGACCTCCGGCTCCGGGGCCGTGAGAGTCTGCGCCAACGCGCCCCTGCACGGAAGCGCCCCGTGTGGTGTGGCCTTTCCTCGGACGCCGATCTTCATGCTCCGTGAAAGCTGTTCAGCTTCGTCCCTGGAGGGAAGCCAGGCCGGCTCAGTTCACCCCGGCGTCCGCGGCAGAACCCGCCCAGCGCCGTTTCCTGACGCGACCTGGGGTGCGGCCGGGGACGGGGTGCTCCCCCCGAGAACGGGTAGACGAGGTTGGCGCAGGGGTGCCTTCCTTTCTCTTCCTTTCTCTTCCTTCCCTTTGAACTCAGGGACGTTGTGATGAACGTGCACTTCGCCGTCTCGGGGATGTGACCAAACTCACCCCATCCTGCAAGACCCGGCTCACGGACGGCTTTGCCTTTTTGCAAAATTATCCCAGTTTCCCCACCGACCAGGGCGTCGGCGTCCGTCTCCTCGACCACACGTGGGCTGCGCGTCCGCGTGTCCGCGTGTCCGTCCTCCCGGGGCTGAGCTCTGCGGCCTGAGCCAGGATGGCCGTGTTTCTGGGGACGAGGGACGTGCCCGAGACTCCCCATCAGTTTCCACCTTCATCTAAAATCTTCCGAGTCGCCCTCATCGTGGTCGGGGACAGAAGGTGGTTCAACCAAGTCCCGAAGGATTTCGATATTAAGAAGGTGACTTGGCGATTCCTCCCACAAGCGGGGTGCTGCCCCTCCATTGTCCCCAACCCCGGCCTCCGCTGGGCCCCTCTGTCTGCTTCCAGGGGCGGCAAGCAGGGGCGCCGCCCCCCCCAGCCCCACCGAGTCCTCCTGGCCGGCAGCAGACAGGACCGTGGCCGACCTCACCCGCTGGGCGCGGGCCGTGATCCGTGAGCTCCTCTCACCGCACCAACGTGGCCAGTGGCAGCCACGCAGCTCTGCGTGGTGGCCTGCGGGCTCCACGGGCCCTGCGCACCCCTGACGCCTGTGCTCTGGGCACCCGCCTTCTTTCACCCAATTCACGCCAGAGGCCCCAGGCGCTCCGGCCCAGCCAGGCCCCGCCGCCTCCCTCGCCCTCGAAGGGGAGAAAGAACGCGCTTCCTCCCTTGTTTTGAAGGCCGGCGCTCTGGGGGCAAAGCTACTGCCGGAATTGAGAAAAATCTATGTTTTAATGGTTCTCCTTTCTCCACGCAGCCCTTTTCATTCCGGCGAGGCGCCGCGCTGTTGACTCTCCGTGCTTTGGATTTATTAGACATGTGTCAAGTTGTCAGCCTCCTACCGTTCGCATGTGTCCACCTTGCGAACAGCAGGGAAAAAGACTTTTCTTTCCCCCCACGAACGTTCCCTTCTTGGCAGTTCTGAAACAAATTTCTGAACAGTTGCTGTTCCTATTGATAGCCATAGTTTGATGTTGCAGGGGAAAAAAACATAAAGCCGGGTTTTATTTTCCCCTAAAATTTTGACGTGTGCTGTCATATCATATCATCTCACGCCCTGATGCATCGGAAACACGGGGGAGGGGCCCAGCCCGCGCGGCGCACGCAGGTCCCGGCCGCCCCCCAGCACCCACCCATCTGTCCGCTGCTCCGTCCTTTTGTTCTGCCCATAACGGGCCCCAGTCACAGCCGCTCCTGCTTCTTCCAGGACGGTCCTCCAGCGAGGCTTCCGGACCTGGGCCGGACTGGCTCCTAGGGCGGGACACGGGTCGAATGTTCGAGCTCCTGAGTGGCCAGGATTTCGATGCGACCAAGGACCGGAATGGAAACAAGAGAAACGCAAGACGACACAAAGGCGCCCGCAGCACCTCAGGCCAACGTCACCTACAATTGCCGAGACTGAGAGAGGAAGGCAGCAGACCCCACTGTTTCTCCCAGGGTCTTCCCATCCTCAGGAAGGGTCCCTAGGACCCCCAAGTTGAGACGTGGGAAAGAAGGGCTCAGTGGCTGTCCACCCTCTGCTCTGCCCTGGCTTCCTGTCCACGGCCTGGCCAGCCTGTCTGGGGCTGCAGGAGGACTGCCTGGAAGGGGTGGCGGGATCCGGTGTGCGCCCTACTCCTGGCCCCTGGCCCCCATGTACACCCAGGCCACTGCCTGTTCATTTGCCTTGGAGGCAGATCGCATGCTTATGTGCCAGGTGGACTTGAAATTGGGGAAAAACACCCTTCACCCAACGATACTTGCATTTCCTCGTTGGTTTAGGAGTTCTTTCCTCAACCAGGGCCCCAACACGGGCTGCCTGCCTGCAATCCCCGCAGGTCGGCGGGAAGGAAACAGAACCTCTGAGTCTGGGCGTGGGAGGTGGGCATTCAGCGGTGTCACCTGCACAACGCAGCAGCCCTGCGGTACCTGTACGTGACCAACAAAGCAAACCCGCATTCGCTGGGGGCAACGGAGTCCCAGGGTTGAGGACAGGAGACGCTGCTGCCAGGGGGTTGCTGGATGCCCCCCACCAGCCGTGACTGGGCCGGGCCCCTCCGTGCGGCCACTAAATGGAATTGAGCAGAAGGAAAACACCTGCTGGTCCTTTCCACCCGCTGGGACCCTGCTCCTCGGAGGCTCTGCAGTTCAACTTCATGGCACAGCCACCGTCTGGCCTCGTGATCCGGGCAACTCTCCTCACTGGGTTGAGCCTCCTGTCCTACCTGTGCAGGGGGCGAGCTGGGTCCCACGCGTCACCCGCTGCGAAGATTGGACAGCGTGGTCCTTCCGCCCGGACTCAGCACCACCTCGACCCCAGGTGCCGGCTCTTTCCTCGCACAGATGGCGAGTGGGGCTGAGAAGGTCCAGGCGTGGCCCCCACTCGGCCCCTGCTGACCTGTGGCTTTATGCGGCCTTGGTGGCCCAACAATGCTGGCAGGGCCTGGGACAGCCCCGCACCACCCCCCGCAGGCAGCGGGGACCTCGGGGAGGCCGGGCGGGGGTCCACCTGACGCGGGTCTCCCTCGGCTCCAGCACCGGCCGCAGAAGCACGTCAGGTGAGGCAGGCGGAAGTGTGTACGTGCGTGTGCGCACACGTGCACGGGGAGGGAACGTGAGGGGTGCACCCCGTCCCGGGCTGACAAGGCCTGGAAGTGAGGGGGGAGTCACAGCGGCCCGCGTCCCTGCACAGCGGCACCGAGAATCCCAGTTCACCCGTGGCCCCCGGCACCCGCAGGTCAGCTTAGCATTCAACTTCCCGGGTGGCTGCTGCCCATTGAATTCCAATGTTCTGGATTCACACCCTCTGGTTAAATCCTGCCGTTTCCCAACCCGACTCTCATTTTCTCTCCTGACCACGTTCCCGGGCCCTTGGAGTGATTTCCCTGCCGTGAGAGGTCTTCTCCACACCTCCCAATTTCGTATAACCTGCGAACGTAATTAGCCACTTTCTCTTCTCCCGCAGATAATTAACGCAGCTGTGAACCAACGCGCCGGCCCCACCCCGACCCGGGCACCCCGCCGGACCCTCCGGCCGTGACGCACATGCTTACCCCCAATTCTGTGGCCGTCCCGCCAGCTCAGTGCCGGGCCGCACCCACGCGCACAGAGCATGTTCCCCTGGGGGCATCGGTCATGCAGTGGCCCTGGCGGCGGCCATGTCCTCACAGCCCCCGGGGCACTGAACCAGGAGGCCCCGGACGCTCCCCTGGGAGGGTCCTGCGTTTTCACTTCAGCTTCTCTGAGGACAGCGCATCCCTTCTGGCCCCGACAGCGCCCAGAGGCGTGAGAAACTAAGTGATGTTTAGCCTTCGAGGGTCCACATGGAACGAGGGTGGGCTAAAGGCATCGCCTCTGACAACGGGAGGTTCTGCGCAAAGAAAACCGCGAGGGACCTAAGCGGGGCTGCCACCCTAGCCGGCCTGACTCGCTCTGCGGACCGTGGTGGCTTCAAACTCTGGCCCTGAGCACACGGTGCCCGTTCGCTGTCCCCTGGTGCCCACGCTGACTCTAGGCTGACCAGGGCCTCCCGCCCATGGCCTGTGTCCTTCCAGCAGGCCCTGGGTCCTGGGCAGGGCGGTTCCCAGGGGGCCGCTTCCGCCGCCCCATTTCAGGGGGGGCTGTAACAGCCCTCCTACCTCTTAAGCCAGACCTGCAAAATGGGGCACGTGAGGAAGAAGGGGCCCAGGATCAAATGGATTGGAAACGGATGACAAAGCGTTGCCAGTTTCTTTACCATACAGGACCTCAGACGGACGGGGTCACTCGGGGCCCTGACCCAGTCGCACCTCAGCATCGGGCCCCTGGAAGGACTGAGTGTGGGGCCCCTGGAAGGACTGAGTGTGGGGCCCCTGGAAGGACTGAGTATGGGGCCCCTGGAAGGACTGAGTGTCGGGTCCCTGGAAGGACTGAGTGTCTGTCGGGCCCCTGGAAGGACTGAGTGTCTGTCGGGCCCCTGGAAGGACTGAGTGTCTGTCGGGCCCCTGGAAGGACTGAGTGTGGGGCCCCTGGAAGGACTGAGTGTGAGGCCCCTGGAAGGACTGAGTGTGGGGCCCCTGGAAGGACTGAGTGTCGGGCCCTGGCCTCCTCGGGCAGCAAACACAGCCCACCCCCCACACTCCCCCCAATTCTCCCCGGAGATGCCAGCCGTCTGCGACCAGTGACTTCGCCCCCGGAATTCTAGGGCCGCAGCGGGGGCCGCCCCCTCTGCAGACTTCCCGGGAGGGGAGTCACGGACGCCATTCGCAGCACAAGCCAGACAGGTCTCTCCGCCGCGGGAGACGGGCCTGAAATCAGGAAGAACGGATTTTCCCGCATCGCCACCGCCAGAGGTTGCCACCCACATGGCCGTGTGCAGATGGGGGGCACCTCCCCACTTACCACGCAGATGGTGGATCCCCCCGTGTCTTTCAGGGACTCAGTCACTAACCCCACCCGGCTCGTTAAAGGACGAAGGTAAAGATAAGACGCCCATTGCTGCCAGGTCACTTGCCGCTTGCCGCTCACTTGGTCATGTTCAAGGGAGTTTTCATTTAACAGGGAAGGTGCGGTGACACATGCTGGAGGGAATTCCCGCCGCTCAGAAACGCGGAGGTAAAAGCACGGCCGTGGGCCGGGCCCTGCTGGGGCCGTGTACCCCAGACGGGGAGGAAGAAAGGCCTGTGTCCCCCAGGTGTGCAGCCCAGGTGAGAAGAGGCCGGCGCCCCCGTGAACCTGCACATGTGGGGTTACCCTCTGCACCCAGGGGACACGGGTCGCGGGGACAGCGCTCAGGGTGGACGGAGGTGCAGGGATGGTGTCCAAGGCGGGTGGACCTCGGGCTGCTGGGTGGGTGGGTGGAGGAGGAGTCCAGCCTCAGGCTTCTGGTGTCTGGGGGTCCCCATTTCAAGCACCTTCCCCATCGGCCAGCAGCCTGTCTGCTAAGCCAGTGACAGAAGCCACGTCAGCGTGGGCTCCGCCGGGTTCCAAAAGCAGGTGCCACCCCAAACGCTCTCACCAGGAGAAGGACTTTCTCCGTGTCACCTCCCTATCGACCCTGCAATGCCCCTCACGCAAGGTGACATCGTCCCGGGTTCTGGGCACTGGGACGAGGCATCTGCAGGGAATGGGCTTCTGTCCGTCACAAGAGTCACCGGGTGCCTAGCAGCGATGACGGTGACAAGTCCTGAGTGGGCTGCAGAGGAGTTGAGCTGCAGGCCCGCCCGGCCCCCCCGGGCCCCCCAGGCCCCCCGGCCCGAACACCCGCCCACCTAACGGAGCCAGTGCAGCCGAGTTCCACCCTCCAGAGGCACAACCGCTGCGAAGACACACGTGCCTCCGTGACTGCGTCTGTGCCCGGCGCTGGGCTCTGGGCCTGGACGGGGGTTTGCTGAGCAGCACCCGGTGCCACGTGGAAAGTGCGGGTGCAAAGGGCCCCGTGAGAAATTTGTGGGGGGGCCCTGACGCTCTCAACGGCGGAGTGGTGCTGGGAAAGATGACTGGGAGCCCCCAGCGCCCCGCCTCTGCGCTGTGGCCGTTCAAACAGGGACTTCGGGGACACAGAGTCTCCCCGTAAACACGCCTCAAAATGTCCCCTCTTCACGTGCCAGTCGCCTTCCTGCCCATTACGGCGTCATTAGCCCGTCTGCCTGAAAGTGCCTGCGCATCTTGATTGAAAATGGAAGCGCCCGTCGTTTTACGTCCCCATAAAGATGGGTGGTGGGAGCGCTGACTCGTCTCCGCCCATCCAGGGAACTTTAGGGACAGTGTAGTTCCATTCTTCTTTCCGAGGGCTTTTTTGTTGGTGGAAAATTGATATCATTCATATGTAATCATATTGCCTTTGCAAGAGATAGTTAAGGAATAATATCCCGAGGTAATGATCGATCAGAAAATATTTCTTCAGTCCAAATTCAGGCCGTGCGCCACCGGCGTGGGCGCAACCCCTGGCTCCGGCACGTGGCCTCCTGCTGGAGGGGCTCGCTGTCCTCTCTGGGGGACCCCCTGGCTTTCGGGGCTTTGGCAGCCCAGGTAGAAAAAGTTCACACTAGAGGGAAACGGAAAAGGTAAGAGTTAAAATTCGAAGCTTCCCCCCCGACCCTCCCGCAAATGCCAAACAAATCGATAGGGTCCGTTTTCCACTGAGCAGGTGCCAACCAAGAGAAGGACGTTTCTGGTTTTGGGGGGCAGGGTGGGAGACGGGCGCACAGACAGAGGCTGAGGGACGAGGGAGGATCAGGAACTGGTCTGAGTGGCCGTGAGGCTGGTGGGGCGGGAGGGCGGGTTCAAGGGCCCAGCTGGAGGGCGGGGTGCGGCCGGCCGGGTGCATCCGCCCTTGGAAGGCGCCGCCCCTCTGAACAGAGGTGGGTGGGCGGGCGGCACGAGAGGCGTGTGGAGCCAGTTATCCAGGCCGGGGTCCGCAGGCCCTGTCCGGAGGGACACAGGCCCCCGTGCCGTGGGTGTGGACGCTGGTTAGGGCCGGGCCCCTGGCACTCCACAGGGAACTGCAGCGATGGAAGGTCCCGCTGGGGACGAGGTGGATGAACCACAGGCCGCGAGTCCCGTTTGCAGAGGCCTTGCTTCCCGACCAGGGCTGGGGGCTGCAGGCGGGACACAGCTGCGTGGCTGTGGCAGGAAAGCCCGTCCACGCCTGGGCGCGCGGGACCCTTCCTGGGCTGGGGCCACCGTGAAGGGCGAAGGTGGTGTCCCCGTCAGTCATCATCTCCCTTGTGAGCTCGGAGCCGCGTGCAGGACACAAGGCACCGCGTCACCTGCACCCGGACAGTTGAGGCAGAGCCACCGGGACTTTCCCAAGGAAAGGGGACAAGGGGGGGGGTGACGCAGACGAAGTAGACAGGAGTGTGTCAGCCACTTGCACAAGGAAGAGGCGGTTCAGCTGTGAGCAGGTGGCCGTGTGGGTGGGACTCAGCCTCCAAGGACCTGTGGACGAGGAAGCAGCAGAGCCACGGGGGACGTGCAGGCAGGTCGCGTCCCGGAGGGCGTGCCGGCCCCTGCAGCCCCTGCCCACGCTGCACGCCTGACGGCTGCGCCCCACGGCCGGACCTCCGCGGCAGGCCCACGAGGCCTTCTGGTGGCAGTAAGCAAACAAATGAGCCTCTCAAGCTCATGTACGTGGATCGCAAATGTCCACATGGGAAAACGGTCCTTTCCAGTCTGAGTACAGGCCACCGGCCCCCAGGACACCACAATGAGAAAGGAGTCCAGCCGTGTCCCCTGTGGCCAGGCCGGGGCAGGGGGACCGGATTCCTCAGGGAGCCTGTGAGAGGTGGCCCTGCCCGTGTCCGGAGGACGGAGGTGCCCCAGCTGGACACAGGGACGTGGCGCCCGCGCGGCCCTGGGCCGCTGTGCTTTCGAGACGGTACAGTGGCCCCACGCGCTGCCCCGCGTCCAGGAGCCGGTCCGGGGGCCCCGCCGCAAATTCGCCGTCAACACTTGCCAAGTGCCCGGGGAGGGTTTCCACTCCGGTTCTGCGTTTATCGTTCCTACTCTGGGAGCAGAACTGAACTGGCTGCCGCAGAGACACGCAGACAGCTGAGTTACACGGCCACGTGCCGGGGGAGATTTATGAGCCTCGTTTCCCTGTAAAACCCAGCGTTTTCCTCTTGGCTGCGTGCACCCTGGACTCGCGTGCGGTGTGGCACCTCCAAGGGCGGCCGCCGTCTCCACCGCCCTGCGGGGCGCGCGGGGGTGCCCGCAGGGGTCCCGCTTTGCCCGCCGGTCCAATCGGCTCCGCGTCGCAACACTCCCCAGCGGCCCCTGCTCGGTCCTGGGCGAGTGACACGCGGTTACTGCGGCCGCAAGACGCTTCGTTTCACACGCGTGTTGTGTTGTGTTACAGGCGCGGTTGGCGGTGGACCTGAGCCCCCGTCTCTGTGTCTGTGGCCAGAGGTGGGGGGCAGCGCGGGGGTGGGGGTGGCCCGGCCTCCCGGACTGGATCCACCAGGTCCCCCGCCGGGCACCCTGGACGCACCCGGAGATCCAGATGCAGGACCCCAGGGGGACGCACCCCGTCCCGCCCTCCTCCTCGGGGCTCCGCTCCCCACACGGGGCCTCCCCTCCGGAGATGGGGGAGCTGCCCACCTCCACCCGCGCGCGGCGGCCTTGCTGGGTCGTGAAATCTCGGACTCGCGGTGGATCCAGGCCAGGGCCAGAGCAGACGGGCCGCGTTCCAGTCGCGGCTCTGAGACCCAGAAAGCGCGTCTGTTTTCCACGGTGACTCACTAAACCTTTATTTAGACAGTTGGTGAAAACACCACATCGCATGTTTCACATGGTTTTTTTTTTTCTCTCTTTTTTTACTGCAGCAGCTTAAAACATCTTCGTGGGTTTTTCTCTATTTCTTTCTAGAGGGAAGCAGGACCCTGCCGCAGGGCGTTCTTGCGTCTCTCAAAGCGCGACCTGGATGGGTCTGGGGAGGGGCCGCCAGGGTGGACGGTCACCAGACGCGACCGCAGGGACCCGACACCCTCCTCCGGTCCCCGCGGTTTCCTGCTCCTTCTCCCCGGGCTGCGGTGGCCGTGCAAGCTGACGGGAGCCCATCCTGCACCGCCCCGGGGCCAAGTGCACCCAGGGCGCAGGGTCCGCAGCGAAGGGCCCGCATGGGAGCAGCGTGACGCCTGCGCAGAGAGGTTCTGAGCCGGGCGCCCACCTCCCCGCCGGCCCCCACCCCCTGGTTAGCAGCACAGGGGGTGCCCTCAGGCGGCGCCAGGAGCTGGTGACAGCCACGTTCTCCTCGCTCCCTGAGGAAGAGAAGGCCAGGTGTCCCAGGGCACATTTTGGAGGGTATGCGAGCACATACACACGTGTGCACATGTCCGTGCATGCAGATACACACAAGCACATGGGTGCATGCACTTGCACACTCACATGAATATACCTGTATGCGTATATTCACACGTGCTGGCATGCACGGAGCACACACCGGGCCTGTGCACCCCACAGCAGGAGCAGAGCCGACAGCCCAGCCCCTCTGGGGCCCGTAGGACCCGAGCGTGGGAGGGTCGCGCAGGCCGGGGAAGGGGCTGCAGGTCAGGCGGGGGCCCTGAGCCCACGGCCGCGGGGCAGTGACACGGCCTCCGGGCCCGGCCGCAGGGTCATTTCTGCTCAGGCCTGTCCAGCAGCCGGGCCAGTAAGCCCATGGTGACCCCGGGCCAGTGCAAATGGCCCAACCAGAGCAGCGTCTTTACCGCACAGAGAGGACGGAAACCACCAGGGCCCGGCGGGAAGAAACACCGTCCGGGAGCAGCGCAGCGGCTGACGCAGGCTGGCCGGTCTGGCCCAGGTGACCTTCCTGATCTCAGCCACAGCGGCAGAGGTCTGGGCGGGGACACCGTGGCTGCCAGCCCCACCCGGACCCAGGCCCCTTCCCGCAGCCATGGACTGCAGCCGGCCTCTCCGGTCTCTATACTGGGGACCAGGACCAGGACCAGGACCAGGAGCAGAGCCTCCCGGCCCCACCGGGCTCAGGTCTCCTGGCGCCCGGGCTGTCGCCCGGCTGGAAGAAGCCTTCTTGGACGTGGTCAAGGTCGGGCTGCCCAGCAGCGGGAACCTCACCCCGGGCCTTCCCTGCACCGTCCGGTGAAAGGCACCTCACCCCACAGGCCGCTGGCCCCAGCCCGCCTCATTACACACGTGGGCTCTGAAGACCCGTTTCCATCCTTGTCCCAGTTCCCCCAGCAGAGAAGGACCCCCTGTTACTCCAGGCGAGACGGAGGCACCCACCCGCGGGGGTCTTGGTCCATGGCGGTGCACCCGGGTCCCAAGCTGGGCTTCCCGCTGGGGTGGTGGCTCCGACAGCTGAGCCCGGGGTGGGCTGAGAAGAAGGCTGGGTCCGGTGGCTCAGGTTTGATGCCATTTCCCTAGGCTGGCACCCCACCCACCCTGGTAAGGTGCGACTGGGGGTCCCCACAGCCCACCAAGCTGCCCGGCCATGCCCGGTGACGGCTCTGACCCCCCACACATGGGCTCCGGAGGTCTCCGCACAGCGACACACGGAGCGGGACCCAAATGACCTGCCTGGCCCTGGCCGGCACCCAGGCCTCTCGTGGGCCTGGGCGAGGGAGCCCGTCCTGGGCCCTGAGGAGCGGCCGAGCGCAGGTGCAGTCGCACCCCAGACAGGAAGTGCCCAGCCTGGTGGTCCCCCCAAAGAACTTGGGTCGGGGTCTGGGCGCGGCGGGAGGGCAGCCGCCTGCCGCCCCCGAGCTGGAGTCTCTGCAGAGGCAGCAGTGGGAAGATTCCCTCCCCACCCTGCGTGGCGGGGGTTCGTGTCGGTTGGTTGGTTGGAGACCTGCTGCGTGTCTCAGCCTCGCCTGCCGCGACCGTCCCCAGGGGCCTTAGGAGCAGCTTCAGACTCCGCGGCCGGGAGGCAGCCGGCAGCGAAGTGCAGAACCGCTTCCCAGGGGGAGCGCGAACCACCTGGAAGCTGCGCTGCGCGGGGTCGCGCCCGCAGTACGTAAACCGGGAGGTCAAGTTCAAGTGCTGAGCAAATGTCTGCAGCCTGCGCGCGTTTAGAGCAGTTTCGCTGGGTTCACAGGGCTGCAGCTCCTACCACGCAGTCCCGTGCAGGTTACGTGCCGGCCGGGGCCGCGTGGACAGGGTCCCGTCCAGGGGGTCGGGGAGCCGGGTCCAGAGAGCTGGGTCTCCTCGCTGGGCGCAGTGAGGGACACTCGGTGCTCTGCCCCACGGGGGGCACGCGGGGTCCCCGCAAACAGGCAGCGCTGCCCACCCCCAGGCTGGGCTGCTTCTCCAGCCGCTGGTGCGTGATTATTATTATTTTTTAATTTAATTTTATTGTTGTTGTGTTACATCCATCCCCTTTGTCCTCTCCTCTGTCGGTTTGTTATTTTTTTAGGACTAGAACGGGCTACACATTTCCTTTAAACCTGACAAGCAGGTCTTGAAAATACCTGCCGTGTGGGGGGCTCGTTGGGCCACGGCTGCCTGCTTATTTCTTGGGGGAACGTCAGCACCAAGGACAGAACCCAGACCCGCATCCGTGGGGTACAACGTGCCTGGTTTCACAAGTACAAATCAAGGCCGGAGGGGTCGCCAGGACGCGGAACCCTTTGCGCACGTGTTCCCTTGGCCCACGAGGGTGGGGGCACCTCTGTGCCCCAAAAGGCGGCTGCTCCAGACGGAGCCGCAAAGTGCGGGCGGCCGGAATGTGTGAGAGCTGCACCCGCCTCGCGCACCTGGGACCAGATGGGAGACCAGGGCTTGTCGCCACCTCCTTGGGCAGCTGGGAATCCAGGGAGGGGTAAGGGGTCCCCTCTCCCCGCAAGAGACGCCCCCCTCTTCTGGGCCGTGGGGCTGTGAGAGGGACACCGAGATGGAGTGGGGACCCGTCTCCTCTGTCGTGGTGACTGTGCTGAAACAATTCACAAGCCAGAGGCCGGCGAGGACGGCAGCCCCCTCCCCGAGGCCACGCTAGCCGGGCGCCCCTGGACCAGGGGCCTGCGGGTGCTGGGCCGTGTGGATCCTTCATGGGTTTTCCGTTCCACGTGGGCAGCAGGGCTGGAGCAGGGCCAGGAGAGGGCGGGCCCCTTGCTGCGGCCGGACCGTGTTCCACGGGAGGCCCACCCTCAGCCAGCCCCTCACCCTGCGGCCCGACCCTCCTTCCAGGGCTCGTCCAGGCTCTGCCTCCACCCTCCCACCCGCCGCGCCCACCCCAGTCGGTGGGGAGCCTTCTGCACCCTTTTCAGGGCGGCGGGACCACCTCGGGGTGGTTTGGGGGGAAACCCTCCTGCAGACCCAGGAGAGGCACAGGGCTCCCTGGCCGGCATCCAGGGAGAGCAGACAGCAGACTCGCAGGACTGTTGTCCCCATAGGTCCCCTGCGCCCTGCAGTCTGGGGACCTGCCGGGCTGGGATCCTAGGGGATCAGGGGGCCATGGGGACAGGGCTCGTCTGCCTCCAAACGGACGTCTCTCCGAAGAGGCGTCATTCTGCAGACGCCGAGGACGTTTATGGGTCTGCAGTCGCCACTGATCCCGGCCGGCCAGCTCCCTCCCTGCGCGGTGACACGGGCGGTGGCCTCGGCCAAGGCACACGCAGGGCGGGGCGCTCCAGCGAGCCCGAGGGTCGTCCGCACTAGGGGTTCACGGCCCATTATGTCACAATCCTCCCACGGGTGACAAACGGGGAGAGGAGCCACACAGAGGTGACTCTGCCCGGCTCCTGGGGAGGGTGGTGGCTGCCCCTGGGCGGCCACGGCGTTGGGGGGCGTCTCTGGCGTGGCTCCAGGTCCCAGGGCCCAGCTGCCTCCCAGGTGCGCAGCCACGCGCTGCCGTGGCACCCGAAGGGCACAGCCGCCGGCAGCCGGGCGGCTTCAGCTCCGATCCCTCCGCTCGGTGCCCCTGGGGACGGCCCTGCTCCGTGTCTGCCTTCAGCGTTCTCATAAAACGTGGGAGGTGGTGACCAACTCAATTGCGCCAAATATTCCACTGAATTACGTGAGCAACAATGTCCACATGGTGGGTCTCCCTTGGCACAGGTGCTCAAATGCCCCTCCGACAACCTCCAAACTACCACCCCTGGTGCCGCCCCCGAAGGCTAAGCACGTGTTGGGGGGCGGGTGCATTTCGGCCCGGGAAGGGCTCTGGCCAGCAGCTCGGACCCTCCCTGGCTCTGGGGGCCTGAGGGCCGGCTCGGGGCCCCACCAGGGGCACCGGGGGTGGTGGGGGCCACTCAGGGGGACGGGCCCAGCCAGTCGGGGGGGCAGCCCATCCATCCAGGCCCCCCGCAGCGGCAGGGTCCCCTCTGTGCCAGGACTGCCGGGTGGTGGCGGGCGGGGCCAGGCGAGGGCTCTGCACACCTGCAGTCCCAGGCAGGTCCCCGCTCGGTCGTGCAGGCCTGGGAGGAGGGGACCCTCGGGGACCTGGGTCGGGCAGGACGGCGGGCCCGGGGGGCTGGCGCCCACTCCCGGCCGGTGGAGCCCCCTGCGCGAGGCTGCGGGTTTGGCACGGGCTCCAGAACCTTCCGGCTGAAAAAAAGGTTGTCTTCATTAAGAGCATTAATATTCATGCCGCATGGTAATTGTGACGCGGAAAAGGTCTCTGTAACCTTTTCTCGTGTGAGAATTTTTACTTCTCAAGGAAATTACAGTCCAGCGACGACTTAATTAATGCGGGGAGTCTCGGCCAGGTTTGGAGGAGCTGTCAGCGGGCGACAGGGCTGCCAGGCGCGGGGGCCCGGCTGGGCGGGGGGCGAGGGAGGGGCGCCCCCACCCCACCCTGCGCCCGGCTGGGGAGGCGCCTTCCCACATTCGTTTTCATTTAGCGCCGACTTCCCCTAACGCAGGGCCATTTATTACTGGGGTGGGGGGCAGGGCTGGAGCTCATAATCCATGTTCCACCCGGCATATTTATTCTTTCTGCTGCACCGCTTTTGTTCCTCACCGGTTTGACTCGTGGGAACCTGGGTGAGGGTGCGAGGCGGGTGGAGGCGGTGAAGGGGATGAAGGGGAACCATCCTCGTCTTCAGACAGGGGCCCGGCCAGGTGAGGTGCTAACAGGCCGGGGCAGCGCAGGCCGCCAGCTGGAAGCACCCTGGTCCCCCTGAGTGGCCCCTGCTGCCCGGGCCCGTCCCGCATCCCTGGCGTTGATGGGGATCTCTGGGGGGACTTGCCCCCCAGACCAGCAGCGGACCCTGGTCCTGAGGGACTGGAGCCCCTCCTCCCACAGCGGAGCTTCACGCGTGCGCCTCTTCCGTGCAGCCACGACCCGCAGGTAGGAACATGGAAGATGAAGCCGCCACGGAGTTCGGCTCACGGTCCTCGCAGGCTCCGGGACGCTGGCCGGGGCAGCCAACAGAGGGACTCGCTGCCCCCACACGGGTCACTAGACGAGTCCCCGGCCGGCACCGAGTCACCGGGAGGCACTGCGGGGCCCACAGGCAGAAGGCTGCACACAGGGGAAGGCAGCGTCCGAGGGTCTGGATCCAACGCAGTGGGACCGCCCGTCCCGCCCTCTGCGCCAGGCACTGTGACCGCGGCCAGGTCGCAGAGCGGCTCCCGCAGGCGGACGGCGGGCGGGTGGGCGCAGACCCTGCCTCAGCCCCCGGGCAAGCGGACTCCCAGGAGAGGAGGTTCACCAACGGCTCACCTGACCCACGGCCGACATAGGTTTTCCCTGCACAACAATGGTTCCCCCATTGTCACCCACACGGTCGTACGTCATGGCCGTGGTGTCACAGCCTAGAAATGGGCTGTGTCCCGCGTGTAACGTGGCCTTAGTTTTCAGAACACTTCCAGGTGCGTCCTCCTCCGTCAGCCCCCAAACAGCCCCTGAGGCGGTGGCCCCAGCAACAGAGCCCCCGTGCAGGGGGGGCTGCGGAGGCCTGGGGGGTGCGCGGGACGGGAGGCGTGTGGCCGGTGTCGCCACGCGGTGTGGATGCGGGTCCCACGGAGCCACGGAGACCCATGTGGCTGAACGTGAGAAGCAGGTGGGACCTTTCAGAGTGTCGGGAAGGCACCTGGTGTTTGATCCAGGACAAGAGGTGGCTGTGGAGGCCTCGTGGTGAGAAGCGGGCAGAGGGGGACGCGGCCCCCGGACCAGTGTCCCCAAGCTCCCGCCGGAGGCACAGGGCTGGTCGGGGGCTGGCAGGGCCGCCAGGGTCGCGGCAGCGGGTCCGGAGTGAGAGTGGCAGCCCCCCATGGTTTCTAAGAGCCAAATGCAGGGCTGGGCGCGTTCGGGGAAACCGTGAACAGGGAACAAACAAACACACACGTAAAATAAACAAAACGAACAACACCCCGCATCTCCACCAAAACAAACAAAGAATTACCGCACCAGGCTGGACCAAGTCAGCTTCACGATGGAGCCGGTACACGCTCCGGTCATTTTAATTTCAGCCGTGTAATGTCACATTTACACACCGTGTCTAATTTCTTGGGGGAAAAATATCCTTGTTTAATCGGCACCATTTCCGCCACTGTCTGTTGCCCGCCGGCCGTCTGGCTTTCACGGGCTGATCTCGAGGCGCGGATGACACATCCAACCTTTTAAATAAATCATTCATTTTTTTAAAGGTTGGCGGTGTCAGCGCGGGGAGATGCACCGGCTTTAAAATAACTGTTTATTTGATGTCAGGTGTAAGACATAAAAATAAATGTGACTTGGTAGGACTTAATATGAAAATTTGATATTGGGTTTGGATGTCCCCGGTCCGGTGCCCGGGGGAGACGGGGGACTGTCGCGGGTGGGCCTCCCGAGCCCCAGGCCCCCGTCTGCGCCCCCGAGATCCCCCTGCAGCCGCAGGGCCCTGGCCTCTGCGCCCGGGGGCCTCTTTGGCCCGAGCAAGCGCATCGAGGAAAATCCCGGAGCAGCGTTAGTCACAGGAGGGTCGTGCGGCTGTGCCCACAACAAGGCAGGCGCCCGGGTACCGCGCGGGGGGTCCCCCTGGGGCCACCGGGCAAGCAGCGCGGCCTAGAGGTCACCCACGGCGGGAAGGGGGCGGGGCTGCCGCAGGGCACGACTCGTCTGCCAAGATGCCAAGGGAGCCGCCGGGAACCTTTTGGACCCCATACACTGTTTCTCCAAGGGCGCGGGCTCCAGAATTAACACGCAAGTGCGCTGTACACGCCAGGGGTCAACACCTGACAGTGAGACACGAAGTGGCTGCATCCCCGTGACAGCCCACAGAGCGGAACCTGCAGGACAACCCTCGGGAGCGCAGCTGGGGGATGGGGCGGAGGGTGAGGAGGCCGTGGGGGGAGGAGGGAAGCCCAGGTGCGTGGGGAGACTCCGGGTTCCGGGCGGGTGCCTCGCTCCACGGCTCCACGGCCCGTCCCCTGATCTTCGGTTTCCCACAATCCGCCCTCCCTCGCGTAAATGACGGGATGGCCCTAAAACTCACGCCCAGAATGAGCCAACATGACCCCCCTCGGCCCGAAGGTGCAGGGGTGACCCGGCCACACCGGCTGTGCCGGACCCTTGTCCTCCAGGTTCGTTCACACTTGACCTGCTCCACCCCGGGGCCCATGTGGCTTGTGGGGAGCGGACCCCGGGGCGGCTGTCTGACCCCGTCCCCCGGAGCCGGGCGGCCCAGCAGTGACCTGAGGCTGGTGCCCCAGCCAGGTCCCGACGGGAGGCAGCAAAGGGGGACGGGCGGCACCTGCCCTGCCCCACGAAGGGCTACGGAAAACGACAGGAGAGGGAGGAGGAAAGCGGGGGGCCGGGCAGACCCCATGGCGGCTCCTTCCTGGGCCCCTGGGACTGGCTGGCCCGTCCCCGGGTGGACCTGCGACCCCGAGGGGCCCACGCACAGACGGGGAATTCGAAGGTCAGGCAGCGTTTCCTTGATGGTCTCCGTAGAAGGGGCGACCGGCCATGGCCTGCAGCTGGCATGTTGGGGGGGGCGGGTCCTGATGAGGCTCAGTGACAGGCAGGCCTGCGGGAGGCGCTGGGGGCGCCCGGCTGGTCACCTCACTTCAGGCCGCGGAAGCAGACTCCTGGGCAGCCCCCACGCTGACTTCGTTATTCTTTGCCTCCTTTAAGGAAAGGCAGCACCGAAGTATGATGATCTGTCCACAAAAAGCAGTAGGTCTGAGGCCAGCAAAGGGGTTCGGGGAGGGAGGCACGTTTCCCTTTAAATGCCACCACTCAGGTCCCTGCTTCAGCCGTGTGGTCTCGCAGGAGGAAGGACAGGGCCAGCACGACACGGCAGGGGCCCCCATCAGAGGCCCTGCACGGCCAGGCCGGAGCCCCGGCTGAGGCCACTGTGACCACGGGCTCTGGGGCCTGGAGGGAGGCGGCCCTCAGCCTCCCCTTGCAAAGCGGAGGGAGTCGCCGCTGTGACAGCCCCCGCCAAGGCTCACACGGCCCCGGACGCTGGTCCCTCATGGCCCTGACGGGGCTGTCACAGCAGCGCAGGGGGAGCTGGGGACAGAGCCTCCTGGGAGGGGCGCTGGGCGGGCAGCATCTCGGGAGCTGGGAGGCAGAACCCCCAAAGCCAGGAAGCCCCCGGGGTGGGGTCTCCACATTTCCGACAGACAGGTGCCCACGTTCACACACCAGTGCACTCACTCACATACAACCTCATGCACACTCAATATGCACATATGCATGCAACTTCCACACGTGCCCACATGTGAACATATGCACGCACACACGTGCACACACATGGCTCCCATGTGAACAGATATGCACACATGACTCCCGTGTGAACAGATACGCACACACACAAGACTCCTGTGTAAACAGATATGCACACACACACGTGCACACACACGACTCCTGTGTGAACAGATATGCACACACACGCGCACACACACGACTCCCGTGTGAACAGATATGCACACACACGTGCACACACACAACTCCTGTGTGAACAGATATGCACACACACACGTGCACACACACAACTCCTATGTGAACAGATATGCACACACACACGTGCACACACCCCAAGGCCCAGGGTTGAAGCCACCGACGAGCCTTCCGGTTTGGGGGACAGTGGACTGCAGTCTGGGGTCCCCAGGCCCACGGCGGGGTTTCTGTTGCCTCCGCTGAGCCCGGAAACACGCCCGCCCCCCGGCCGGGCTGGATGTAAATCTGCCCCGGGAGGCGGCAAAGTGGTCCCTCTGGGCAGGAGCCCAACGCCCCTTCCTCGGGCCTGTTTGAAAGTCAAGCACCTGGAGTGTCTCCCAAACGCACTTTCCTCCGTGGATCACGGGGCGAGCACAGGGTGCCCGGCCTGGAGGTGCACTTGGGGAGTCGCGCTGAGCACGCTGGGGCCCCCAGGACGGGCCCCGGGGTGCTGGTCCCCGGCTGCTGCGGGAGAGACGGGGCGGCCTCGGGCGGCCGGAGACCCTCCCAAGCCCAACTCCGGTTCCGGGGGCCCGGCCAGCTCCTCTCCCAGCCTGACGCCCAGCGCCAGTGAGACGCACGTTGTCCTGACGCCTCTTAGCCTGGGGACCAGGGTTCTGGGGTGGACACTCTCAATGCCACTTACGCTGCCACTGTCGGGAGGGGTCCGCTGACGGCCCTGGGACAGGCCCACCCTCTGGGGAGTCGCAGGACCAAAAAGTAAAGCCCCGTCTTTTTATCCCGAGGTCAGACCAGCTCGAGAAACCAGATGCCAGAGACGAGGGCGGTGCGACCAGCTGGCCCGAGGACTTGGCTCGGGGTCCCCCTAACGGCCGCTCGGGCGCCGCCGCCACCCCCAGTGCGTCGTGGGTGGCCGCCAGGTTCCCAGAGTTTGGCGCAGAGGAGCAGCCACTGGGGGGAGGGGAGGGACGAGGGGAGACAGGGCCGCCGGTGCCCCGGGACCCCCTGGCCTGGCGCCACAAACAACAGTGAGGGAGCGGCGCGGAGACCCACCATCCCACAGCCCCTCCCGTGCAGCAAGAAGGGGCCGGGGCAGTGGGGCACCCCCCTCCGCCCCCCGGGCCACCAGCATTGCTTCCTTCCTGCGCTGGGGACAGCCGGCTGCCAGGGCCGCCCACGCCGAAGTCTTTTGTGGGCTGGCTGCCTCCACAGGGGAGGAGGACCCTCGGGACCACTGTCACCTTTCCCGGGGGCGCCCAGCCGGGACCCAGACCAGAGCCCGTGCGCCCCGAGGGTCCCCGGTGTTGAACACACGTAGCGACGGCCCACTCGGGGGTTGGCCCACACCCAGCCCTGGTGCCCCGCAGGGGGAGGACCCACCCAACCCAATGCTGCAACCAGAACCGCCCGGTTCTAGCAGCCAAAAGCAGCAGGGAAACTCATGGCCATGGTGCTGACCACTGTTGATGGCTGCCCCACGCGGCGCCCTGCTGGTGGCGGGCCCCTCCCGGCCTGCGCAGAGCGTGTCTGTGCACGTGTCCTGCTCACATGCCTTCCAAGGGCCGCACGTGATACAGGGGATTTGGCACAGAACAGCCTGCCCCTCAGCCTCTTGCTCAGGCACCAGGCGCGACCAGGACGGTGACACCACAGCCAACCGGTAGGGACGGCAGCAGCCCCTCTGAGGCGGCCACCCCAAAACCTGCCAGTGGCGGGGCCTCGGGGCTGTTGCCAGCACGTGTGGCAACCGGGAGCCCAATGCTCTCGTCCCGGACGGGGGAGCCAGACGCCCCTGTGAGGACCCCCTGCTCCCTGGGGCCGAGGGTGGAAGCGCCCGCCATGCTCAACTCCCTGGCTGGAGGGATGTCCTTCCTCCCTCGTTGTCCCTCCTTGAAAAACACAGAACCATTCGCTCCTACATCGCGTGGGGCTGCCGTGGGGCTGCCGTGGTCACTGCCGTGGCTGCTGCCGTGGGGCTGCCGTGGCCGCGCGTCCCTAGGCCCGGCCCCTCTCCACCCCGACCCCGGCTCCCAGCGGCGAAGCAGACAGGCTGCTGCTGTTTCTCACTCCGGCTCCCTCGGTCTCCAGGGAGGGAGCTGCGGCCACCGAGGCAGGAAATGGCTCTCGCAGTTCCTCTCAGGCGGATGCGTGAGACCCGGGATGCCATCTCTCACCGTCCCTTTGGGACACCGGAGGGTGCAGTGCCGCCTCCCGCCCTAAGCGTCCAGACACCTGGCCTTTGCGCCTTGTAGAACGCGATTCCGGGGGACGCACGGAGGATGGCGGCCAAGGCTGCCTGCGGCTGACCAACCCCGTGACCTGCGTCTCCCGTGCCGGGTCACCTTCTCTGGCAGTCGTGCTGCCTCCGTTTTACCAGCTTGGATGGTTTCCATGCTGTCCCTCGGTTTTAGGAAACGAGCCAAACCTTCACGAGGCGTTTTCCATACAAACGAATTCGCGAGCCACCCACCAGGCTCCTTCCTTGTCCCTGAGGGGCCCCTTTACCGGCTCCGCTGGGGTCGCCCTGGGAAGGGTGCCCAAGTCACTGGGTGTCTCATGACGTGTCTCGTTGACCATGCTTCTCGGGGGACAGTTTAGCTGGGTACAGAAATGTTCCCTCAGGGGCCTGGAGGTTCTCCTGGTGCCACGCACAGTATCCGGGGCCCTTCTTAGATGCCGGGTGCCATTTTGATCTTCTACGTGTGATCTGGTTGATTTTTCTCCATGACAGCTCTTCGTTTTCGCCTGTTCTGGGTTTCTGAAATTCCACAGTGAAAAGCCCCTAGGTGTCCTTTTTCTTTCTTTTTGCTGGATAGGTAATGAATGGGTCCTTTCCAAGTGGAGAAGCTTCTGCCTCACCCTGGTGAGTTTTCTTGACTTAATTCTTGGATCATGTCCTTATTTCTGTTTTCCCATTTTCCCTTTCTAGACCTTCTCTTCGTCGGCTGTGGATCTCCTATCCTATCCTGATACTTCTGTGTTTTTGGTTTGCTATGGCTCCTGTACTCAATTTCTTGGTTTTGGTCTTGCTGGGAACTTTGGACTTTAATCTTTCAACTCTTTGATGGATTCTTTCAAGATCACATCGATTGTACTTGGTTTCATTTCTTTGGAGTTTTTTCCTTGTTCTTTTACTCTTACTTTTTTTTTATTTTAATTTTTTATTATATATTTTTTAAAGACTTATTGAGGGAGGGGGAGAGAGAGAGAGAGAGAGAGAGAGAGAGAGGCATCAGTGTGTGGTTGCCTCTGGTGCACCCCCAACTGGGGACCTGGCCTGCAACCCTGGCATGTGCCCTGACTGGGAATCGAACAGGCGACCCTTTGGGTCGAAGGCCAGTGCTCAATCCACGAAGCCACGCCAGCCGGCTCTTTTGCTGTTACTTTTTAAGAGTATAAAAATGTGTTCTGTTTCATGGAAGCATGTATGATTATTTAAGTGCAGCTTTTGACATTTTCTGTAGAGATGTTTCTGCTGAATTCCCCTCTCCCTCCTGTTCGGTTGATCTTCCTGGTTCCTGCTGCCCCTTGGCCTTAGGTCCACATGTACGGAAGGCACCTCGCTGGCTGGAGGCTCCGCAGGCAGCTTCCTAGTGGCGGCCCCGTATCCCCTCACCTGACGCAGTCAGCCTGTCACGGGGGATCCTGGAGGTGCACCTGCAGACACCCCAGGCTCTCCAGAAATGTCTCTCCCGGCTTCTCCCAGGGGCCCATTTCTGGCTTCCAGCAGGGGAGGCACCAGGGAGGGGGGTCTCACCCAGGATCACATGTTACACATGCCCCCGACCCGCCCACAGTCTCCGCTGTGTCCGCAGCTCCAGAGCCTGCCTGGCTGGGCCCCTGCAGAGGGAAAGGCTCCCAGCCGGGTTGGGGAGGTCAGAGGCGGGAGGGATCTGTCTCAGTGCGGCCGCATGGCCGCCATAGGCACTGGCCACCGTGGCTCCTGGGCTCCGGAGTGGGGCCGGCGGCTGGCTGACCAGCTCTACCTGCGCAGCCGCCGGACCTGCTTCCTCTCCCACAACCCGCAGCCTCGCAGGTGCCATTTCTGCCTCCGCTCTTGGGGCGTCTGTCACCCGCTCTGCCCCTGTGGGATCACAGTGTTTCCTCCCTGGCTTAGGGGGCTTGTCACTTAGGGCTGCTGTGCGGGGCTGCCCGAGACCCCGAGAGGAGAGCGCTTGGGCCTGACCCCAGCAGGCCCGACCTTGGTCCTCAAACCCTCAGAGGTGACGGGGTGCTGGTGGGGGCTGGGGTTTGTCCCCCAGGGTCCCTGTGTCTCCCCCAGAGTGTCCGCGGAGATGCAGGGTCGGGTCCAGGGCGCTGTTGGTGTGACACGCATCCAGGGGCCACACCCCTCCTCCTGCGGCTCCTGCTGTCTAAGGGGACTGGCCCCACTCGGGGCGCACAGGGCTGGGCCAGGCGGAAGAGCCAGTGCGTGGTCTGGGGTAGGGGGCCTCCTTGCCTGCGTCCATCCCCAGAAAAGAAGTCACAATCATTCAAAGCACGAGGCCCAGGGTCTCCTTCCACAGCATCCGGGAGGGGAAGCACAGTGGCCCCCGGGGGACAGGTGGGGGCTGAGCAGAGGGCCCCCACTTCCCCAGCACAGAGCACGGCCCCTGCCCGGGCATGGCCGCTCCACGTTCCTGGGACGGTGACAGTGACACATCAGTGATTCCCGTTGGTAGAAAGCCTGGGAAGTCACCTTGACATGTGCAGCCCGTGGTTCATGGACTTGGTTCCGTGCTTGTCATGAGGTGGGGCTGCCAGACACGCCTCTTTGACACGCGTCCTGGCAAAGGGTGGCGACCGGTGCAGACAGCAGCTGAGGCAGCGTGACCAACCGCGCCGTGTCGGAGGCGCCTGGGCTCCTGCCCTGAGGGGCACCTTCCTTCCCCCGGCCCCGCCCAGCAGACCTGGAGTCCCTGGGAATATTCGCAGGTCCGTCCCCCACGTGGAGCTGTTTCCCATCTCCGACCTCCGGACGGTAAAGAACAGGCCCCCGGGAAGGGGCGCCCGGAGAGCGGGCAGCCTGCCCCCCACAAGCCCTGGCTGCCCCCCGCCCCGTCACATCCACCTGCGTCTCCCCGCAACCCTTGCTGCACGGGGTCACCTTTCATGGCGCCGACACCATGAAAACTGCCGAGGGAACCGTCAGCAGGGAACGTGCGCTCCCGCCTCCTCTGGAGATGCCAGGCACCTGTCACGCTCTGACCTTGCAGGGGCACGTGTGCACACGCCAGGCAGGGGGTGAGGGCGGGCGGGGCGGGGCAGGGGCCTGAGTGCTGTGATGTGCCGTCGGGGTGGCCGGCCCGCACCCCACGCCAGACACGCAGGGCCGCACGCGGACGGTGGCCCCGCCGCCCCGCCCTGCGTCCCCTCCAGTCACGCCGCAGCGCCAGGTTCTCTTGTCAGCCGCTGCCTTGTCTCCACGGCTCTTCCGTGTCAGGCCTGTGAGGAAATGAACTCATCACGCGGTGACAGCTGCTAATTTCTCCCTCCACGTCAGACGGGTCGCCTGCCGGAGCCGAGGGTGAATCACAGCCCCGATGGCAGGCGCCTCCGAAACCTCCGCGGGACGTGTGACGCGTGACGCCCCACCTGGCGGGGGGGGGAGGCGCGTCCTGCACGGACGGGACGGAGGAGCCACGCGCGCCTGCACAACTGATGTCAAACAGCAAAGGGAAAGCTTACAGCTCTTCCTTCACTTGCCCACGGAACGGCCGTAATTCTCCGCCTAGAACCAACTGCCGGCCGGATGCCACGCTGGTCCTTCGACTCCGGTCCCTTGTGCGGGGACATCACCGTCCCGTTCAGCAAGTTTTCCGGAATTGGGAGGCGAGGTGCCGTGCACGTGTCAGGTTCTCCTGGAGGCTGAGTCCTGGCCGAGGGGTTTGCTGGCGGCGAGGTGGGTGCGGCCATGCTGGCTGTCTGGAGCCCGCAGGGGAGCACGCCAGGCCCGGCCTCGGGGTCCTGCCCGACCCCCGACCCCCAGTGGGGGCTGATTGAAGGCCCGGCAGGGGTCCATGGTGCCGCCCACTCCATCCAAGTGATTTTCCGTGGTCTTTGACGCGAACTCAGCGGCAGGAAGGGTGTTTTTACATGGGTGGCGGCGGCCGGCCGGCGTCTCTGTGGCAGGGAGGGTCCGCCCCTCCTCCCTCCGTGGCAACCAGAGGTGCTGTCCCTGCACCTCCTCGGTGGCTGCACTGCCCCCTCGGGGAGACCAGCCCTGAGCCTGGTCTCGGTGACAGCAGGGCGCGTGGGCTCGTGTGCGGCCCGTCCTGGGGCAGGTCCCCCTGCAGTGTCCTGGCGGCCGCCCGTCTGGGTTTCATGGCGTTGTGCTCCCCTCTTCACGGCTCCCGTGCTCCCCGGCAGAAACCGCGAGGGAGGCCATGGCCGGCGCGTCCCCTTGAAGGCCAAACGAGCTGCCACGCCGCTCTCGGTTCAGGGGCTTGAGTTTGGGGTCCTGGTGCTCGTGGGAGGCGAGAGGGCAGAGAGGAACCTTCGCTGGGCCCCCCAGGGATGCAGGACACTGAGCCCCGGACGCCTCGCAGGCTGAGCAGCCCCAACACGCCCTGCGCGCTGTTTCCGTGCGACCGCCTGCTCTTAGCAGCGTGCAGCGCGGTGGCTGCTCTGACACGGCAGGCGGCACTGGTGCGACAGGATTAAACGCCACCCGAGTCCGATTTACCCGAAATAAATCGCGGTGCTGAGCGAGAGTCGGCGTCCACAGCCCGGCCGCACCGGCCCGGGGGGGCGCCGGGCAGCTCGGGGGATCATGGCTCCCGGGGGGCAGCGCTGCCTCCTCCGCTTTAAAGCCAGGTGGGAGGAGCCTGCGCGGGTCACCTGCACCCCGACGGCCCTGCCCGAACCGCCCGCCGCGTCTCAGAGACACACAGGCGAGTCGCACTCAGCTCATGACGGTCAGCGCCCAACCTGAAATCTTACCCTGTGGTTTCGGGGGAGGCGCGGCCGGGTGAAGGGCAGGGGCCGCGGAGGGGCAGGGCCAGGCCCCCAGCCGTGGGGTGAGGTCCTTCTGCTTCAACTGAAACGGGGCCGCTTCCTCTTCCTCTTCTCCCAGGTCTGCCCCCGGCTCCGCACACCAACCGCGGCGGGATGCGTGACTGTCCCCAGCTGCGGCCGGTGCAGGCGTGCGGTGGCACCGGGGACAGGCCACACGCCAGGCAGGGTGTGCTCGTGACGGTCCCACAGCGGCCCCCCGCCCGACGGCCGGAAACACAACATCATCATTTGCTTTTCATGTTGCGCTTTTATTTACAAGAAAAGGAAACAGCACAAAACAACCTGTGGGTGGTGAGAGGGGGCTACTGTACAGTTTCGGAAAAGGAAGAAGAGCCACCGTGTCAAGAAGCAGGAGGCCGGTCCTCAGCCGTGGCGGCCGGGCCTCAGCTGCTGACACGGACAGAGCGACCAGCAGGCCCTGCCAACCACACTGATGCGAGCAGACGGGCACGGAGGGCAAAGCGCTGACACAAGCGCGTTCCGCAGAGCGCACGTTTCACAGAGACTTTATTGTACGAAATCAAGTCGAAATCAGAAGCATCGGGTCGTCTTAAGCAGGATACATTTTAATTAAATAGGAGCTGGAGGCTTTCCTCTGAGCCAGGAATCCGCCTGCTGGGCCCGAGGGGCCCTGCGGTCTGGGGACAGCGCGAGGCCGGGCGTCACCCGTGACCAGCGGGCTCCACCAGGACCTTGGCGGCTGCAGTTGCCCACTGAGCACAGGATCACGCGTGGGGCCGCTGCGTGCGGGGCCGCCAGCGACGCCTCCCAAGCCGCAAGCCTCACCTCGCCCCCGTGTCCACCGCTGGCGCCACCTTTGAGAACTGAAACGGGGCCACCCTGGGTGAGAGGGGCCGGGGCCGCAGAAAGGAAAACAGACCCCCAGCACCGGGGCGGCACAGAGGAAACAGCGTGAACAGCAGGGCCCAGGACGAGCCGAGCGGGTGTGCAGGGGCTGTCGGGCCGCATGCCCGGGTGCCCGGGTGCCCGGGGCCGCGCGCTGGCGTGCAGCCAGCCTCGGTCAGCGCAGCCCAGGGCGGAGCGTGTCGGGCGCCCTTGGGCCGCGCTGTCACCGCTGTCCAGGCCGCCAGGCACCTCACGCCTCCTGGAGCTCCTGACTCTCTCTTTGGCTCTGAATGATGGTGGCGGCCGGGGCGCCCTCGGGGGCGTAAATGACCATGCTGGTCAGCGGCTCTGCCCCGCCCGGCGCCCCCGCCTCGGTGCCCAGCGCCGCCCCGGCCTGCAGGAGCTCCTGGGCGCCGGCCGCCTCGATCACCGTGTGCGAGTACACGGCCGCCTGCTCCGGCGCCCCGGGCGGCAGCTCCGTCACAATGTAGTGGGTGGTGCCCTCGGGGAAGCTGCCGCCCGGCTGCTGCACCATCGCCTGCACCAGCTCCTCCGCCACGATGATCTGCGAGATGTCCCCGTGCGGCCCGGCCTCCTGCACCAGGATCTGCGCGCCGTCCCGCGCCAGCATGTGCACAGCGCCCTCCTCGTTCACGATGACCTGCGTGACGCCCTCCTTGGCGAGCGGGCCGGCGGCCGCGTCGCACACGGCCAGCTGCAGGACGCCCTGCACCACCTTCTTGAAGGCCACCTGCGCCCGCTCCTGCGAGGCGGCCAGGGCCGAGGGCCGGACCACCTGGGTCAGCAGCTCCACGGGCTGCGCGGCAGCCGGGCCGTCCTCCAGGTCCCGGAACAGGTGGATCTCGGTGGCCTCGGGCGGGGCGGTGGCGGGCGGCGCCTCCT
Source organism: Noctilio leporinus (assembly GCA_004026585.1). Taxonomy (NCBI): domain Eukaryota; kingdom Metazoa; phylum Chordata; class Mammalia; order Chiroptera; family Noctilionidae; genus Noctilio; species Noctilio leporinus. The sequence continues at coordinate 476,074 of PVIW01000499.1, forward strand.
GACCCGACAGCTGGACCAGCACGTCCTGCTGGCAGGCCCGGCCCTTGTCCGCAGGCCTGGCCCGGCCCTCGGCCCCTCCCAGCTCGGACACGGCGCACAGCAGGGCGTCCAAGGCGGAGGCGGCCTCAGGCTGGGGCACGGGGGCCTCGCCGAGGCCCAGGAGCTCCTGCTTGGTCACCTGCTGCGTCGCGGGGCTGAGGGGCTCCGCGCCAGGGCCGTCCACGGAGCCGCCCACCACCACCACCTGCGTGGCCTCCTCCGCCGCCTGCTCCGGCAGCACAGGCTCGGGCGCCCCGCCGGGACTGGCCGCGATGACCTGCCCGTCCTCCGTGATGTGCACCACGCGGGCCACCTGGCCGGCCAGCGCCAGCGTCTGCAGCGTGGCCGCCGCCGTCTCCTCCACAGAGGCGTCCAGCGCGAACTCCCCGTCGTAGCCCTGGATGATGATGACCTGCTGCACCTGCTCGGGCACCGCGGGCCGCCGGCCGCCCCGCTGGGGCCTGCTGGCCCCCGGACCCTCCTCCGCCAGCGCGGCCGCTGTGAACGGGCTGTGCGTCTCCACGAAGGTGGCCCCCTGGCCCTTCAGGCGGCACTCGTAGGACTTGGAGACGATGCCTGCGGGAGACAGGGACCCGTTAAGAGACGGCAAAGTGAGCTCCTCCTGCAGAGCCTCCCACCCACGGAGGTGACGGTGTCTGCAGACCCTCCCACCCCACGGAGGTGACGGTGTCTGCAGACCCTCCCACCCACGGAGGTGACGGTGTCTGCAGACCCTCCCACCCACGGAGGTGACGGTGTCTGCAGACCCTCCCACCCACGGAGGTGACGGTGTCTGCAGACCCTCCCACCCCACGGAGGTGACGGTGTCTGCAGACCCTCCCACCCACGGAGGTGACGGTGTCTGCAGAGCCTTCCACCCACGGAGGTGACGGTGTCTGCAGAGCCTCCCACCCACGGAGGTGACGGTGTCTGCAGACCCTCCCACCCACGGAGGTGACGGTGTCTGCAGAGCCTCCCACCCACGGAGGTGACGGTGTCTGCAGAGCCTCCCACCCACGGAGGTGACGGTGTCTGCAGACCCTCCCACCCACGGAGGTGACGGTGCCTGCAGACCCTCCCACCCACGGAGGTGACGGTGCCTGCAGACCCTTTCACCCACGGAGGTGACGGTGCCTGCAGACCCTTTCACCCACGGAGGTGACGGTGCCTGCAGACCCTTTCACCCACGGAGGTGACGGTGCCTGCAGACCCTTTCACCCACGGAGGTGACGGTGCCTGCAGACCCTTTCACCCACGGAGGTGACGGTGCCTGCAGAC